>JACEGR010000040.1:0-564887 GCA_014170235.1 Listronotus bonariensis | reverse complement strand
ATTGCTATTGGTAACCACTGTTTTTTGTTATTAATATTAGCAGTTAAATTTTTAACATTCGAAGATTTAATTTTATTAAAACCAACATTACTCTTATGCCTTGGGTGGTCAGAGCCTTGTATTTGTAAACATAGTGTATATGTTTACAGATGGTATATTTAATGCTATAATCCATAGATGAACATTCACACATGTGCACACAGATGTTACAATATTTGCATGACAGATTGCTATATATTTTGGACTTTAGTTTAGTAACTAATTTTTACTGTCTAATAATTGAACTGTACTGAGGTAAATAACAATCATTTGATTAAACACTGACTTTAAAGTCTTGTGCTAAAGCACTACGATGCCTGATGCAAATTTTTTGGTGTGATCTTTATACTGTCCTTTGTTTTATCCCCAAAAAATTTTCCAAAACATAAAACTTTTATTCGGCCTATGAACAGTTTTGCCTTCCAAATCAATATACACTAGCGGAAAAAATTTAAGAAAAAAAAACTCCGAATTTTTGACGTTTTTCAGTGACTGTATTTCGCTTAAAAACTATCATACTGAAATTAAAAAATTAAAATTAAAAGCTTAAAGTTTCTAGTTTTAAGATCCTACAGTGAAAAATTTTTTCAAGCAATGTCTACCGCGCCATTCTAACGAATACCGATTTTTTATTTTAAATTTTTTGTTTTTTTTTGGTCTAAAAACTTGGAATTTTTTTTCAAGTTAACTACTATATGAATGGGATAATTGTTTATTTTTATTTATTGGTAAATGTGCCTCTAAAGTTTAATATGCCTACAAAACAGATTTAAAGGGTCGCGATTTTTATTTTAAATGATAATAATTTTTAACCCAATGCAACAAGTTTTAAAGTTTTTTATGCATGTTTATTGATAAAAGTGTTGAAATTTAGGGGTAAAAAATTTAAAATAAAATAAAAATAAAAAAGTTTTTAAAAATTTGGATTTTATTTTTATTTTTAATGACTCCAACTGTTTTTTTTAATTTTATTTTTTGTTTTATATATTTATAGACTTTTATTGTATTAAAAAACCTAAAAATATTTGGTTAAATTTTGTTAGAGAATATGATCATTTAAAGTAAAAATTGTTATCCTTTAATTCTTTTTCAAAAATTTGATCAACTAAAACAAATAAACGGCTTGGTGGATTAAATTAAAACGTGGAGTTCTTGTATGCAATTGAACTGTAAAAGGCACACTTCACATTACTGGTTCTCTCAATATTTTTAATTTAGCGCCTGATTATACCAAAAGTCACAAAAAGCCCTTTTTTCAAATCAACGTAAAAATAATTTAAAAAAATCATGACCGATTTTTGTAGAATACTTATTTGAGGTTTTAAAACCCCTTCCTGATTTTTTTGTACCACCAGCGGTTGCTGAGATATTGATGGTTAAAGACAAAAAGGTCCTTTCTTTAAACATTTAAAAAAGAAAAATAAAGCTAAATGAACAATTCATCCGATCCATATAGTGGTTAAGTTGGATTTTTTTCAATTTTTCCAAATTTTTAGATCAAAAAAAAAAAATTTTAAATAAAATATATAGGTTAAACATACCAGTTATTGGACAATTAAGCTTTTTTCAATTTCAAGTCGCTGCCACTGAAGTATTTTTCAACGGATATTATTCTGCCTATGCCAGATCTTAGTACATATATCCTATTTTAAGTTTACGGGCTTTAAATAATTCCTATATTAGAGTTCTTTTAGAAAATTAAGGAATATCTGGAAAGGTTCCTAAAAGTTAGTTATTGGACAAAAAATTCATTTACTGGACACAAAATTTTCAGTTATTGGACACTGGCAAAGTAATGATTAAAAACAAAATATAGAGTTGAAATCAGTGCTGAAAAACGTTTATTACCAAAATCTAAACTATAAATCACTTAGGAAGGTAGTTATATTTTTTTCATTTCATTTTGGTACATATTAAATAGTTCGTCGACGTCCATGTCGTCATTTGCATCTTTTGACATCTGGCCAACTTTTGTTCCATAGTCTTTAAGATCTTCTTCACTTCCCATTTTTGGTTCATTACGCATTTTGCTGTCAGTTTTTATTTGATCATCTGTTCTAATATCCTCTTCACTTTCTATTTCTTTAAATTTTTTAATTATTCTGCGGTCAAGTTCTTTTTCATTATACATTTTGCTGTCTTCTTCACTTTCTATGTCCGAAATAACATCATCATCGCTTTCCTCGGTATAACACATATGACACATGAATAAATCCTCATCATCTTTTCAGGAACATGCTCGTTATATTTTTTCGGAACACATCGACGGTGAATTCTTTTCTTACAGCTATTACATGTTAGGAAGTTATTTTTTATTGTACGAACTTTGCATACAAAACATGAAATATTTTTGTCCGTAGTCTTTTCTAAAACTTTTGCGGCTGCAATCTCTTCTCTTTTTTGTTTCCTTTCCAATTTTTTATTTTCTAATTCTAGCTTCAAGGCGCGTTTTTTTCAAAATTCTCTTGATATTCTCTTGATGTTATAGCAAAGGAAACTCTTTCGATATTACGTTTATTCTTTCTTGTTAGTTTTTCTGGAACTATTAAGTAGTCAGTCATATTTTTACTAGTAGATGGCAAACTATAGATAGTATCTTTACAAGGTTTTATGACAATATTTTGTATTATATTAACTTTCGGTTCTTTTGAAAGTTGATTCTAAGATTGATTAGCATCCAAATTTATTTTAATTTCTGGTCCACTTGAAGGTTGGTTCTCAGATGGATCTAATTCAGGTTCAGCCTTATTTGCGTCCCATACCTGATTTTCAAATGATTCTGGCACATCTCTCACGTCGAAGCCAACGTTTTTATCATCTGGAAAGGAATCTGGTTTTTCAAAGTAACTCCATATTTTGTACAAAGTCAAAAATTCTTCGGTAATGCCTTCCTTAACCAAAAGATTATCAAAAGATTTAAATCTTTTAATTAAATCTTCTCCAGTCAAACTGACAAATGTTTTATGGTCCATGTGCGGAGGTGGAATCTTTACCTAAAAATGTGATAAAATAATATTAACTTACAGGGGAAAATGAAAAAGCTTTATATTATTACCTCAGGGCGCTCATTTTTGTTTCCCAAACACTTTGTGTAATCAACAGCATCTGGGTTGAACGGAAATAAACCACACGCACGAAATCCATTAATTAAAGTATCCTTTTAATATTATTTGCCACTACTTTTTCCAATAAAGAAGCAAATGTCATTTTATTTAAATCCTCTCCAGGATTTTCTTTATAAAATTCCCTGACGGCCTTTTTCCATCCCATTTTTATAGGCCTGAATACTGCAACATCACATGGTTGAAGAATTCTGGTTGCAGACGCAGAAAACGAAAACATAATAGTGATGCTTTCCTTAGTTGATCCCTTTTCAACAGAATAAATATTCTTCGCGCCTTTTCTAGCAACAACTTTGCCAGTTTCTGGACAAATTTGAAATCCGGATTCGTCGCAATTATAAATTCTTGAAGGGTAATTAATAATTAAATTTTTGGAAGTAAGATACTGTTTATATCTTTAAACCATTTTCGAATGTCTGCTTCCGAAACGCAAGCGCTGGCACCACTTACAGATTCACTTGTTCGCTGCACTATTGTTGGATGTCTTTTTAGGAACGCCTAAAATATAACTTGCTATTTTCGTCTCTATTTTTTACATATCCTTTATTACCTGATTACCTTAAACTAACTATCACCAGGTCTGTTGTTTTTAAAGGCATCCTTTTGTTGCCAGCTCTTCTATCCATCTGCAAAAATAAAAACAGTTATCTAACAGTTCAACATTTTATTTTAGTAAATTAACTTTACCCTACAAGATCAGACTCTTCTCTTGCTGAAAGAATTGGATTTGGACCGCATGTAACTTTATGACCAGGATTTTTTATTTTAAATTCGAGCGTTGATTTGGATACACCGTATTTGTGTGCGGCATTTCTATATGACATGTTGTTATTCTTGACGTCATTTATTCCGGCTTCCATCGATTCCACATTATATTCATTTTTCTTGGGCATGGTTGAACTAGACACATGAAAACATTGTGTAAATCAATGTTTCAGTTATAGGACATATTGTAAACCAGTTATTGGACAGGCGTCCAATAACTGGCTACACTGTGCATATTGACACCAAAATCGAAGTGCAGAAAACAGAGAAGATGCACAAGTATTTTACACAAAAACTGTACAAACTTTGCAAAATGCAGTTATTGGACGGATGTCCAACAACTGAAAATAATCATATTTTATATCAGTTATTGGACACCCCTCTAAAACATAACCTAGACTTAAATAGATCTATTGATGTAAACCTTAACTTACTTTTACTGCTTCTTTTTCTTGTATATTTATACGGAGCACTTTGGTAAAATTTTAACACAAATTATAACACTAAAATTCACCTAAGATTTCTTAACATAGGCTTAAGAAACCCGTCTTTTTGGTGCATAACAGAAAAATCTCACATTTGGCGCCAAACCAGAAACGTCAATGAAATGTGATTTAGGTTAATGTTGATACTAGTACTAAAATGGCGACATCTCAACAAAACTTAGCTCACTACTGAATAAAGAATTCTTGTTTTTAGTAAATAGAATTGGAATGTCCAATAACGCGCAGTGTCCAGTGACTGGTATGTTTACCCTATATTTTCTGTATTCATTAGGATGGCGCGGTAGATCTTGAACAATTTTTTTACTGCAAGATCCTAAAACTAGGAACTTTAAGCTTTTAAATGCTTTAAAATTTAAGAAAAATAAGTTTTTTCAATGTTTTTATGCTTAAGCCGATTTGGCTAAAATTTGGTAAAATTATTTAAAGTGACAACGCGCTTATTGTTTGATCAAATTTCTAAGGAAATATATTTGTATCAATTGGCAACCGCGCTTTAAAGTGATTTTTTAGAATAAGTTTATAATTTTTAAGCAGTACTCTCGAAAAGGGCTTCTCGAGACGAAATATAGCATGAACGGCATGCATCGGTAGAATAAGATCGTTTTCGGTTTTTTATTTGTAATTGAAAGTAATAAAGTTAGTTAATTAGTGTCCTTCGAAAACAATTACTTTGGATATCTTCAGGATACAAGGTATCTCCTTAAAATTTTCCTTTTTTCCTATTATCCTTTATTTTAACCAGTTTTACCATAAAAGTGCCTAACATCAGATTTCTTGGGAACCTGTGCTGTCGAAGGCTTTGGTAAGTTTTAGTATTTATTTCAATACGGAATAGTTTTTTTTTGTAATCTTATTATTCCGCGAAATAAAATAAAACATAAAATTGATCCTTATCGAACCGGATATTTGTGAAATTTGATGGTACCTTTATTTTTTATTGTTTACGGGAAGCGATAAAGAATAAAAAAGTTTGGGTTTTTTTGGTGAGGCTGTTAGCAAGTTCGTTGCTAATAAACAGTGTTGTCAATTGTGGGAAAACATCACTAAATTTAATCTTTTCAATAACTAAACATTTTATTTTTAATTAAAAATTGTTTTATTAAATAAATATTCTAATTTTAATTAAAATCTGGGTTTTTTTTGAAGTATTAGTGGGGTGTTTTTTAACTGTCAAGATTAAAAATATAATTTTTCGGATTTAAATACCTTATTTAAAGTTTGGATTGCCTTTTGATACAGAGTGTTGTAATATTTCCGGTACAGATAAAATATACAAAAATATTTTTATTTAAGTTAGTGGTTGTTTATCAGCTAATTGGAAGATAGTTCTTGATAATTATTAATTAGTATTAATTGGTAATAAATATGAGTACCGCGGCAGAACAAAAACTTAGAAGATTGAATTCTAAGAAAGAATCTTTATTTGTGATTTTACAAAATATGTACGATCTATCAAAAGTTATTTCTGTTCAAAAACATAAAGATAAATTTGAAACGTTGTATTCATCATTGGATTCAACCAGAAATGCTTTAATTGGTGTAATTGATGAAATTAATGAGGTGGGGTTTGAAGTCGAAGAAAATTTTTCTCCGGATTACAAAGTACTCTCTACTATTAATGAGTTGTGTTGCTATATTGAGGTAGCAGCGGCAAAATTAAAATCTAGTAAGACGTCTTCTTCAGATAATAGTCCAGTAGATCCGAATCGGATATTACCTTCTTTACCAAAAATAGAGTTACCAGAATTTTCGGGTGAAATTCGTCAATGGGAAACCTTCTATGCTATTTATAAAAGTTTAATTCATGACAATCCTACTTTAAATAATACGGAAAAGGTTCATTATTTGGTGGGGCGTTTACGCGGATCTGCTTTAAGTATTTGTTCGGGTGTAGCACCAACCGGAGATAATTATGAAATAATTTGGCAGTCACTGTTTGATAGATATCAAGATAAGAGATATTTAGCAAACAATTATCTTGATCAGATTATGAATTTTAAATGTTTACAAACCGAAAGTGCAAAAAATTTAAATGTATTTTTGGAAAGGTTTGATGTTGCAGTTTGTGCATTGAAAAAATTAAAATTGCCTGATTTAGCGGATTTTATTTTATTTTATCAAGCACGTAATAAATTAGATAAGGAGACAATTAAATCATTTGACGGTTTTAAACGCGAGGTAGGGATTCCCACTTATAGTGACCTTATAAGTTTTGTAAAGGAGCAGTCAAAAATATTAAAGTTAAATACCGCATCGGGTGCGCCTTCACCATCCCATCGTAATCTTAAATTATTTTCGGGTCAGATTAGGGGTGATGGTAAATTAAAACCTACACCTTGTATTTTCTGTAAAAAATTGGGGCATTATTTGGGACGTTGTGAAAAATTTAAAGGGCTTTCGCCATCAAAAAGATATGAAGCAGTTAGGGATAATAATTGGTGCTATAACTGTTTATCTCCTCATCACGGAGTGAGGGCATGTCCTACGGACAGGACATGTACGGAATGTTCTAAAAACATCATATTTTGCTACATATGAGTAAACCTGCGGATAAAGTAAGGTTACCTGAAACGGATGAATCCATTTCTTCAAAAATACAGTCGGATGAACCACAATCACTTTGCTCTACGGTTTCGGAAAAATGCAAAGTACAGTGCGACAAAACGGTTTTATTATCCACGGTAGTCGTTAATGTATTAAACAGTCCCATTTTAAATGGCACTGCGAGATTTATTTTAGACAGCGGTAGTCAAGTAAATTTAATGACGGTGAAATGTTGTAAAAGGCTTGGATTAACGATTTCCAAGGCCTATTCGTCGGTTCAAGGTCTAGGGCAAAACTCACAAATAGTGAAGGGTAAAACGGACTTAGTGATTGGTTCTCGATATAATTATGAAAACACTTACAATTTAAGTGCGCTTTTAGTAGAGAAAATCACTGATAAATTACCTAAGGTGTCTATTAATACAGACATTTTTTCGGAATGGAAAATGATACAGTTAGCGGATAGTAGATATTTTGAACCGGGCGAAATAGACGGAATTATAGGAGCGGAGTTATTTCCTTTTATTTTCGGAAAAAGAAAATTAACTACAGATTCTGGATCACCGGTTGCTATGGAAACTGCTTTCGGATACGTAATAATGGGTCAGGTGCCTACGGCGGAAGCAGCACCGCAATTGACATTTTTACTCAACAAGATGACACCTCTATTGAGGAACTTTTAAATAAATTTTTTGAAATTGAGCAAGTTCCAAAACGACCAATCATTAGTCCAGAAGAAGTAGAATGTGATAAAATATTTTCTAAAACATATTCTCGTGATAAAGTAACAGGGCGGTTTAGTGTTGCTTTACCTTTTAAATACGCTCCGGATAATTTAGAAGACTCGAAGAAAATAGCTCAGCGTCGGTTATTATCATTGGAAAAACGGTTGGAGAAGTTTCCAAATTTGCGGTTAGAATACAATAATGCTATTAATGATTTTATTGATCAAGGTCACATGCAACTTTTACGAAGTGATGCGACTCATGACTTGGCTTATTACATTCCTCATCACGCGGTTTTTAAACCAGATAGTAGTAGTACTCCCCTTCGTGTGGTTTTGGATGCAAGTGCACCCTCGGATTAGCATGTGTCATTAAATTACAAGCGGATATTTGCACACTTTTGTTAAACTTTCGTTTGTTTAAAGTTGCACTAACAGCCGATATTCGGCAAATGTATCGGCAAATAAATCTTGTAAAGGATCATTGGCCTTTTCAGCGTTTATTGTGGCGCTTTAGTCCGGAAGAAAAGGTGGATATTTACGAGTTAAAGGTAGTAGCTTTCGGGGTAAAGTCGTCTCCCTATTTAGCGTTGCGCGTTATTCAGCAATTAGTAAATGAGGAAAAAGAAAAGTATCCTCTAGCTGCCAGTTTTATAAATAGAGATATTTATATGGATGATTTGGTTTCTAGTACCGAGTCAGAAGATACAGCTTATCAACTGTACCAAGAATCAGTAGACCTTTTTAAAGCGGGAGCTTTTGAGTTAACTAAATTTTCGACTAATTCTCAAAATCTATTAAATAAAATACCGGTTAACCAACGGCTTTCAAAAGAAGTAATTTTTAAAACGGACACAAAAATTTTAGGCATGATATGGGATCCTGAATTGGATATTCTTAGAGTTAGATTGAATAGTCCGGGCGAAACATGTACAAAGCGGTCGATTCTTTCTGCGGTCGCACGTTGTTACGATCCTATCGGACTTATATCACCTTTCATTTTCTTTTTAAAATTACTTGTGAAAGAATTATGGAAACTAAAACTTGAATGGGATACAAAAGCCCCCAAAAATATAATACACATTTGGGAAACTGTTAGGTTAGAATGGAATGAGTTAAATAATTTTGAATTGCCACGTCATTTGGGTGTTGAGAAAAATACCCCAATTACAATCCTGGCATGCGCAGACGCTAGCCAAAACGGCTACGGTGCGGTGGTGTATGCCAGGGTTTTTACAGAACGTGACGGCCCGGTGGTTAGATTGATCTGTGCAAAATCTAAGGTGTCTCCATTTAAATTAGTGACGATTCCGCGGTTGGAGTTATGTGCGGCGGTTCTTTTATCGAATTTAGTTAAGCATATTATAAATGCAT
Organism: Listronotus bonariensis; assembly: GCA_014170235.1. Classification (NCBI taxonomy): domain Eukaryota; kingdom Metazoa; phylum Arthropoda; class Insecta; order Coleoptera; family Curculionidae; genus Listronotus; species Listronotus bonariensis. The sequence continues at coordinate 555,813 of JACEGR010000040.1, read as the reverse complement.
ATGCGAATAGGGTAGTTATTGTTAGAGTGTACGCCTTTTCAGATTCAACTACGGTGTTGAATTGGTTAAATTCGCCATTTGTAAAAGATATTTTTGTAGCAAATCGGGTGAACCAAATTAAAGAAAATATTCCGGATGCGCATTGGCGATATATTGAAGGAATCGGTAATCCAGCGGATTGTTTGTCCAGAGGGCTGACTCCAAGGCAATTAATTAACCATCCCTTATGGGTATCGGGACCTAAGTGGATGAAATTGCCAGAAAATGATTGGCCTGTCAAACAAATAAATTTTATTCCCCAGGAAATATTAAATGGAGAAAATTCAGGTTTTATAGAAGAGGTTTTTGTTATGACAGATAAGGAAACCAATCATCCTTTGTTGGAGATGGTTGAAAAATGTTCTTCTTGGTTAAAAATTTTGCGCATTACTGTTTGGGTCCTGAGATTTTTAAAACTTATTCCTATAAAGGATATCATCTCAGCGGATGATTTGAGGAAGGCCGAAATAAGTTTACTCAGGTTAGTTCAAATAAAGCACTTTGGCAATGACATAAAATTATTATCAAAAAATAGGAAATGTGCTCCTAAACTTTGGAAATTAAAACCTTTTTGCACGACGGGCTGTTAAGAGTGGGTGGTCGGCTTACAAATTCTTCACTTTTCTTTTTCAAAAACACCCAATTCTCTTACCAGCGAAAACCAAGCTAGTGGAAAAGTTAGTTGACTTTAACCACGTAATTAATTTACATACTGGGCCCTACTTACTTGAGTCTATTATGAGACAAAAGTATTGGATTTTGGGTGGTAGAAACTTAATTCGTCATAGAGTGCACAAATGCAATCGATGTTTTCGAATGAAACCGGTAAGTTTGACGCCTCTAATGGCCGATTTACCGGCTCAAAGAGTTTCCCAAACTAAGCCTTTTTTACACACGGGTGTAGATTATTTTGGGCCCATTAGTATAACTTTGGGTAAAAAACGGAACGCACAAGTCCATAAGGCATATGGTTGTTTATTTGTATGTATGAGCGTTAAAGCCATTCATTTAGAACTAGTTAGTTCTCTATCTACAGCACATTTTTTGCAGGCATTTAAACGATTTTTATCACGGCGTGGTCCGTGTCATGTGATGTATTCGGATCAGGGCAGCAATTTCGTGGGGGCAAAAAGGTGTTACGTGAAATTAATGAACTAGTTAGTTCAAGAGAATATAAAGATGTTCTACTTTCAGAATTAGCGGCTAATGGAGTAGAATGGCGGTTTAACACGCCCTTCGGGCCTCATCAGGGTGGCTTATGGGAAAGCAATGTTAAGGCCGTGAAAAATCATCTTTATCGGGTCGTGGGTGATCAGTTGTTAACTTATGAAGAGCTGACAACGCTGTTTACTCAGATTGAAGCATTATTGAATTCTAGGCCTTTATGTCGTTTATCGTCGGATGCTTCAGCTCCAGAAGCACTTACTCCTGGTCATTTCTTAACTTTTATGCCACTTAAAAGTTTACCAGCGGAAGATTTGTCAAGCCTTCCCATGGGTCGATTAGATCGGTTCCAATTAATCGATAGAATGGTACAGGACTTCTGGAAACGCTGGCGCGTCGAGTATTTGACAAGTTTACAGATAAGACAAAAGTGGACGGAAAACTCTTCATCCGTAACAGTTGGAACGGTAGTAGTTCTAAAAAGTGATAATTCTCCCCCACTTCATTGGCCTTTGGGCATAATCGTTAAAGTTCACCCGGGGAAAGACGGAATAATTCGAAATGTGACAGTTAAGACAAGTAAAGGTATTTATACCCGTCCAACGGTAAAAATATGTCCTTTACCGTCGCAATAATATTTTGTTTGCGGTGGTACACATAGAATTTTAATTTTATTTATATATTTTTTTGGCTATTTAATAAGCTAATATGCTTGAGTTTATTTTTTTGTTTTATTAGATAAGGTCTTTCAAATTTAGCTGAAAAACAATTTTTCATGGTGCGGGGTATGTTTGATCAAATTTCTAAGGAAATATATTTGTATCAATTGGCAACCGCGCTTTAAAGTGATTTTTTAGAATAAGTTTATAATTTTTAAGCAGTACTCTCGAAAAGGGCTTCTCGAGACGAAATATAGCATGAACGGCATGCATCGGTAGAATAAGATCGTTTTCGGTTTTTTATTTGTAATTGAAAGTAATAAAGTTAGTTAATTAGTGTCCTTCGAAAACAATTACTTTGGATATCTTCAGGATACAAGGTATCTCCTTAAAATTTTCCTTTTTTCCTATTATCCTTTATTTTAACCAGTTTTACCATAAAAGTGCCTAACATCAGATTTCTTGGGAACCTGTGCTGTCGAAGGCTTTGGTAAGTTTTAGTATTTATTTCAATACGGAATAGTTTTTTTATAATCCTATTATTCCGCGAAATAAAATAAAACACTTATTAAGCCCTAACCGTAATGTTATTATTGGGTCCGGTGGCGTCTTATTGGACACCGCAACTTATATTATTAAGAAAAAATGCTACGCCACTGACTTTTTTGACGTTTTTATATTTTTTTATAATTAGGCAATGAATAATACAACTTTTTAATGTCTTTTATTTTTTTTTATATCTACCTTCGTTTTCCAGAAAAATATTAATGCTACTTTAATTCCTTTCAAAAGTACCTATAGACAGAATGATATTTAAAGCAAAAATTAAAATAAAACAATTATTTTCCATAAAATAAATAAGCAGTCGTATATTTTATTGAAAATTGTTATTTTTCCTTTTTACTAAGACCGAAATTTTTTATTTTTTAATTTTTAGATTTTATTTTATGCGGGCTACTTTTTGAATGACTTAAAATTACTTTAATTTTTTTCTCGGAAACAAACTGACATACAAAAAATATAAGACAGTAAAAAGTTGTATTATTAAGTGCCTAATTTTAAAAATATAAAAACGTTAAGAAAAGTCAATGGCGTACTTTTTTTTGCTCAATAATATAAGTTACGGTGACCACTAAGACGCCACTGAACCTAATAATACCAATATGGCTGGGGCCTAAAAATCACCTTATTAGTAGGTAAAAGCCACATAGAACATCAGAACACACTTATGCGGTTGGCTGTGCCAGTAGCAGAACGATTGGCTGTAACATTAAGATAATTACAAAAGTATTTTATTTAAAACTTAAATATTTTATTCTTTAGTAAAGTAAAAAATGATAACATAAAAAGTTAATAAGAAAAAACAGAACAATTTTATATATTATGAAATACTTACAAAGCATCGTCATCCCAGGATTTTACTTTTTCTGACGGTGAAAGTAAATTGGAAGATGAAACTTTTTCACGCTGCACAGGAAAGGATTTTGTAAAATTTCAAACCCTGATTCATGCATCATTCTTGTATGTATGTGTAAATGCTGATGTATTGGCTGTGGCGCAAAATCCGAAAAGAACCGACGTAAATTGCTTGAAGTCGTGTTTGTTTTGGATGAGGTGATACCTTGTATCCTGAAGATATCCAAAGTAATTGTTTTCGAAGGACACTAATTAACTAACTTTATTACTTTCAATTACAACAAAAAACCGAAAACGATCTTATTCTACCCATGCATGCCGTTCATGCTATATTTCGTCTCGAGAAGCCCTTTCGAGAGTACTGCTTAAAAATTATGAACTTATTCTAAAAAAATCACTTTAAAGCGCGGTTGCCAATTGATACAAATATATTTCCTTAGAAATTTGATCAAACATACCCTGCACCATGAAAATTGTTTTTCAGCTAAATTTGAAAGACCTTATCTAATAAAACAAAAAAATAAACTCAAGCATATTAGCTTATTAAATAGCCAAAAAAATATATAAATAAAATTAAAATTCTATGTGTACCACCGCAAACAAAATATTATTGCGACGGTAAAGGACATATTTTTACCGTTGGACGGGTATAAATACCTTTACTTGTCTTAACTGTCACATTTCGAATTATTCCGTCTTTCCCCGGGTGAACTTTAACGATTATGCCCAAAGGCCAATGAAGTGGGGGAGAATTATCACTTTTTAGAACTACTACCGTTCCAACTGTTACGGATGAAGAGTTTTCCGTCCACTTTTGTCTTATCTGTAAACTTGTCAAATACTCGACGCGCCAGCGTTTCCAGAAGTCCTGTACCATTCTATCGATTAATTGGAACCGATCTAATCGACCCATGGGAAGGCTTGACAAATCTTCCGCTGGTAAACTTTTAAGTGGCATAAAAGTTAAAAAATGACCAGGAGTAAGTGCTTCTGGAGCTGAAGCATCCGACGATAAACGACATAAAGGCCTAGAATTCAATAATGCTTCAATCTGAGTAAACAGCGTTGTCAGCTCTTCATAAGTTAACAACTGATCACCCACGACCCGATAAAGATGATTTTTCACGGCCTTAACATTGCTTTCCCATAAGCCACCCTGATGAGGCCCGAAGGGCGTGTTAAACCGCCATTCTACTCCATTAGCCGCTAACTCTGAAAGTAGAACATCTTTATATTCTCTTGAACTAACTAGTTCATTAATTTCACGTAACACCTTTTTTGCCCCCACGAAATTGCTGCCCTGATCCGAATACATCACATGACACGGACCACGCCGTGATAAAAATCGTTTAAATGCCTGCAAAAAATGTGCTGTAGATAGAGAACTAACTAGTTCTAAATGAATGGCTTTAACGCTCATACATACAAATAAACAACCATATGCCTTATGGACTTGTGCGTTCCGTTTTTTACCCAAAGTTATACTAATGGGCCCAAAATAATCTACACCCGTGTGTAAAAAAGGCTTAGTTTGGGAAACTCTTTGAGCCGGTAAATCGGCCATTAGAGGCGTCAAACTTACCGGTTTCATTCGAAAACATCGATTGCATTTGTGCACTCTATGACGAATTAAGTTTCTACCACCCAAAATCCAATACTTTTGTCTCATAATAGACTCAAGTAAGTAGGGCCCAGTATGTAAATTAATTACGTGGTTAAAGTCAACTAACTTCTCCACTAGCTTGGTTTTCGCTGGTAAGAGAATTGGATGTTTTTGAAAAAAGAAAAGTGAAGAATTTGTAAGCCGACCACCCACTCTTAACAGCCCGTCGTGCAAAAAAGGTTTTAATTTCCAAAGTTTAGGAGCACATTTCCTATTTTTTGATAATAATTTTATGTCATTGCCAAAGTGCTTTATTTGAACTAACCTGAGTAAACTTATTTCGGCCTTCTTCAAATCATCCGCTGAGATGATATCCTTTATAGGAATAAGTTTTAAAAATCTCAGGACCCAAACAGTAATGCGCAAAATTTTTAACCAAGAAGAACATTTTTCAACCATCTCCAACAAAGGATGATTGGTTTCCTTATCTGTCATAACAAAAACCTCTTCTATAAAACCTGAATTTTCTCCATTTAATATTTCCTGGGGAATAAAATTTATTTGTTTGACAGGCCAATCATTTTCTGGCAATTTCATCCACTTAGGTCCCGATACCCATAAGGGATGGTTAATTAATTGCCTTGGAGTCAGCCCTCTGGACAAACAATCCGCTGGATTACCGATTCCTTCAATATATCGCCAATGCGCATCCGGAATATTTTCTTTAATTTGGTTCACCCGATTTGCTACAAAAATATCTTTTACAAATGGCGAATTTAACCAATTCAACACCGTAGTTGAATCTGAAAAGGCGTACACTCTAACAATAACTACCCTATTCGCATATGCATTTATAATATGCTTAACTAAATTCGATAAAAGAACCGCCGCACATAACTCCAACCGCGGAATCGTCACTAATTTAAATGGAGACACCTTAGATTTTGCACAGATCAATCTAACCACCGGGCCGTCACGTTCTGTAAAAACCCTGGCATACACCACCGCACCGTAGCCGTTTTGGCTAGCGTCTGCGCATGCCAGGATTGTAATTGGGGTATTTTTCTCAACACCCAAATGACGTGGCAATTCAAAATTATTCAACTCATTCCATTCTAGCCTAACATTTTCCCAAATGTGTATTATATTTTTGGGGGCTTTTGTATCCCATTCAAGTTTTAGTTTCCATAATTCTTTCACAAGTAATTTTAAAAAGAAAATGAAAGGTGATATAAGTCCGATAGGATCGTAACAACGTGCGACCGCAGAAAGAATCGACCGCTTTGTACATGTTTCGCCCGGACTATTCAATCTAACTCTAAGAATATCCAATTCAGGATCCCATATCATGCCTAAAATTTTTGTGTCCGTTTTAAAAATTACTTCTTTTGAAAGCCGTTGGTTAACCGGTATTTTATTTAATAGATTTTGAGAATTAGTCGAAAATTTAGTTAACTCAAAAGCTCCCGCTTTAAAAGGTCTACTGATTCTTGGTACAGTTGATAAGCTGTATCTTCTGACTCGGTACTAGAAACCAAATCATCCATATAAATATCTCTATTTATAAAACTGGCAGCTAGAGGATACTTTTCTTTTTCCTCATTTACTAATTGCTGAATAACGCGCAACGCTAAATAGGGAGACGACTTTACCCCGAAAGCTACTACCTTTAACTCGTAAATATCCACCTTTTCTTCCGGACTAAAGCGCCACAATAAACGCTGAAAAGGCCAATGATCCTTTACAAGATTTATTTGCCGATACATTTGCCGAATATCGGCTGTTAGTGCAACTTTAAACAAACGAAAGTTTAACAAAAAGTGTGCAAATATCCGCTTGTAATTTAATGACACATGCTAATCCGAGGGTGCACTTGCATCCAAAACCACACGAAGGGGAGTACTACTACTATCTGGTTTAAAAACCGCGTGATGAGGAATGTAATAAGCCAAGTCATGAGTCGCATCACTTCGTAAAAGTTGCATGTGACCTTGATCAATAAAATCATTAATAGCATTATTGTATTCTAACCGCAAATTTGGAAACTTCTCCAACCGTTTTTCCAATGATAATAACCGACGCTGAGCTATTTTCTTCGAGTCTCCTAAATTATCCGGAGCGTATTTAAAAGGTAAAGCAACACTAAACCGCCCTGTTACTTTATCACGAGAATATGTTTTAGAAAATATTTTATCACATTCTACTTCTTCTGGACTAATGATTGGTCGCTTTGGAACTTGCTCAATTTCAAAAAATTTATTTAAAAGTTCCTCAATAGAGGTGTCATCTTGTTGAGTAAAAATGTCAATTGCGGTGCTGCTTCCGCCGTAGGCACCTGACCCATTATTACGTATCCGAAAGCAGTTTCCATAGCAACCGGTGATCCAGAATCTGTAGTTAATTTTCTTTTTCCGAAAATAAAAGGAAATAACTCCGCTCCTATAATTCCGTCTATTTCGCCCGGTTCAAAATATCTACTATCCGCTAACTGTATCATTTTCCATTCCGAAAAAATGTCTGTATTAATAGACACCTTAGGTAATTTATCAGTGATTTTCTCTACTAAAAGCGCACTTAAATTGTAAGTGTTTTCATAATTATATCGAGAACCGATCACTAAGTCCGTTTTACCCTTCACTATTTGTGAGTTTTGCCCTAGACCTTGAACCGACGAATAGGCCTTGGAAATCGTTAATCCAAGCCTTTTACAACATTTCACCGTCATTAAATTTACTTGACTACCGCTGTCTAAAATAAATCTCGCAGTGCCATTTAAAATGGGACTGTTTAATACATTAACGACTACCGTGGATAATAAAACCGTTTTATCGCACTGTACTTTGCATTTTTCCGAAACCGTAGAGCAAAGTGATTGTGGTTCATCCGACTGTATTTTTGAAGAAATGGATTCATCCGTTTCAGGTAACCTTACTTTATCCGCAGGTCTACTCATATGTAGCAAAATATGATGTTTTTTAGAACATTCCGTACATGTCCTGTCCGTAGGACATGCCCTCACTCCGTGATGAGGAGATAAACAGTTATAGCACCAATTATTATCCCTAACTGCTTCATATCTTTTTGATGGCGAAAGCCCTTTAAATTTTTCACAACGTCCCAAATAATGCCCCAATTTTTTACAGAAAATACAAGGTGTAGGTTTTAATTTACCATCACCCCTAATCTGACCCGAAAATAATTTAGGATTACGATGGGATGGTGAAGGCGCACCCGATGCGGTATTTAAATTTAATATTTTTGACTGCTCCTTTACAAAACTTATAAGGTCACTATAAGTGGGAATCCCTACCTCGCGTTTAAAACCGTCAAATGCCTTAATTGTCTCCTTATCTAATTTATTACGTGCTTGATAAAATAAAATAAAATCCGCTAAATCAGGCAATTTTAATTTTTTCAATGCACAAACTGCAACATCAAACCTTTCCAAAAATACATTTAAATTTTTTGCACTTTCGGTTTGTAAACATTTAAAATTCATAATCTGATCAAGATAATTGTTTGCTAAATATCTCTTATCTTGATATCTATCAAGCAGTGACTGCCAAATTATTTCATAATTATCTCCGGTTGGTGCTACACCCGAACAAATACTTAAAGCAGATCCGCGTAAACGCCCCACCAAATAATGAACCTTTTCCGTATTATTTAAAGTAGGATTGTCATGAATTAAACTTTTATAAATAGCATAGAAGGTTTCCCATTGACGAATTTCACCCGAAAATTCTGGTAACTCTATTTTTGGTAAAGAAGGCAATATCCGATTCGGATCTACTGGACTATTATCTGAAGAAGACGTCTTACTAGATTTTAATTTTGCCGCTGCTACCTCAATATAGCAACACAACTCATTAATAGTAGAGAGTACTTTGTAATCCGGAGAAAAATTTTCTTCGACTTCAAACCCCACCTCATTAATTTCATCAATTACACCAATTAAAGCATTTCTGGTTGAATCCAATGATGAATACAACGTTTCAAATTTATCTTTATGTTTTTGAACAGAAATAACTTTTGATAGATCGTACATATTTTGTAAAATCACAAATAAAGATTCTTTCTTAGAATTCAATCTTCTAAGTTTTTGTTCTGCCGCGGTACTCATATTTATTACCAATTAATACTAATTAATAATTATCAAGAACTATCTTCCAATTAGCTGATAAACAACCACTAACTTAAATAAAAATATTTTTGTATATTTTATCTGTACCGGAAATATTACAACACTCTGTATCAAAAGGCAATCCAAACTTTAAATAAGGTATTTAAATCCGAAAAATTATATTTTTTAATCTTGACAGTTAAAAAACACCCCACTAATACTTCAAAAAAACCCAGATTTTAATTAAAATTAGAATATTTATTTAATAAAACAATTTTTAATTAAAAATAAAATGTTTAGTTATTGAAAAGATTAAATTTAGTGATGTTTTCCCACAATTGACAACACTGTTTATTAGCAACGAACTTGCTAACAGCCTCACCAAAAAAACCCAAACTTTTTATTCTTTATCGCTTCCCGTAAACAATAAAAATAAAGGTACCATCAAATTTCACAAATATCCGGTTCGATAAGGATCAATTTTATGTTTTATTTTATTTCGCGGAATAATAAGATTACAAAAAAAACTATTCCGTATTGAAATAAATACTAAAACTTACCAAAGCCTTCGACAGCACAGGTTCCCAAGAAATCTGATGTTAGGCACTTTTATGGTAAAACTGGTTAAAATAAAGGATAATAGGAAAAAAGGAAAATTTTAAGGAGATACCTTGTATCCTGAAGATATCCAAAGTAATTGTTTTCGAAGGACACTAATTAACTAACTTTATTACTTTCAATTACAAATAAAAAACCGAAAACGATCTTATTCTACCGATGCATGCCGTTCATGCTATATTTCGTCTCGAGAAGCCCTTTTCGAGAGTACTGCTTAAAAATTATAAACTTATTCTAAAAATCACTTTAAAGCGCGGTTGCCAATTGATACAAATATATTTCCTTAGAAATTTGATCAAACAATAAGCGCGTTGTCACTTTAAATAATTTTACCAAATTTTAGCCAAATCGGCTTAAGCATAAAAACATTGAAAAAACTTATTTTTCTTAAATTTTAAAGCATTTAAAAGCTTAAAGTTCCTAGTTTTAGGATCTTGCAGTAAAAAAATTGTTCAAGATCTACCGCGCCATCCTAATGAATACAGAAAATATAGGGTAAACATACCAGTCACTGGACACTGCGCGTTATTGGACATTCCAATTCTATTTACTAAAAACAAGAATTCTTTATTCAGTAGTGAGCTAAGTTTTGTTGAGATGTCGCCATTTTAGTACTAGTATCAACATTAACCTAAATCACATTTCATTGACGTTTCTGGTTTGGCGCCAAATGTGAGATTTTTCTGTTATGCACCAAAAGACGGGTTTCTTAAGCCTATGTTAAGAAATCTTAGGTGAATTTTAGTGTTATAATTTGTGTTAAAATTTTACCAAAGTGCTCCGTATAAATATACAAGAAAAAGAAGCAGTAAAAGTAAGTTAAGGTTTACATCAATAGATCTATTTAAGTCTAGGTTATGTTTTAGAGGGGTGTCCAATAACTGATATAAAATATGATTATTTTCAGTTGTTGGACATCCGTCCAATAACTGCATTTTGCAAAGTTTGTACAGTTTTTGTGTAAAATACTTGTGCATCTTCTCTGTTTTCTGCACTTCGATTTTGGTGTCAATATGCACAGTGTAGCCAGTTATTGGACGCCTGTCCAATAACTGGTTTACAATATGTCCTATAACTGAAACATTGATTTACACAATGTTTTCATGTGTCTAGTTCAACCATGCCCAAGAAAAATGAATATAATGTGGAATCGATGGAAGCCGGAATAAATGACGTCAAGAATAACAACATGTCATATAGAAATGCCGCACACAAATACGGTGTATCCAAATCAACGCTCGAATTTAAAATAAAAAATCCTGGTCATAAAGTTACATGCGGTCCAAATCCAATTCTTTCAGCAAGAGAAGAGTCTGATCTTGTAGGGTAAAGTTAATTTACTAAAATAAAATGTTGAACTGTTAGATAACTGTTTTTATTTTTGCAGATGGATAGAAGAGCTGGCAACAAAAGGATGCCTTTAAAAACAACAGACCTGGTGATAGTTAGTTTAAGGTAATCAGGTAATAAAGGATATGTAAAAATAGAGACGAAAATAGCAAGTTATATTTTAGGCGTTCCTAAAAGACATCCAACAATAGTGCAGCGAACAAGTGAATCTGTAAGTGGTGCCAGCGCTTGCGTTTCGGAAGCAGACATTCGAAAATGGTTTAAAGATATAAACAGTATCTTACTTCCAAAAATTTAATTATTAATTACCCTTCAAGAATTTATAATTGCGACGAATCCGGATTTCAAATTTGTCCAGAAACTGGCAAAGTTTTTGCTAGAAAAGGCGCGAAGAATATTTATTCTGTTGAAAAGGGATCAACTAAGGAAAGCATCACTATTATGTTTTCGTTTTCTGCCTCTGCAACCAGAATTCTTCAACCATGTGATGTTGCAGTATTCAGGCCTATAAAAATGGGATGGAAAAAGGCCGTCAGGGAATTTTATAAAGAAAATCCTGGAGAGGATTTAAATAAAATGACATTTGCTTCTTTATTGGAAAAAGTAGTGGCAAATAATATTAAAAGGATACTTTAATTAATGGATTTCGTGCGTGTGGTTTATTTCCGTTCAACCCAGATGCTGTTGATTACACAAAGTGTTTGGGAAACAAAAATGAGCGCCCTGAGGTAATAATATAAAGCTTTTTCATTTTCCCCTGTAAGTTAATATTATTTTATCACATTTTTAGGTAAAGATTCCACCTCCGCACATGGACCATAAAACATTTGTCAGTTTGACTGGAGAAGATTTAATTAAAAGATTTAAATCTTTTGATAATCTTTTGGTTAAGGAAGGCATTACCGAAGAATTTTTGACTTTGTACAAAATATGGAGTTACTTTGAAAAACCAGATTCCTTTCCAGATGATAAAAACGTTGGCTTCGACGTGAGAGATGTGCCAGAATCATTTGAAAATCAGGTATGGGACGCAAATAAGGCTGAACCTGAATTAGATCCATCTGAGAACCAACCTTCAAGTGGACCAGAAATTAAAATAAATTTGGATGCTAATCAATCTTAGAATCAACTTTCAAAAGAACCGAAAGTTAATATAATACAAAATATTGTCATAAAACCTTGTAAAGATACTATCTATAGTTTGCCATCTACTAGTAAAAATATGACTGACTACTTAATAGTTCCAGAAAAACTAACAAGAAAGAATAAACGTAATATCGAAAGAGTTTCCTTTGCTATAACATCAAGAGAATATCAAGAGAATTTTGAAAAAAACGCGCCTTGAAGCTAGAATTAGAAAATAAAAAATTGGAAAGGAAACAAAAAAGAGAAGAGATTGCAGCCGCAAAAGTTTTAGAAAAGACTACGGACAAAAATATTTCATGTTTTGTATGCAAAGTTCGTACAATAAAAAATAACTTCCTAACATGTAATAGCTGTAAGAAAAGAATTCACCGTCGATGTGTTCCGAAAAATATAACGAGCATGTTCCTGAAAAAGATGATGAGGATTTATTCATGTGTCATATGTGTTATACCGAGGAAAGCGATGATGATGTTATTTCGGACATAGAAAGTGAAGAAGACAGCAAAATGTATAATGAAAAAGAACTTGACCGCAGAATAATTAAAAATTTAAAGAAATAGAAAGTGAAGAGGATATTAGAACAGATGATCAAATAAAAACTGACAGCAAAATGCGTAATGAACCAAAAATGGGAAGTGAAGAAGATCTTAAAGACTATGGAACAAAAAGTTGGCCAGATGTCAAAAGATGCAAATGACGACATGGACGTCGACGAACTATTTAATATGTACCAAAATAAAATGAAAAAATATAACTACCTTCCTAAGTGATTTATAGTTTAGATTTTGGTAATAAACGTTTTTCAGCACTGATTTCAACTCTATATTTTGTTTTTAATCATTACTTTGCCAGTGTCCAATAACTGAAAATTTTGTGTTCAGTAAATGAATTTTTTGTCCAATAACTAACTTTTAGGAACCTTTCCAGATATTCCTTAATTTTCTAAAAGAACTCTAATATAGGAATTATTTAAAGCCCGTAAACTTAAAATGGGATATATGTACTAAGATCTGGCATAGGCAGAATAATATCCGTTGAAAAATACTTCAGTGGCAGCGACTTCAAATTGAAAAAAGCTTAATTGTCCAATAACTGGTATGTTTAACCTATATATTTTATTTAAAATTTTTTTTTTTGATCTAAAAATTTGGAAAAATTGAAAAAAATCCAACTTAACCACTATATGGATCGGATGAATTGTTCATTTAGCTTTATTTTTCTTTTTTAAATGTTTAAAGAAAGGACCTTTTTGTCTTTAACCATCAATATCTCAGCAACCGCTGGTGGTACAAAAAAATCAGGAAGGGGTTTTAAAACCTCAAATAAGTATTCTACAAAAATCGGTCATGATTTTTTTTAAATTATTTTTTACGTTGATTTGAAAAAAAGGGCTTTTTGTGACTTTTGGTATAATCAGGCGCTAAATTAAAAATATTGAGAGAACCAGTAATGTGAAGTGTGCCTTTTACAGTTCAATTGCATACAAGAACTCCACGTTTTAATTTAATCCACCAAGCCGTTTATTTGTTTTAGTTGATCAAATTTTTGAAAAAGAATTAAAGGATAACAATTTTTACTTTAAATGATCATATTCTCTAACAAAATTTAACCAAATATGTTTAGGTTTTTTAATACAATAAAAGTCTATAAATATATAAAACAAAAAATAAAATATAAAAAAAACAGTTGGAGTAAAAAAATAAAAATAAAATCCAAATTTTTAAAAACTTTTTTATTTTTATTTTTTTAAATTTTTTACCCCTAAATTTCAACACTTTTATCAATAAACATGCATAAAAACTTTAAAACTTGTTGCACTGGGTTAAAAATTATTATCATTTAAAATAAAAATCGCGACCCTTTAAATCTGTTTTGTAGGCATATTAAACTTTAGAGGCACATTTACCAATAAATAAAAATAAACAATTATCCCATTCATATAGTAGTTAACTTAAAAAAAAATTCCAAGTTTTTAGACCAAAAAAAAACAAAAAATTTAAAATAAAAAATCGGTATTCGTTAGAATGGCGCGGTAGACATTGCTTGAAAAAATTTTTCACTGTAGGATCTTAAAACTAGAAACTTTAAGCTTTTAATTTTAATTTTTTAATATCAGTATGATAGTTTTTAAGCGAAATACAGTCACTGAAAAACATCAAAAATTCGGAGTTTTTTTTTCTTAAATTTTTTCCGCTAGTGTATATTGATTTGGAAGGCAAAACTGTTCATAGGCCGAATAAAAGTTTTATGTTTTGGAAAATTTTTTGGGGATAAAACAAAGGACAGTATAAAGATCACACCAAAAAAATTGCATCAGGCATCGTAGTGCTTTAGCACAAAACTTTAAAGTCAGTGTTTAATCAAAGGATTGTTATTTACCTCAGTACAGTTCAATTATTAGACAGTAAAAAATTAGTTACAAAACTAAAGTCCAAAATATATAGCAATCTGTCATGCAAATATTGTAACATCTGTGTGCACATGTGTGAATGTTCATCTATGGATTATAGCATTAAATATACCATCTGTAAACATATACACTATGTTTACAAATACAAGGCTCTGTCCACCCAAGGCATAAGAGTAATGTTGGTTTTAATAAAATTAAATCTTCGAATGTTAAAAATTTAACTGCTAATATTAATAACAAAAAACAGTGGTTACCAATAGCAATTTTAGGGACCTTCAAAGATAAAAAAAACTTATTTTTGTTCCAGATAAAATGAATCTTTAAAACAAACGGAAAAAATGGGATAAGGGATCAATGTTGGCTGCAGTAAATGCTGTCAAAAATAACGAAATGGGCTATCTAAAAGCATCCAAACTATTTAATGTTCCCAAAAGTACACTAAAGGATTATGTAAAAAATAGAAATAAAAATCCGGAGGATTTAATTGGCATGAGCATGGGCAGAAAGACGACACTGCCAGAGGAAATGGAAACCCAATTGGTAACATACTGTTTAGAGATGGACAAACGTTTCTATGGTTTAACTTCTTCAGATGTACGAAGAATGGCGTTTCAACTTGCCTTGAGAAATAATTTACCAAATCCATTTTCACATGAACAAGGTGCGGCTGGAAAAAATGGCTTAGAAAATTTCTTGGCCGACACCCTAATCTGACATTCAGAAAACCACAGGGCATTTCTTCTGCAAGGATTAAAGGATTAACTCCAGAAAACGTGAAGATATTTTTTGATATTCACGAACCAGCTTTGCAAAAAAATTTCTAATAACCCGGCTAAAATATTTAATGTAGATGAGACCGGAATAACAAACGTACAATCCAAGCATTCCAAGGTAATCTCGCTGAAAGGCAAAAGGCAGGTTGGTTCAATCACTGCGGCTGAGAGGGGTTCACTTGTAACAATGGTGACTTGCATGAATGCTGCTGGTGGGTTCGTACCTCCGATGCTAATTTTTCCGAGAAAGAATATGAAGGCAGAGCTTCTTGACGGTGCGCCACCTGGGACCATAGCAGGATGCCATCCATCGGGGTGGATTCAACAAGGTTCATTTACTAACTGGCTACGTCATTTCATTAAATACACAAAGCCATCAGTTGATGACCCAGTCGTACTAATTCTTGATGGACACTACCCTCATACGCGAAATTTGGACCTCATTGAGCTTGCTAGAACACATGGTGTGATAATTATCAGTCTACCACCCCATTCGACAAATAAAATGCAACCATTGGATCTTGCATTTATGAGTCCATTCAAAACATATTATTTCCAAGAGATTGAGACCTGGCTTAAAAATCATGTTAATAGAACTATTTCTGTTTATCAGATAGGCGAATTATTCGGTAGAGCATACCTAAAAGCTGCAACCGCGGAAGTCTCCGCTAATGGGTTCAGGAAAAGCGGCATTTTTCCCTTCAACAGATTTATTTTTCATGATTACGACTTTGCTATTTGCAGACAACGTGAAGCAACACCTCCACCTTCAACAGAGAATGATAACACTTCGCATCCTGGACAAGTTACTCCACCACATAACGTCTACATAAGCCCTGAAAACATAACTCTACTACCATCTGTCAGTGGAGCATGTAAAACTGTCTTAAATAAGAAGCCCAGAACAGGGTCAGCAAAATTAATAACCAGTACACCATATAAGGAGGACTTAGAAAAAAGTGTGGCAGATATTAATAAAAAAGGCTGTAAAAAAGAGTGTAGTATCTTTAGAAAGTGAAGCTGGTCCATCTAATAAAGAGCCTGTAACAAAGAAAAATAAAATAAATATTGCAAGAGGGCGATAAGACGAAGAAACCAATAAAGAAAAATAAATATTTAGAAGAGAAACCTGCTACTTCGACCACCACAAATTCAAAGAAAAATAGCAGAATCCGAAAAGAGGAATATGATAGCGAGTCAAGTGAGTCGGATATAAATATGGAATTGGACGATGATTCTGACATGGATTGCAGTTCCGAAAATGAGGAAAATGATGCAGAATACATGTTTTGTTTGAGATTGTACTCACAGGATACCAGAGGCGAAAAATGGATAAGATGCTGTCAGTGTCTTAAATGGGGCCACGAGGAATGCGCAAATTCGGACAAAAACAAGAAATTTGTTTGTGACTTCTGTTTGTCCGGATAAGCATCCTAATACCGTTCACTGAAAAGTTTCCCAACATCGCATATGCGATATTAGGTTTCCCTATTAAAATGTTAAAAAAGTGTAACATTTTTGTTTTTTTTATGTAATAGGAAATTTTGTTTTCTAAATATATTTTTGATACATGATGTTTTTTATTAATAACAAGGTTACATTTTCAGCCTATAATCGCAGTTTAAAATTACTTTCTTTCCAAGATACAGGTCCCCAAAAAAAAGTGTGCGATATTCGGGCACTTTCCTCTATAGAACGTGTCCAAGATGAGGAGGGCCAGTAAGGGCATCTTGAAAATGGTAAGAGATACGAAGTCGGTTAAATGGGGCAAAGTTGAGGTTTTAAGTGCCTAATAATATGCTGTTCAGAAAGTTTTTAAATTCTGAGTATTTCCGGAGATATCCGAAAAAACCCGAAAATTTTAAAACAAATTGCACTTTTGCATTGTCACTTTTTCTGCTCCATTCAATGGTAAAGCTTTATTTAAAATGCGACGTTTTGTTTTTGTCGGACCATCATTCACTTTATTTTTTAAATACGGTCCTGATATTCTAATATGAAAATTTAAAAGCCGATTTTAATACAAATTCAATAATGTATTGTGACGTATAATTTTGAATACATAAAGGGCCATTTTACGTCACTGGGGCAAATGTACCATATGGAACTATCTTCTTGGGACAATGAGACCGGTGGACCATAAAAACTAAATTCGCATTTTTTTAGACCAACTTAACTTATTGAACTAACTTAATTTAGTACGGGCATACCCCCACTCGGGGTAGCCCGTACGGGCTTAACTAAAACTTTAACTTTATACTTGACTTCACTTTTTCTACCTACTTCTTATCTAGTATCTAATGTCTTTCTAATTTCTTTTTCTTCCTCTTTAAATATTAAATTTTCCAGTGTTTGTTTTGCTTTTCTACGCGACCCAGTTTGTTTAATGTTTTTATTTTATTATTATAAGAGTAACCTAAAAAATTGTTTAAATTATACTTTTAAAACCTTGACACCTCACGTATATCTTTATTTAGCAAAATTCCCAATGTTAAGTAACCTAATTAAAATGTATGCTTATTTTAAAATTCCCCAAAATGTATATTTTCAAAATTCCCAAAATGTATACTTTTTATACTAGGTGTTCACAGTATCACACGTTAGGATTTAATCTTAATAGGGACCTGTATTTTTAGAAATTAAAAAAATAGTTACCTCTGTATTTTAAATTAATCAGAACTTAACAAAACCCCTAGCATTACTA
This sequence comes from Listronotus bonariensis, assembly GCA_014170235.1. Lineage (NCBI taxonomy): Eukaryota > Metazoa > Arthropoda > Insecta > Coleoptera > Curculionidae > Listronotus > Listronotus bonariensis. The sequence continues at coordinate 537,808 of JACEGR010000040.1, read as the reverse complement.
ACTTACATTTTTAAAAGACGGTCCTGATATTTTAATATTGAAATATCAAAGCCAATTTTATTTCGAATTCAAATTATGGTTTAACCGTCATCGTAATACGGACAATTATTCAGAATTCGGTAAAAATAATAAACACTTCATTTTATTTAAATACCTTAGTTAGTAAAAATCCTTATAACTGAAAAATGTACAAGTAATAAATGATTAAATGATTTAAACAATAGACAATAATACAAATTCACACAATACAATAATACAAATTTTAGAGGAAACTTGTTTAGCTTTTTCCTCAGTTTCTCTCAGTCAGATCAATTTATCTAAAAATCCAAAAAACCCAAATTAGAAAGAAATAATTAAATTAATATTAGATCATTTTTTTACCTAACAATAATGGTATGATGATTAATTTGCGCATAATCATGCAAAAACTTTCTTCTTTGTTTTGCATTGCGCAGATAAAGGAGCTTAACATTAAAAACAGTCAATGTTAAGCAAAAAAAAATATCTACCATCAATATTTGTTTCCAAAGCCCTTTTGATGTTTTAGATAAATTACAACTAAAAATTATCAAATGTGTTTGGCCTTTACCTGAATATAAAAAGCTAAAACATGTTCCGTATAAAAGTTTTTATTTTGTATAAGTAAATCATTTAATCATGTTTTATTTGTGCATTTCTAGGTTATTAGGTTTTTACTAAACTAAGGTTTAAAATGTAGTGTTTACTATTTTTACTTAATTCTGAAAAATACAGGTCCGCATTACGTCCAAATAAAATTGGGTTTGAAATTTCGATATTAAAATATCGGGACCGTATTTAAAAAAATGTGAGTTAGTAATGCTAGAGGGGGTTTTGTTAAGTTTTGCTTGGTTTATTAAAGTAATTTAATAAATTAAAATGCAAAGTTGATTTTTTAATTTCTTAACAAAACTCTAATGTGTGATGCATTATTGAATTTGTATTAAAATCGGCTTTTAAAATTTGATATTAGAATATCAGGACCGTATTTAAAAAAATAAGTTGATGATGGTCCTACGAAAACAAAACGTCGTATTTTAAATAAAACCTTACCATTGGACAGAGCAAAAAAAGTGGCAATGCAAAAGTGAAATTTATTTTAAAATTTAAACATAAATAAGACCAGGAATAAAATTAAACAAATTATCAATTTTTCGGTTTTTTTTCCAGATATCTCTGGAAATACCAGGAATTTTATAACTTTCTAAACAGCATATTATTAGGCATATAAAACCTTAACTTTGTTCCCTTTTAACCAACTTTGTATCTCTTACCATTTCCAAGATGCCCATACTGGCCCTCCTTATCTTGGACACGTTGTATAGTTTTTTTAAATTGTATAAGAAATAGGTAATGTTCTTGTATATTTACACATATAAATAAAAAACATGTTACATAAAAAATATATGGTTTATATCGACACAAACCTATTGTTAAATTTGTTTAGTTATCTAGGTAGTAATAAAGAATGTTAAAAAATAAAAATATATTTGTTGATGCAATATTCGTAATGAGGATGCTAGATGTATGTACCACTAAAATTGGTTCAATTTCTGGTAACATTTTTTATTACGTTCTTCTAAATTGTATAACTTTTTAAACTTTTGTTTTATTTGAGAAAATTTTTTAAATATAAAAAGTTTAAAAAATCGTATCCTTTTTTAATTCAAAACGCTTAATTGTTGATAAAGCCATGAAAGTCAATATTTAAGTTCAACTTAGAAACAACCTGAATTTACATACTTGCCTTGTTAAGAACGACTAAGTTTTCTTAAATTTAAGCAACAATTTAAGATATAACACCGATGTTGCAAAACTGGCAGTAAAATTTTGAAATAACGCATGTCATTTTTAAAGAGATATGGGAACGCTGGATTGCAGACAAACTATTAGGCTAAGTTCAGATGATCGCGCGTGAACGCGCGTACAACAAACCGCGCGACTAAAGATGCAGAGTAGTCATATACAAATGTTTATATGGTCGCGCGTCATCGCGCGTAAACTTGCGATCGCGCGCGATGGTCTTTGCTCTGTCGCCAGTATCTTGATTCGCGCGTAATGTGCGCGACGTCGCGCGTATTGAAGTACAACAATCAGGCATAGACGTGTTCAGTTGATTAGCGCGATTAGAGCCGGTTAGACGTACGAAGTTGCAAGATGGACGATGATTTTAATACCGACTTGTTTATCGATGAAATAGAAAAAAGACCAGCCATATGGAACTTGAATTCGAAGGAATATTCTAATAAAACACTGAAGAAACGGGCTTGGGAGCAACTGGTTTTGATTTTTTGCAATGCTGATGACACTGAAGAGAAAAAAGAATTTAGGTAAGAACAACATTTATTTATTTTTCTCTTTAAATATTATTATAAAAGTAATATTGTTTAGACCATACCATCCTGCCAGTCTAGTCTTCCGTTATTTACAAAGTAATCTGTAAATGCAGTTCGAACTTTATCTGCGTCTCGAACTGCGCGCCCAGTGTGTGATCTATTCATATTCAACAATGGTGCGGCATGAACTGTATCCTCGTGTGTGATACCATCTTTAATTCTGACAAAGTTGTGCAAGACACAAATAGCTTTAACAATGTTTTCAGCAAAGTCAAGTTTAACGTCTATGGGTCGGTGCAAAATTCGCCATTTGTTGCACATAATTCCAAACGTGCATTCAACATATCTTCGAGCTAACGATAAACGGTAATTATATATTTTTTTGCGTGTGACAGCATTTTGCCACCATACGGCCTCATTAAATTTTCCATCATGGCAAAAGCTTCATCTGCCACTATTACATATGGTAACTTATTAGCGCAGTTATTTGTTATCGATTTGGGTTCAGGAATATTTAATGACTTTTCAGTGAGTTTTTGTATAAGGTGCTTTCTTTGAAAATTCCTGAGTCACTATCTTTACCATAAGCTCCAACGTCGACCCATATAAAGCAGTAGTTAGCGTCACATAAAGCCATTAGCACCAATGAAAAAAATGTTTAAAATTATAATACATAGATCCAGAGTTTGGAGGCTGAATTAATCGAATGTGCTTTCCATCCAATGCACCGATGCAGTTAGGAAAATAAGCTTTTTGTTCAAATTCTTCAGCTATTTGTATCCATTTCTCTTTACTCGGTGCATTCATGACAACTGCTTTTAACTTCTCCCATATCACCTTGCACACTTGTTGAATTGCACCCGATAATGTAGACTTTCCAATTTTATAACCATACTGCAATTCAGCTAACGAACAACCACTTGACAGATACCTGCAATAGAATAAATATTATTATTATTTCTATTTCAGGATCAACACTACAGAAAAAATGGAAGAATTTACGTGATGTATATGTGAGAGATATGAAAAAAAAATAAAACTTTAAAATCTGGTTCGGCAGCAATATCGAAATCTACTTCGGCGTATTTTCAAAGGTTAACATTTTTGCAACCCACCGTACAAAAAAGAAAAACTGACGGTAGTTTTCAAGTAGAGGATGATAATGATAACGACGTTCCCGAATCAGTTGAAGGAAACAGTGACAGCAACTTCAGACCTCCGGGAGAATATCCACTTGCTAAAAAGAAGAATAAACTTCATCCAGCCGACGAACACTTTGCCAATATATTAGAAAAGAGTATGAACCAAAGAAGACCTATAGAAAAAGAAGAAGACGATGAAGATAAACTATTTTGCCTATCGTTATTTAAAGAACTAAAAAAAATACCCGAGCACAACCGTTTAAGAGTGAAGATTGAAATATATAATTTAATAGCACGAAACCAAGTACATGCAAATACTCCGCAATTCCAGGAACGGCAGCCACTGCCTTCTAATGCATCTATATACGATATTTCCTATTTAACAAATCAGCCATCTAGTTCTTACAGTCAACATAACGCAAATCCCCAGGAACGCCACCCATTGCCTAGAAACAGATTAGTTACACAAGAGAATTCCGTGCGGCACTATGAATATCAACCTCCTTCTCAGTATGGATATACGACATATTCTCAAACAGAGACTACAAATACAAATTCACAATATACACCATCACCACTATCTAGTGCAGAAACTCAAGAACTTGATTTGTTTAACAGCGATGAAAACAGTACTTAACGAACAAGTGTAAAAATGTTTTTGATTTATAATAAAATAGTATGCCTTATTCACTATATTATTACTTATATTCAATTAAAAGCTTACCTTAACGTAACAATGACTTTTTCTTTCGGCGATATGCAGTATCGTATAGCATTATCACTGCACCTTAAGTCGTTTTCAATAATGCTCATTAAACAGTCAAATGACGTGACCGACATCCTGAAATAGTTGAAAAACTTATCTTCATGTCTTCTTAGCTCTGGATATAAGGTAATATATAGACTCAAAGTGGTTCTCTCGCTTAAAATAGGATGCACCCAATATCTTCTTTCTCTTCGTCGACGTCGATGTTTCAACCTCCGATACAACACCCATAAACAGATTGCCTCCTCAACTTCCATTTTCGACGACTAACGACGCTACAATGCTGCGTTCTCGCAAACTCGGAATAGACAACCGCGGGCTGCTGCGCTATCAACGCGCGACCATCTGAATACATCATCGCGCGTTAACGAGCTACAAACGTGCGTTGTCGCGCGACCATGTGAACTTAGCCTTACGCTCTTCTATAATAAGTGCTATATCAGTTAAATCCGTGTTAATAAAGCAACACCCTAGTTTTTTATCTTTGTGGCATCTCACAAAGGCTTATGCCTCAATATCATTGTGTACCAGTGAGTGCCGGGTTATTGGATGTTTACCTTTTTTTTTTGCCTAGTTCCGTCAACGTTATCCAAGCACTGAAACATGCAGTTTTGCATTTTACAGCACCTTTTAGACGACGCGGTATTGCCACAGCGGACGTTATTTTAAAAATAACTACTACCTAGGATTGGCAGAATACTACACAAAGGCTATGAAAAATCCGTGGAGGGAATCAAGATTGAACCTGGATCGTTGCGGTGAGCAGTAGCAGCTGGTACGTTAGCCCTACACCAAGCTCGCCACACTAGTTGACAAGCGCGCGAAACATAAATCTATTAGCCATATTTTGGTTGAGCAACTTTATTGTTGGTTAAATAAAAATTACTAGTGCGCGGCTAGCCTAAGAGAATTTTCTAAAAACAGAATGGTTATGAAATTTCTTAAACCGACACAAAGATGGGTTGTCAAAAAAATGCTAAAATATTAAAAGGAGAAGATCCAAAATGGCAAAAGATGAAGTAAATGAATACTTTGGAATTTGGAAAAAAGCTTAGAAGGTGTCAAACCATACTTAATCGATTTTATACATACAAGTTTACCTAAATGTATTTTTCTACTACTGTATAAATAAGAAAACTTTGTGGTCCTAGCAACGCGAATGATAACGAAAGAGAACCTTCGTGTTACCTGGTTGCTAAGCGTTGCTAGCTACGAAAGTAATATTTTCAGCGCCTGGACAAAAAAGTAAGAGTAAAAAAAGAAAATATGCTTGTGGGAAATATTAGGATTTATTTATAAAAAGTAACTAATTTATGACAAAATATTTTAAAAAACTAGGTTAGGTATTGACATTAAAAGTAATTGTGCAATTTGAGCAATTAGCAAAAGAAATTGGAGGAATAATACTTGAATTAACAGTTTTTAAATTTGTTGTTGGGGTATCGTTATCACCTTTAACTACGTTAATATTCATATTTTCACTGTTACTTTATTAGAGGAAATATTGGTAGAAATTTCGTGTAAAATCTTCTTTGAAATTTCCACCTTATTACTATAGGATTCAGCAATATATCCCTCCGCAACAGAAGAAGACTTCCAACCTCCATGCCTTTTTAAGTCCAAAATATCGACATCCGAAGCATTGGCAAGGAACGTAGTTGACGTTCTTCTAAAAGAATGGCCAGTGTATCTACTGATGTCTTCAAGCTTCAAAAACTTCCCAATTTCTTTAGGTACATTTGAAATAGTGTGCTTTCCAATTACTTGATTAACACATTTACCTCTTTCATAACGATACAATAAGCGCTCATCTAGAGCATTCCTTGGTCTCAGCTTAATATATTCCTGTAGAAATCTGACATAAGGAACTGAGCCTTCATCGTTGGTTACTACAAAGTTTCTTTTAACTTTATTTTTAGACTCCACTATTTTTACTATAGCCACGTCATTTCTTATTTCTACATCACTTAGCTTCATTCTGTATATTTCGTCTGTCCGGCATGCCCCAGCCACTCCCATAATGGCTATTACTTTCATTGCTAAGTAACTTTGATCAGGCGCGTTAAGTAAAAACTTTATGATTTCTTCTTTTTAAAAATTTTTGACTTTTTTGCCTCATAACCATCGTTTTTCCTTTTAATAAAAGCAACTAGTTTCTTGAACTCCGAAATATCTTGATTTTTGTTTACGGAAATTGTTAACTTGAGCATGGAATATACAGACCAGAGGGTTGGTGGTGATAAAGACTCGGATTTTTCTTGAAAATACGCCAACATTACATTCTCGTCAATCCGCCCCACATTTTTTGTAGCAAGCCATTCAGAAAACGATTTATATGTTTGATGGTACCTCTCTTTAGATTTGTCTGGCAGAAGTGAGGCACACGCAAGGTCAGCTGCCTTTTGGATGCCATTTTCATATTCATTTAACATTTTAAAATGGGAATGGATTTATACTAAATTAACAATAATTCAATATCTGACAAGTGCTGATGACAGACAATGTCAACAATAAATGTGTTGCTATGGATTAATTTTTAACAGGTAAAATTTCAAAATCTCTGATATTTCTATTAAAACATGATGTTAATGATTATTAAATTATGCGATACATAGAACAGTAGCAGAAAAATATAATACATTACACGATGCGAAAGGCCTTTCAAGTGTTCGGAGGTTTTAAATACTGGCTTCGCCTCGGCCATTTAAAAACCACCTCACACCAAAAGTAAACTTTCGCATCTTGTAATGTAAATAACTATTTTCAGTGACATACGCGTAGATGGGAGGTTGGGTAGATAGGACTCTGTAATACTTTTAATAAAACCTTAGACAAGTGCCATCTCGTAACGGCGGGAATAAGCATCGTGCAAGTATGTTCAGAAATTAATGGTGCGTTCAGTCATTTTTCCTTGGTATCGTGGCATACTTTCTCGTATACAGAGTGGACTTTAAGTAAGAACCCCTGTCAACTTTTGATAAAGAGTTGTGAAATGAAATTTCAGGTAGTTATACAGTAGGGACCTTAAATTCTCTATAATATCGATAAAAATGCCAAAAGTATAATTAAAGCTGTAGATATTTATTTTTATTTGCAGTTTTTTGATAAAACGAAAATATATTGGGCCATTTTTGTAGTAGGTAAGTCAATACTAAATATTTACTTGTTTATTTGACTATCGGCTAAAAAACAAATGGTCGGTTTAAATGTTAAACTTACCAAGCAACATTTCAAGGTGCAGGAAGTTTTATGATCTTAACGATTTTATACAAAATATGTGATGAAAATAAAAAAGAAAACCCGTCCGTTTTTTGTTTAATACGTCAATGAAGCTTTATTGAATTTATAACTTATATGTATTATTATTATTTTTTAACCGATATGTTACTGACTTTTACTTTTAAACCAACAAAGTATTAAACAATATTTATCCCCAATGCCTTTTTTGTGTGGGTAATATGAATTATAGTCAATTTGCTTAACAATTTAGGTTCATACTTCATAATAACTTGAGAAGTTTATTGAAATAATATCTATTTTTTAACGTAAATTGAAAAGGTGTATTAATTACAGTGTTCGTTACATGAATTACACTATATCTAACAAATTAAACTTTAAGTTAGATTTAAACAAATTTTAGAAATTTTTTACTACATTTTTATTTTTAAAATATCAGAATTTAATGATTTAAACTTAAAACGAAATTATACCATTCATATTGCATCTCATAACCATTGAGAAGCTCCAACTCAAAACGCATTTTTTCATAGAACACAATTTTTAGAGTGTCCCACAATTATGGTAAAAATTGTAAGATACTAATAAAATTGTGCCTTACGATAAATTGCGTTAACATGTAGTTAAAAGTTGTTTTCAATTTTCAATACTAAATTAACAATAATTCAATATCTGACAAGTGCTGATGATAGACAATGTCAACAATAAATGTGTTGCTATGGATTAATCTTTAACAGGTAAAATTTCAAAATCTCTGATATTTCTATTAAAACATGATGTTAATGATTATTAAATTATGCGATACATAGAACTGTAGCAGAAAAAATATAATACATTACACGATGCGAAAGCGTCTTTCAGTGTTCGGAGGTTTTAAATAGACTCGTCTTCGCCTCGGCCATTTAAAACCACCTCACACCAAAAAGTAAACTTTCGCATCTTGTAATGTAAATAACTATTTTTTTCCACGACCGTTAAAAAATACTGTTTTTTTAATCGTTAACATGAAGTTAAAAGTACTCCATTCTAGTACACTACAGAAGGTGTTAAAAAATTACTTTTCTTTCACACTTTGAATTAGTGTTTTGTTTCCATGCCTCACTACAATAAACGTAAATATCAATTTATGCAATGTAACAGTAAACGCGACTGAACTAAACGGTCAAGTTACCTTTGATTTTGTCATTAATTCTATTAGTTCATGTGTCACTAGTTTTAAAATTTGACAGTTTGCAAATAAATTTAATAGAAATTATTGAAAAATAATAGTAATAATAAATTTGGGTAATTTTTCTAGAAAACCTGCGGCAAACTCTGATTTTAACGAAACTTGGTATACAGGGGTTTTTGGGGCGCTGATCATGAATCTGAAAGATTTTTTGGCGGAAACGTTTCGTTCTCGAGATATTCATCATCAAAGTTTAAATTTGAACTAAGCTTATTTTTACTATATTTCCCCTTCTTTTTGCACACAATTTTTAATTTAAAACTAAAGTGTCACCCAATATTTGATTTTCACCTTTTAAAACCCTGTTTTTCTACGTTTTTACATTAGTTTTGCATTAAATTGCGTGGCTTTTTCTTTGATAATCCGGCAACCATACATACACATAGGGCTTCATGGCACACTGGGATTAAAATGATTCAAAGTATAGCTATGCAATTTAATGCAAAAATAATGTAAAATACGTAAAAAACAGGGTTTTAAAAGGTGAAAATCAAATATTGTGTGCCACTTTAGCTTTAAATCAAGAATTGTGTGCAAAAAGAACGAAACGTTTCCGCCAAAAAAATTCTTTCAGATTCGTGATTAGCGCCCCAAAACCCCCGTATACCAAATTTCGTCAAAATCGGAGTTGCCGCAGGTTTCTGTGAAAATTACCTAAATTTGGATGACTAAGAAATTAAAAAGGAATTTATACTGTTTTAGTATTATTTGTACAAAAAGTAAGTACATACAATTTTCTAAAATTAAACAATAAATGCATAGTTATAAAGAGGATAATTGTGTCTTAAAAAATAAGGAGGTAATTATTTTATTTGCAATATAATGGCTTTGCTGCAAAAATTATTAAGTTTACATAAATAAAACATGTATAAAATGGTATTTTAGGAAATTTATATACGGTCGTGAAAAAATATAGTATGTAACACATGCATAAAGTGTCTTTTTACTCATGGATTGCCGCACTCGCCTAACGGCTCGTGCTGTTAAACTTCCCACCTATAAAAAAAGTATCACTTTATGCACTTGTTACATAAATTACTATTTTAACTCAGAGATATTTTTAGTCTAATGGAGAAATAAAATAGAATTAAGTTTTCTTTATTGCAACAAATGCACCATAAAAAATTAAAATTACCTGTGGAAATGTTGATGGGTCTGGACTACGATGTAACGGAACATTAGTGCCCTCTACCACGTTCAGCGAAGCTGACCAAGAACTTTCACCGCTCTCGGATGTAGCTAAACAAGTATATAAACCAGAATCTTCCAGTCTTAAATCTGTAAATAAAAAAAAAACTAATATAAACAAATTGTCTTATTAAGTAGAGGAATTACAACTTATTTATTATTTAGGTTATTTAGTCAATTCCTGTAAATTGTAAAATAAAGTAACTGCGTTTATTTGTGCCATAAGCTTCTAGGTGAGTCCCAGATCGTTGCTCTTGATATATCTAAAGCTTTCGACGCACTTCTTAATAAACTTCCCTCCTACGGTCTTCCAACTAAACTCTGCTCTTGGCTCTTCAGTTATCTTTCTAATCGACGTAAATCAGTTATTGTTGATGGCCACTATGAAAGCTTTCACGAAATTAATGCTGGAGTGCCTCAGGGTTCAGTACTAGCACCAACTTTGTTTCTTCTTCACATCAACGACCTTCTTTCTTCCACAACCAATCCAATTCATAGTTATGCTGACGATAGTACCCTTCACTCCACTTTTTCAGGTTCCCAAACCAATCTCTCAACCCGACTTGGAAAGCAAACGCAGGGCGATGCAGATATCTCTTTCAAAGGATCTCAATTTGATATTGGATTGGGGCGCCAAAAATCTCGTTTAATTTAATGCATCCAAAACACAAGCATGTTCCATGTCGCGAAAAAAGCATCAAACACTCATCCTTTGCTTATAAGTGGCCAGGTTTTGCAGAGCGGGGACACATTTAATCTTGTGGGCGTCACATTTGAGAATAACCTTAACTGGCATAAACACATTGTATCTATAGCCACCGCGGCTTCAAAAAGCTTGGATTTCTTTTCCGAGCCAAAAAGTATTTTTCTCCTTCCAATTTATACACTTTGTATGTGTCCCAAATTCGACCCTCTCTGGAATATTGTTCTCATATCTGGGGAATGGCATCCCCTACAACCTCAGCATTCTTGATGCCATTCAAAGAAGGGCTGTTCGTCTTATTAATGATCCTTTACTTACTCAAAGACTTCCTTCTCTTGCCCATCGTCGAGCTGTGGGAGATCTATCGCTCTTCTATAGATACTTTTACGGCTTCTGCTCCGGACGAATTATCCAGTATAGTCCCTCCTCTTGCAGCTCCCAACAGAGAAACTCTCGTGGTGCCGCGCATATGCATCCCTATACGATTCAATTGGATAGGCCCCGAACTTCCCATTTTGTTCGTTCTTTTAACCAGTTTTTGAGCGACATTTCGTTTGATCGCATTTCGACATTGTGAAGTGAGATTCGAGAATAGACCCGCTGTCTTGCCATTAATGAACAATGCTCTCTTAATTGATATTATGTAAATAATCTGAGAATAACAATAATAAACTCTAATTAAGGGGTTCATACAAAATTATTTATTATATTCCATATCATAAATCGAAATTTTTGCCTATAAAATCGAGACGTTGATAGGCCCTAATAACGGTGAGAGTCCCGATATATCGGAAATGATGGTAACCTTAGTCATACTCAAATTTTATAAAGAATAAAATTAACAGTACAAAAGTCAGCAGGGTGAATATTTACGTCCACACCGTATAAAAATAAACATAAATATCTGTTTCTACTTTTTTAAGACACTCAAAGAAAAAAATTGTTCCTAATACTTGTACAAAGTACAACCTTACTTAAAGCTTTTTAGAACTCTGCTTCGCGTTGTTTGTCTAACTGCTTTTGCGTGCGGGAAAGTATCGCATTGCCTACTCGTTAGAATAATAACAGTATCAATATCAAAATTTCATTAAACTCCATCAAATACTTCATGACTACTCTACAGGTATCTTCAAACCAATCAACAAATAAATCATAATGAAAAAGTCAATTTATTTTTGCACAGTTTCCAATTTCCACAATTTATGGGGAATATATTCAGGTTTTAATCAGGTTAATTTGGCAAAGAGATTACCCATGAGGGCTCAGTGTAGCTAAAACTGAAATAGACTGCAACAATTCCCGTTTATAATTTACTTTTATAGGTGTGGTTGCTGACCAAAATTAGATGAGAATGTAATTTGAAATTTATTACTGTTATACGTATACCAGAAAAAAAGGGCGTGATGTTGCGAAAAACCTATTAGTTATTACAAAATACTTTATTTTTCCCTATTAATTTAAAAGGACATATCCACTGGGAAGGTAAAATTCTGAAAATTACCAATCTAACTTAAAATTAGGTCAGAGACAAAAATGAGACGAGTAACTGGTCCTAGCAATTTGTCCATTGTATTTATCTCTTTCTGGTTTAACGCAAGTTCCAATAAATATGTCTTTGTCTTTCATCATGGCAGGCTATCGTAGATGGAGCAATCATCGCTTTGCCCTGGTTGCCAAGTTGTTTACAATTTCTGCATGTAAACTTTAATGTCCTTTTTGGCTCACATCTAATTAAGAGAAGAAAATATACCATGAATCGAATATTTTTAACTTGACAACGTTGCCGCAGGCAGTCACGCCGAAATGTTAATCGATATTTGTGTTTGATATTTTCAATGGCCGATTTGTTTGGACAGTTTGTTTACATTTTCTGTGATTTATTGTGTGTTTCGTGGTTTTTACCTTTAATTGGACTTTGAATATTGACTTTTATTAGTGATCACAGTGTATATATTAAATTTGTGCTTTTCAACAGATAATTTAAGGTAATATTGACATGGTTATCTGTAAGAGAAAAAATCTTTATAAAAACCAAATAAATGACATTTTAATAAGGTGTGTTGTAATTATTAAACTAAACCCCAATATTTTATATTAATAGGAAACAAAAACAAGTACCTAACATTAAGGGCAAAAATAGCACAGCTATATAATTTGAATTTGGCGGGCAAACGATAAAGTCGACTCACGCGCCATCTGCGTTTGCCTTCCTTGAAGACAGACAAGGAAGGCCCAGCAGCTATCTCTCTCTCGGATAATTTATTTACATTCAGATGCTCGTCTCATTGCTGTCTCTGATTGAGTTAACTTTATTAAAAAATATCATGCATTACGCAGGTGGTTTTTGGGATACGAAAACTTATTTCATATGTACCGGATGTCGTTCTAAGTTTACACCCCCTTAACTATTTTTTACTGTACAAAATAAACAAAATATCAGCTTGTTTGGTTAATTCTGTAGTTTCTTAATCAGTAATCCGATTTTCATTATCTCATCTGATATACAGGGTAGTGACAACAACTATAATTTTTTTATAATGGAGCACCCTATATAGTATTATATCAACACTGGAAAGAACTTTTAGAAAGCTTTAAAAAATACCCGCCCATTTTTGCCATGTCTATCTCAATTAGTTTCAGGAAATATGACCATCCAAATTCTGATAAATAAATTTTAATTTTATTAGATGCGTATAAATGACATAGCCTCGGACAGAGACTGATTACATATTTTAGATAAATCATAAAAATCCATTGCTGTTAAGCACGTATCACCTACCTACAAAACATTCTCTTATTTCGCATCTGCCTACTACCAAAACCGGTGGCACGCGTGGCGTGGTACTGAAACTCGTCGGGTTGAATATTTTTGCTGCAATAAATCATTGTCCACAAAAGGGTTTCTTTTACTTTATCATTTTTGGTGTATTAAATTAATTTGGACCTATCTTTAATAATTTAACATCTCCCCATCTTTTTAGATTTTAACGTATAAAATAAATAAAAACACTGTTTTGTTAGGTCGATTCTGTAGTATCCGTATATGTCATCAGAATGCTTTTATCTTTTAAGATATACAGAGTAGGACAAAAAATTTTTTTAATGGAAAACCCTGGAATATAAAAAAAAACATGTATTTGTCCTTATACTTAGAAAAAGCAAAAAATAGCAAGGCAATTGTTAGTACAAAAATTGAGAAAGAAAACGGTAAAAAATAACCAGGCTGATAAAAAACTTAGTATAATAAATGGATGTATATTTATGTTTACATGGAAAATAATAAAATAAATAATTATTACAATTTTTGTGGCAAAGCTAAAACAGTTTTCATTTAATATTTAAATATTTGTATGATTTTCCTTTACTCTTAAATCACCTTTTGAAGTTTTTTAACTTAATAAAAGTCGTCAAATTCTTTTATAATTTTTTGTACATGTGGTTTGTAGTAGTAGCAAAGAATACCAATCCATAGAACCCCACAAGTGAGATTTCAGCGTACCCTAAAATTTTTAGTACCTAACCTGACCAACAGATGGCAAAAGTAGTACGATGTCGCTTTGCTAATACGATCCAGAAATTGATAGCAGTCGCTGACGAGCAGTCGGCCCGATCAGTTGGAGTGAGGTTATACGCAAAATTTAATAAAAATGAAATCCCCGATAAATGGTAGTATCCATAAGATTATTAAATTTATGATTTCAGAATAGGATATATCGATGGATTTTTGACAAAACATCGTAAGCGACATTCGTCAGTGTTACGGAAAACGTTTTTTTTCATTGGCTTTATTTCAGATGAAGATATGTTCTATATTGGTTCGGCGGTTCATTTAATTAATGGTAGTTATTTGGGTACACGCCAAAAAATAAATTAAAAGTACCAAAAAACCAAAAAAAAAAATAAAGCAAGTAAATAGAGAACTAAAAATCGACGTTTTGGTGGCAAGTCTGCCACCGTTGTCAAGATAAATTAAATAAAAATAAAAATTTAAAAATTAACTATTATTTACGTTTAGAATTTTAAAATTTTTAGCTTTTTTTTAAGAGATTCTGAAAATTTTGACATTAAATGTTAAATATGTTTGTTTTGTAATTCAAATTAAGAAGAAATCTAAAATAAAAACATTCAGATCTCGGTTTTTCTTTAAAAATATCGCGATGGGAAGAAAAATCGTTTTCCGTAAAATTGGCGAATGTCGCTTACGATGTTTTGTAAAAACGCATCGATATATCCTATTCTGAAATAATAAATTTAATAATCTTATGAATACTGGGTGCATTTATCAGGGATTTTATTTTTATTAAATTTTGCATATATCCTCACTCTAACTGATCGGGCCGACTTCTATCAATTTCTGATGGTAATCGTATTAGCAAAGCGACACCGTACTACTTTCGCCATCTGTTGGTCGCGGTAGGTACTTTTTAGGGTACGCTGAAATCTCACTTGTGGGGTTCTATGGATTGGTATTCTTTGGTAGTAGGCAGCCTTTGCTAGCTTTCTTTATGATTTGCCGCTTGCTGCAGGTGGGTATCGGTGCGTCGCGTCCTAGATAAAGGATAGCGGCGTCTTTTATAAAATAGTCCGATTGCAGGCGGCCTCTTTTTCAAGGTTTTTAAAATATTTTCAAAGAGTACCGAATTTGTGCTGTTAAAATGTTCTCACTCTAAGTAAAGCAACAACAAAGCGGGAACGACGTGTTACCATTTTTACATGCCGGCATTCTTTGTCTAATCTCTACCTGTCTTCAACACGTGTTGGAACGTCTCGTTTGCACGCATTTCCTATAAACCCTTTTAATTTGGCTGAACGAGTATAATAAAGAACACACCGGGTAATATAAAAATAACAGGCCAATATTTATGTCTGTGGATACTACCAAAGAATATTATAACTACCGCAATAAAACTCCAGTTCAAATTGCAAAATTGCGAACTATTTATCACCACGCGCTTATATGGACAGCTTCGGAGTCTCTATAAGAGGGCTTCGATTTTCAGCGCCGATTTGTTTACACGTGTCCGTAATTCCATTGCGGTAGCTATTATATTCTTTGATACTACTTAAGTCACTTACCATCAATAACTAGCGTTCCAGAATTACTAAGAGTATATCGGCTGGGTAATTTGTTCTGCAAGAGTTCTTTTTCATTTCTTAACCATTTTTTTACCGGTGGTTCTCCTTCCGGATTGGATGCTTTACAATGAAGAGTCACATCACTATGTAACGGTAACGTTTGATTCGCTGGCCCTATCTGTATTATGGGTGGCGGTAAATCAGCAACTGATGTTACCTGTAAAAAATTAATATCGTAGTAGATGGGTCCACATTTATTTCATTCTGAAAGCAATATCGCCAAGTACACAAAAAAACCTTTTCAAAGGCAGATAGCGCTGACAGAGTCTGATTTCCTATTTTTTAGATAAAAAAAAAAACACTGAATGAAAAAGTCCTAGAAACTTTATTTTTTTTAAATGGAACACCCCCTATATTAACAAGTTTTTATATTCGTCCCTTTTATTATAATACTTTTTTGTTAATATTGCCCTATACCTTGCTCTATCGGTTTTTGAGATAAAAATATTTTGTGTTAAATATGGTGCAAAACATGGTTCTAATTCAACTTAAGTAAATTAGTGCTCTCTATTCATGAAAAGTTGATGTTTTGGTGGTAGTTTAGACAGACACGATGTATTTAATTTACACCGAAATATCGATTCCATATCATACAGGACGTGCTAAAATTACTATTATTTCCGTGATTCATAAAAGGGGTCAAAAGATCATTTTTTCAAATGAAACCCCTGTATATTACTCAAAAAAGATGAAGAAGAACGCTTTAAAATGACATCATGCCCATATACCTAAATCATCAAGTTTTCTTAATAAAGCCGGTTTTTTGTAAAAAAATATTTTTTAAAGAATTTAATTTCAAGTAACCATGGAAATATCAAGCTTATGACAGTTTGGTGACTTTTATAAGTAACTTATAAACAGTTATTGACGGTGTTTAAAATAATCTTTCAAAATGAACGCAAATTTTGATTATTTAAACGAAGTTCTTATGAAATTATTTATTTTACACGGATCTATTTTTGACAAAAATTCTGGATCGTCCTGTGTAAAATTTTGGATCCTCCTGTGTAAATATTAAAAGGGTTTCGCAAAAATGCACTCTACGTTTAAAGTCTTCCGCTAAGGGCTTAAGCTTTAGTAAATTTATACGGATGCATTTCGTGATTTTCCAAAATTTGTTGTATTGAAGCATATGATACACCCATATCTGCTTCTGCACTACGAATTGAAGCTTCTGGATATGCATAAAAATATGCCAAAACGTTAACAATATTGTATTCATTTGAAGTAACAGGTTTTAGTAATGTTGGAGGAGCTTTTAAATTTAAGCCATACCTAATAAAATTATTTTGTAGTCGTACAAACTTCCTCTCGTTCATTGGTGTTAATTCAGGATACATTTGGGTAAATTTTCTGCAACTTCTGGCAATGATTTGATCACACTGTCCAAGTAAAATAAATAATTTTATAAGAACTTCGTTTGAATAATCAATATTTGCGTTCATTTTGAAAGATAACTTAAAACACCTTCAATTACTGTTTATAAGTTACTTATAAAAGTCACCAAACTGTTATAAGCTTGATATTTCCATGGTTACTTGAAATTAAATTTTTTTAAAAATATCTTTTCACAAAAAAGCGGCTTTATTAAGGAAACTTGATGATTTAGGTATAGGGACATGATATGTCATCTTAAAGCGTTCTTCTTCATCTTTTATTTTATTGAGAAATATACAGGGGGTTTCATTTGAAAAAATGATCTTTTGACCCCTTTTATGAATAACGGAAATAATAATAATTTTAGCACGCCCTGTATGATATGGAGTCGATTTCTCGGTGTTCATTAAAAATATCGTGTCTGTCTAAACTACCACCAAAACATCAACTTTTCATGAATTGAGAGCACTAATTTACTTAAGTTTAATCAGGGCCATGTTTTGGACCATATTTAACACAAATTATTTTTTATCTCGAAAACCGATAGAGATAGGTATAGGGCAATATTAACAAAAAAGTATTATAATAAAAGGGCGAATATAAAAACTTGTTAATATAGGGGGTGTTCCATTTAAAAAATAAAGTTTCTAGGACTTTTTGATAGAAGCGGCAACGTCGCAATGCTGAAAATATTTTAGATCGATAGAACAGGAAGGAAAATGTAAGATGCTAAATTTTCAGAAAAATTCTGCGTTCCGTTTTCCATAAACGTCTAACCTACCATCGACCGTGAATCACCCTGTATATATATTTTTAAATAATACAGAATGTACTAATTTTTTTTTTAATTTAAAATTTAACAATTTACCACAGCTTTATTTATAAAATGGAAGAAACAAAATGTACTAATATATTAGTACTGTCATGTACAATAATAAAAAAATGTCATTATACAGGGTCACTCAAAAATTTAAAACTTATTTTTTTCAATTGGGTATAGCCTTGACCTTATTTTTTTAGGCAACCCCATTGCTATACCTTTGTTTAAGTTCTATCTTTAATATAAAACAGTTTTTATCCGTTATAAAGATGGGTGAGGGTCGCTCGATTGTTATTATTGGGACCAGTGGTGTCTCAGTGGACACCGCAACTTATATTATTGAAAAAAGTACGCCACTGACTTTTTGACATTTTTATAATTTTTCATAATTAAGCAATTCATAATACAACTATTTATTTTCGTGTATTTTTTTTGTATCTAGCTTCGTTTTCGAGAAAAAACGCCACTTTAATTTCTTCTTAAAGTACCCATAGACGACACGGTAAAAAAACAAAAATAAAAAATAAACAATTATTTGCTTTAAAATTAATGAGCAGTAGGATACTTTATCGGAAATTGTCATTTTTCTTATTTACTAAGGTCAAAATTGTTAATTTTTTGATTTTTGATTTTATTTTATGTTGTTTATGAATACTTTTTAGTATCACTTAAGTGTCTTTATTTTTGTTTTTCTCGAAAACAAAGCGAGATACAAAAAATACACGAGACTAAAAAGTTTCATTTTTAATTGCTTAATTATAAAAAATGTAAAAAAGTCAAAAAGTCAGTGGCGTACTTTTTTTCTTAATAATATAAGTTGCGGTGCCCACTCCTACTGGACTCATTAAGAACAATCTGGTTAGAGCTAAAGAAGCGGCTTATTAGAGACATTTTGCACCTCTTAAAATAACAGACGTTTTTTGGCCTCCTTATGGTTATCGTTATTAAACATAACGATTACGGCAGCAGTTGAAGACAGAGATTTTGCAGCCTCTTTTAAGAAATATATCTTACATCTGCGCTTTCGACACATAACCTTATTTTTGCCTGTGGTTCACCGATTTTAAAGTTAACGAAAAATCAGTATTTACTTTTATTCTTCATAAGATATAAATTGATATTTAAATATATTCAAACACTTCTGTTGATTTTGTTTTTTAAAGTAGATGCGAACAATACAGTATAAGCAAAACACAAAAAGTAAGGTTAGGTTTGGTAGTAGAATAAAAAGCAAGTGTGCCAGATTGTAACATCTAAATTAATTACTGATTTACAATATCTGTAAAAGTGCAAGTCCGTTTTAATTTCTTAACACCATTTGATTTTTATTACTGCTATAGATGTTTCGCTAATTAGAGCCTATGTATAAATGATATTTTAATTAATACGGCATTTTGATATTAAAATTTCTATAATCCGGCAACCACGCAGTTTAACAATAACGATAACGATAACGATAAGCTCTTCGGTATTCATCCGTAATTAAAGGAATCCGGTATGGTTAATAACAATAACGAACCATGTTTGCGTTACTGTGCAGTCTCAGAATAAGGTTAACCACAACGGAATTGCAAAATAAGGGGTGCAAAATGTCTCTATTACTTGAAATAAATGTACCAAACTGCATCCAAATCGGTTTAAGCATAATAAAAATATTTAGAAAAAAATCGATTTTACTTTCTTAAATCTTACCGCTCTGTATCGCGGTAAGGAAGCAGCCCTGGACATATGTTTATAGGAACTTTTTGCATAAAATAACATAAGGAATCATACCTTGAAGTTTCGTACCGTTATTGGAAAACACCCTGTATTTTTAAACCTGAAAAAGCAACAAATTACTTTGCTGCAAGATTTATTTAGATCACCATCCGCAATACCAGTTACCTACCTACTGGCCAACCAGTATAATAAAACTATTCCTTCAGGCTACCACTGCAAATTCTTTATGGTATTTTTAAATAGCAAATCATATTGATCTAGAGATTATTATTATTAAATGCAGTTAGCCATGGGATATTTTGTAACGGTTTATTCGAATGAAAATAAAGTAAAAAATCAGAGGCAGATAGAATAGTACAGGAAATTGCAAAATTTGTATTGCTTTCGCCCATTTCCTTTTTGATCTAAATTTGCTAGTAACACAAATTAACAAATTATCAGAATACCCAGATGCGAAACTAAGCGTGTTCGTTGAAATCTCTCACCACTATCGTCCCTCCGACTGCGTGGTGGATATACACCCCACGATTTAGTACGTGACCTAATGCTCATCTAGGTGTCAGTTAGTCCCATACTTTTGTTGGTATACAACGTGAACATAAGTTAGTTAATTGTGTTTAGTTGTTTGTGAACTTTTATGTTTTTATTATTAAAGTGTTAGTATAGTGTCTTGTTAATTTTTTTACCGTTTAATATGGGATATAAATGTGTATATTTATTCTGTTCCTCCATCACCGGGAGCGGATCACTTTTTAGATTCCCAAAGGACCACTATTATTTTAAGACTATTTAACATTAATACAAAGCTATTACAAATTACTTAGATATGTTACTAAAGTTATTGATATTAATCAGTATGTGCCTAAACAGAGGAAAATATTTTTTTATTTATAGCTGCACTGTCATTTAAAAGGCTATATTTCAAATTTAAAAAATGAGGTGTTTTTTCAGTATTAAAAAAAAAACAAAACAATTAGGTTTGGGTATTACTAACGCAACATCTGTATTGCTGTAAAAGATTGCGTCGGGGTTTCTTTAGAAACTTGTGTTACTCGGCTTTCAATTATTCTGTTTCAATCCCTAGTTACACAAAATTTTTAATACACAATTAAGCTAAAAAACGGAATAACATTAATTAATTTAATAAGCAGTTTTTAGGCAAGGTTTTTTTTTAAATGGCTTTTTGTTAAACATTCTAAACCCCCATTGGTTTAATCGTTTTTAAAAATGTTTGGTGCAACCAGGTATAGACATTTTATTACAGGTTGATCCAAACGTGACATCTACTAACAATATTTTACCGTTCAAAGAATGGGTAAAATTTTTAGATTGTAAATTTCCAATTAGTGTATTATTCTTTTGTTCCGTTTTCCACACATAAAAAAGCTGGATAATTAGTTACTATAAAAGTCTATCTCTCCTTAGACCTTTCTCAAGGTCATAGAAACAAGTAAGCGTTATTTGCCGCACTTTCGCATCTGTATATTCTGATAATTTGTGCTAGTAATAACTTACCGATCACACCTTTACCACTGACAACTTTGTTTTTTAAAATAAATTAATATTACTTTTTTTTTGGCAAAATACACAGTGTTAGTTTAATATATGGGCAAACTAAAAAGTAATATTTAAGGGGTTCAGTGGAAAAGTGGTATAGACGGGCCCATATTTAATTCATTCTGAAAGCGATGCCGTCAAGTACACAAAAAATGATAAAGTAAACAAACCTTTTCAAACGCACATAGCCTCGGACAGAGCCTGATTACATATTTTTAGATAAATCATAAAAATCCATTGCTAAAACACGTATCACCTACAAAACATTCTCTTATTTCGCCTCTGCCTACTATAAAACCGGTGGCACGTGGCGTGGTACTAGAAACTCGGGTCAGGTTAAATATTTTTTGCAACAAGTTAGCCATGATTTAATTATACCACCGAATTTATTTCAAAAATTTAAACAGTGATTATGCAATCAGATTTGTTTTATCTCTTTTATGGTAGGGGAACCCCAGAGGGGATTTCAAAAGTTACTACGGTTCGGCAGATACTTGAAACGGTATTCATTAGCTTTGTTAGCGGGTTCGATTCTGAACCGGTTCTGGGACTATTCGCATGCGCAGTGAAAAAGCAGCGTTCGCGGTTAGTAAAGTCCTGAATTTTTAGTAACAGTTCTGTGTTCGCGGGTTACAATGGAATCAGTTCGTTACCGGTTCGTAACATGATTAGCAGTCCTGGAATTTTTGTTGGAACTAAAAGTTCAGTTCAGAAATAAACCGTTGTATTACAGTTTATTTGTTTCTGTCACTTTTTATGCGGGTTAATATACCTGTTGAATATTTTTTAAATATTTTTGTGATTCTGAGCGTATATAAACAAAGGATTTTTAATTGTATTCCGTATGAATGTATGTATACAATAAAATAAATAAAAATTTGATTAAAAAATATAGACAATATTACAAGATTTTACCATTTTTTGTTGTTTGAAATTTATCTTTACTTAAATACACATACTTATGTTAAAAACAAGAGGAGGCAGGGAATCCCTCGTCTTCCGCCGAGAGACCTCGAGTGGCTTTCGACAGTATAACAATTTACCTTTTTTCGCGCACCCTGTATTAATAGTTATCAAAATTGCGTAAAAATCCGTTATTTGAGTCCTTTGTCTACAACAAAGCTTACTGAAGTGAAACAATAAATGCTTCCGAATGAAGAAATTGGCAGATATTTTACGGCTAGCAAACGTCATTTTTCGCATAAAAAATTTAAAATGTCAAAAAAGGTTAGACTTAGGTATAGGACATTATACACCAGGTATGTCTAGAATTTCGTGCAGAATTTAAAAATGAAATAATATACCACGTGTTCCATTTAAAATAAGAAAGTTGATACTCGCCCATGAATAATGAAACACCATGTATATACAACACTTAAATAAATTAAAGGTTTGTAACACCCCCATTAACTTTTGGCTCCATCTGCTATAGTTTCTGAGATAAGGTAGTGTCCCAAGATAAACGGCCCACCCTGTACAACTTGTACAGGGTGGCTCGAATTCGACGCTCATCATTGGGATTTTGAAAACCGTAAGAGATACAGGATCGGTTAAATGGAGGCAAAGTTGCGCAATTTGATGCTCAATAATATGCCGTTTTGGGTTTTAAAACATTCCGATTACTTCCGAAGATATTCAAAAAAACCGGAATTTTCAATTTTGGTTTCTATTGTTTCCTGGCAATATTTGTTAAGATAACTCAAAATGAAAAACACGTTTTTATGGCCACTTTTTCTGCTCTATAATTCAGTGTGATTAAATATTGAATCTGACGTTTCGGCTTCTGGCGACCATCATCAACTTAATTTTTTTAAATACGGACCTGATATTTTTTTCAATTTAATTAAATCCTTTCATCACTCTTAAAACACTATATATCGCCACTTTGATATTTGCGGACGTTTCGTACAGAAAATTCCATCACTGGAATATTACATATTTATTTTACCATAATACGGCCCTGAACTACATTTTTAGGTAAGAAGGTAAAAAAAGAATAAACTTATTACATATTCGTAATCTTTTTATTGAAACTCATTGATATCTAACAGCGGAAATTACTTTATTAACCGAAAATTTCATGAATATTAGACATAAGATACAAAAAGGTAGACAACAAATCAGCTTACATAAACAATTTGTAATACTATCTTGATGATATTAAAAATAAACATAATTTAATCACTATTATAGGTGGTCAAAGAGATAACCTTCCCCCTCAATGCATTTTCTTGCTTTGCTTTGTATTTTTAATACAGCTCGATTAATTGTTCTCGCAGGAATGGCAGCAACTTCCCTTATCAAATTTTGTCGTAGTACTTAAAGGTCGTGAGGTGCATTTTTAAATAAACGGTTCTTAAGATATCCCCAAAGGAAATAATCTAGGGGACTAAGCTCTGGGCTCCTAGCGGGCCATCTTGCAAAACCATTTATAAGGAAATATATGGTAAAGGAATTGAGCTACTTCCCTTCCATTGTGGGCAGGAGCTCCGTCTTGTTGCCACCATATTTCTTGAAATACTGCCAAAGGTTGATTATCTAGGGCGTCTAAGACATCATTCCTAATCAAATTTAGATATCGTTCGGAAGTTAAGGTCCCTTCGTAAACGAAAGGTCCAATAATTTTGTTCCTCCACATACCAATCCATACATTAAATGAAGTTCTCCCTTGAATTCGTACCTGCTGGTTAGTTTCTGTTAATAAAGTAATTTCCGCTGTTAGATATCAATGAGTTGTAATAAAACATTATGAATATGTAATAAGTTTATTCTTTTTTTTTACCTTTTTACCTAAACCTATTACGTCACAAAATTTAGCGAACATAGACTTAAATGGGATCGAGCGCTCCTTATTAAAAAGCTTATTTTTCTTGAGAAAGGAGTACAGTGCGGCAAATTGAACTTTTTAAATGCCCATAACTTTGTTTTTTTACCTTACGGAAATGATCCAAAAACCGCGTTGTCGAGTGAATTATTAATATTGTTGTAGTTCAGGGCCGTATTATGGTGAAATAAATATGCAATATTCTGGTGATGGAATTTTCTGTACGAAACGTCGGCAAATATCAAAGTGGCTATATATAGTGTTTTAAGAGTGATGAAAGAATTTAATTAAATTGAAAAAAATATCAGGTCTGTATTTAAAAAAATTAAGTTGATGATGGTCGCCAGAAGCCGAAACGTCAGATACAATATTTAATCACACTGAATTATAGAGCAGAAAAAGTGGCCATGAAAACGTGTTTTTCATTTTAAGTTATCTTAACAAATATAGCCAGGAAACAATAGAAACCAAAATTGAAAATTTCGGTTTTTTTCGAATATCTTCGGAAGTACTCGGAATTTTTTAAAACGCAAAACGGCATTTTATTGAGCATCAAATTGCGCAACTTTGCCTCCATTTAACCGATCCTGTATCTCTTACGGTTTCCGAAATCCCAATGATGAGCGTCGAATTCGAGCCACCCTGTACACTAATTAATTGTTAAAATAACCCAATAAAAAATACAAAAGAATAAAATTCAAAAACATAAATACATGCCTTAACGAAAAAAGGAACAAAAATCGATAGAGATATTTTGTGATTAAACATAAAAACATCGACGATTGAAAATATGCCCTTATCATTTTGAGACAATGATGGATGGAGTTAAGTTTGTGTTAAACAGCTTCTAAATCGGGACTTACAACACGCGACCAAGGAAATTGCTGTAATTATAAAGAAATGAGTTTTTGCGTGTGTAGAATTATTCAGGGGCGTAACAGCAAACTGATACTATTTTTAAATTTTAAAGACTTTATTTATGTGACACTGCTATTTTGGGAAAATTATGTTAAATACAAGCACTAATGTTTTCTATTAGTTCCAGAGCGACTGAACCCTTCGTGTAACTTTTTGCCTCTAAGGCTGTAAATTTGTATAGTGATGAGTCATAGCATGCTAAGTTCAAATTTTTCTAAGACTTACTTCATTTATAGCCGTTATGGCAAACCATTGGCACGCGTGCCCAAGTTGGCACGCGACGTAAAAATTTCGGCACGCGAGCATGTTGTTTTTTTGCTCTTCAAAATTTAGACTACCTAAAAAACAGCACGCTATTTTCTGTATTAGAAGTAAAATATGGGGCAACCATTTTTTTGCTCTTCAAAATGTTTTCAGAAAAAATGTTTTTGTGGCACGTTGACGACATTATTTTACAAAAATGGCACGTTTGTACAAAAAGGTTTGCCATAACTGATTTATAGTGAGGTTTAAAAAAATTAACAGGCGTTTTTGATAAGGACAAGTACCTGCCAGGGGAACTGAAAGGTGTGGTATACAGTGCATATCTTTAAGCTTCCCTCTTTTTATTTTTTTACGGATCAATTGAAAAAGGTAAACTTTGGGATATGAAATTGATAAATTATTACCATATTTTAGAGTAAAATTGACAGATGAAAATTTCAAGATGGCGACTAGACTCCATCTTGAAAAAAAGTTAAATGGAAAGGGGCGTCTTGTGGCACATCATTTTCAAGCTCCTGACGAGTACTTTAGGACCCTAGAATATAAAGTCAGTACCTGCACCTTATACAAAATGGCGTGTACTTTAAAAATTACATAAATACCTGATTTTGATGGCCATATTCCCAAAACTAATAAATTTAGATGTACCTAATGTAGTGTTTTCTTAAATCTCTTTTAAAGATCTTTTTAACGGTGATACTGATGATAATATACAGGCTCACAAGAAGTTTCTACAGGATCCTAGTCCAGAAAACCGACAGGCCAACAATAAAGCAAGAAACCACTACCACCAAACAATCTCAGAAGCCAAAGACTCCTTTGATAACCGTATAAAAACAAAATACTTTCTTGCCCAAATGGCAGCAAATCCCTCTGGTCATTTGCCAAAAACACCAGTAGAAATTTCTGTACCAGTTCTTTTCCACCATTAACTTTGGAAGATGAAATTATTTCCACATCTAAAGAAAAGGCCGAACTATTTGCTAAACAATTTGCTGCCAATTTAACCCTTCATCCACCTGTCAATCATCCAATTCCAACTATTCCCCCAGTTCCTTACAAAATGCCCAATATTATTTTTAAGGTAAAACACATTAAGCGTATCCTTTCTTCTCTTAACACCAAAAAATCGTCTGTGCTAGATGGAATAC
The DNA here is from genome assembly GCA_014170235.1 of Listronotus bonariensis. Lineage (NCBI taxonomy): Eukaryota > Metazoa > Arthropoda > Insecta > Coleoptera > Curculionidae > Listronotus > Listronotus bonariensis. The sequence continues at coordinate 511,424 of JACEGR010000040.1, read as the reverse complement.
CAGCAATCGTTTTAAAAAAATGTGCTCCTGAACTTGCACCTATTTTAACCAGGCTCTTTCGAATTTCTTATGACACGGGTATTTTTCCAGACAGCTGGAGAGCTGCACGTGTCCAGCCTATTCCCAAGAAAGGATCTAAATCTCTTCCGTCCAACTATAGACCCATTTCACTCCTCTCAATGCTTTGTAAAGCAATGGAGAAATCCATTAACTCGCAAATTCTTAGGTATTTAGAAAAACATAAAATTTTACATGACAGGCAATACGGATTTCGTCACAAGAGATCTACAGCAGATGTTCTTTCCTTCGTTTCACACAACTGGAACAAGTCTCTTGAATTTCTAGGTGAGTCCCAGATCGTTGCTCTTGATATATCTAAAGCTTTCGACCAAGTCTGGCATGACGCACTTCTTAATAAACTTCCCTCCTATGGTCTTCCAACTAAACTCTGCTCTTGGCTCTCCAGTTATCTTTCTAATCGACGTATATCAGTCATTGTTGATGGCGACTCTTCAAGCTTTCACGAAATTAATGCTGGAGTGCCTCAGGGTTCAGTACTAGCACCAAAAATTCCCACTCAACCTAAACTTTTTTATAAACTCCCCTGTCTAGTGCCTATTACTCCTCTTACTCCCCTGTCTGGCGCCTATTTATTCATGGCGCTCTACGCTGTAGCCTAGTCAGCCTCATGGACAATTCGGCCCTGTGGCTGTCGCATCAAATGCTTCTAAATCGAAAACAGGGGGTTATAAATAGACGTTTGTCGCCGAGTCTAGTGTCAGTAAAAGTCTTGCTTTAATCGTGTTTAACGTATTATTGTCTTGTATGTCTAATTTTAGCTTTGGTATCCTCATAATTAATTTCTTGAATTTAAATAACATTATTTCAGCTTACTTTTTACACATTTTAAATATGTATAAGTTTTGGTTATTTCCTAATTGCACAATCTTATGCTACGTCACGACTTGCAACAATTCGCCGCGCCGAATAGCGCGCCACATAACCCTACATAGCGCGGACGTTGACGTGGACGAAATTCCCGTCGTTCCAAGAGCTTGGGGAATGATTCCGCGGTGATTCAGAGCTTGTTGGTTTGTTTGGACGAATGTTTGGCGAATTGTTGCAAGTCTGGACGCAGCTTTAGGTTTGGCTGCATAGAGATGGCCAAATCCCGAAATGAAATCAGACTTTGGTCGTTTTAAATAGTCCAATTCTAGTATTGACTAGTAAACGACCATTGGCCATTTTCGGACTTTGCGTCCAACAAATACTCTAAATAACGAAAAAATCAAAAAGCCTTAAACTGTTACTTACTTGTAAAAATGCACGTACGCTACTTGATCCTGCCACGCTAAGGGCATTACAAACTAGCCACCCAGCGTCCTCTCTTTGTACTCCTTGTATTCTTAGAGTTCCATGGGCATTAACATGCATGTGACCTACATAAAAATACGGCATAAAAATATTTTTTCAAATACGAGGGGTGACCAATAAGTAATGATAATCGAGTATTTCTAGAAAGCACAAAAATCCGAATTATTATTTATTCGCTAGCTTATATCCACTAGTTTTTTCACAAAAAATTTTTTTTAGGTCATCATTTTTGGGAGTTACATTCATTTGAATACGAACTGTCGAAGAGAACACATGAAAATGGAGAAAAATGAAGTAAGAGCTGTCATGAAGTACCTCTGCGCGAAAAAAATGTCTACCAAATACATACACAGCGACTTAAAGGAAACATTGGGGACCTCTGCCCCTCCCTATTCCACAGTCGCACGTTGGGCAAAAGAATTTAAGCTGGGAAGAACCTCCACTGAAGATGAACATCGCGAGGGGCGCCCATCCACGTCTCTTACTGCAGAAAACATAAAAGATGTGGAAGATTTCGTGTTGGCCGATCGAAGAGTGACCGTGAGGCATGTAGCTGAGGTTACAGGGATCTCCTATGGCAGCGTTCAAAAAATCATTGTCAACGAATTGCATATGAAAAAGGTCTCTGCACGTTGGGTGCCTAGAATGTTAACCGACGAGCAAAAAAGAAACGAGTCGACATTTCGAGGATGAATCTTCAAAGGTTCCAGGCCTATAAGGAAAATTTTTTGCTGCGTTTTGTAACCATGGACGAGACCTGGATCCACCACTTTGATCCCGAAACCAAACAGCAATTAATGACTTGGAAAACGAGCCTCCTCACCAACGCCGAAGAAATTCAAAGTATCAAGTTCAGCGGGAAAGGTTATGACGTCTGTTTTCTGGGATGCTGAAGGAATTATTATGGTGGAATATTTGGAAAAGGGGGCTACTATTACTACGCAGACCAAATAAGAAGATTACGAGAGGCTATTAAGTCGAAAAGACGTGGTAAACTGAGAGCTGGAGTACTGTTTCACCAAGACAATGCCCCGGTTCACAAAGTCGCAGTTGCGATGGCTGCCATTCAAGAACCAGGGTTCGAACTGCTTGAACCCACCCTATTCGCCAGATCTAGCTCCCAGTGACTTCTACCTCTTTCCTCGGCTCAAAGAACACCTCCGGGGCAACAAATTTGAGGACGACAGTGAAGTGATGGCCGCAGTAGAGGCATTTTTGGAGGTTCAAGACAAAGAATTTTTTCTAAGGGAATCATGGGTTTAGAAAAAAGATACACTAAATGTATTAACTTGTTTGGAGACTATGTTGAAAAATAAAATAGTTTTTTAACCTAATATTTCTGTTTCATACTGATTATTATTACTTATTGATCACCCCTCGTACATATAATACGTTTTATAGGTTTTCGTATCGTGTTTCACCACCCAGGTGGCGACTATCGCCTCCGTAGGTGGTGCACTGCAGCCCTAAGGCTTATTGTATCTTGACCCCTTAATTTTACCATTCATAAACCATTCATTCCATAACTTGGATGGTTGCTGCTCAGTCCGTTCGTAAACCCCCGAGCAGAAAACCGCATCTAGTTCTATCCAAATTTAATAGATTTAATAAATTCTATTGATGAAGTTCACTTTACCTTTTATTTAAATATAATTTCTTACCGTTGGAGTTATCACTGAACATTAATATTTGGGATCCTTCTTTACTCCAAAACACTGATGGTTTGGGATTTCCAGTAGCTGAACAGTGAAATTCAACCACTCCATTTAGTGATGCCTTCTGATCTTTTGGTCGCTCAACAAATGTTGGTGGTGCTGAAAATAGGAAGTAAAACACACATAATAAAAGGATTGTAATAATTTTAACAATTACTTTTTATAGAACTTGTTGTAAATAATAAGTAATAGGCCTTTTACTGTTTTAATTTTTTTTTCAAGATAATATTATTTACTTACAACACTGTTTAGTGCAACCAACTTTATTAAAAAGATTTACACCCTGTATTAGGAAACCAACGCATTTCTATATCCACGTTTATCTGAACTTTTCGTCATAATTTCCGATATGGAATTGGCTCTTTAATTTTCCTTAGATTCCTCAGTTAATCTAAAGCTTTCTGCGAAAACAGCATTTGATACCTTCAGGTTTTTTTAAAGATAGATGCTGCGCACTCAGCCAGCGCTGGCCATTGTACGCAGATCCCATTTATAGGGGGATATCGTTTAGAGTGTCGGTACTTTGTCCAGGTCGATGCTATGTTCCAACTGTAGCATTCGCCCTAGGTCCAGTCCCGCAAGGTTTAGTGATTCGGATTCAATTTTGTAGGTTCCAAAGATATCTTCTCGTGGACCCTCTTGCCCCATAAATTCCATAATCACGTAAGAAGAGGTTCTATCCCCATTTCTGCACCACCTACAGATGTTATCTGCTACCAGATCCAATCTGGCTAAGTACGTTTTAGGATACCAGTGTCCAGATACCAAGCCTGTAATAGTCCTCAGCTGAGTTCTACTCATGCCCAGTAATCTGGATGCAAGGTCATGAGAGGGACCTTTAAGCATTGCCCTGGTATACATGATCTTTGTTGTCGATGACCATAGTTCTTTAAACTTTCTTTGGTCCAATCCTTGGCCCATCGCTTGAGGACCCCACCGGACATGCCCGAGGGTCAGGGTACTGTCAGGTTTGGGTTATTGCTACCCGCTACCGCCAGTCTATCCGCTGCCTCATTTTCTTTGATACCAGTGTGTCCTGGTACCCAGGACTTACTGGTTTTTAGGTTATTCAGGATGAAAATGGGTTAAAATGTAGTCGGAGACATGTATCTTGTATTATACGATTGTACCCTGACACTTAATTTACATATTATTGCGTTAAGTTACTGAGTAATTTTTTCTTAGTCTCTGTAACAACTCCTCAGAATATTTTGAAAATATCGTTACAATTTGTTAATTGCAGCAAAGTAGTGAACATATTAAAAGTTAATTATTATTTGCTTCACAAAGTTTAACAATTTAATAAAAACTTTTAAGTCAACGTTTTCCACTAAATGCACCATTACGCGAACTTTCGTTGCCAGCAACTACAAAGGTCGGTGATGTGATTTTCCAAAATGTATTTTATTAAAGACAAAGTCTGGAAACTTTTGCCGGTTTAATGTCAAGTTCAGCTTTAACATACGGTTGCTTCCCATTTCAACGAGTCGTAGGTAAGTTTAGTAGCAAACAAAATAAATAATTAATTTTCTTTTTGAAATAATATAGGGGTGTGCGAATATCGATCGAATCGAATATTAATATTCGATTCGAAATTAGAATCGAATAATTCGAATTTTCCAATTATTTTATCTTTTTAAACCATAAACCAATAATTATTTATTTATTTTTCTTGGGTATAGGTTTTTTTGTTAATAATTAAAACTACTTCATTACATAGCTAACATCTGACGTTTCGCCCAGCGTAGTGAGCTTTTTCAAAAATATATATTGCGTTCAGGCAACAACCTACAAACAATTACAAAAATTACTATTTTTTTATCACAAATTACAATAATACATAACAACACATTAAAAAAAAAACTTTTACATAACACTAATTTTACAGAAACGCACCTCGAAAAATATTGTTATAGGCTCACATCTTATTTTGATTTAATAATAATTAATAGTTTAAAAAAACTAAATATGCAACCGAACTAAAATTAGAAAATAATTTTTCATTAAAAAAATATTGTCATTTCATAGTAAAAAGCGTGGGGTGCATTTTACTATTTTTTCATAACTTTTCCATCATAGATATTTGCAAATATAATAATTATAACATTTAATATATTTATCACCCCACGCTTTTTACTATGAAATGACAATATTTTTTTTAATGAAAAATTATTTTCTAATTTTTAGTTCGGTTGCATATAAAAGCGTGTTTTTTAGTTTTTTTAAACTATTAATTATTTTTCATTTTTTAGTTTCTGCTACACTTGACAAAATGGCGAAAAAAATTTTTAATGAACAAGAGTGGCAAATTTTAAAATTTTTCCAACAGATTGCAAGTCACTAAAAAATTTCTTCTTCATTAAGTAGCAAAGTTTGAAATTTTGCCAACAGATGGCAATCCAGGCAATGTTTGGACTGTTGCCAATATATTGCAACCCACTAAAAAATTCTTCTTTATTTAATAGCAAAGTTTGAAATGTTGCCAACAGATGGCAACCTAGGTGTTGTTTTTATAATATAATGGAATTTTTTTCCTGGCGATCCAAAAAAGATAACGGGATACTGTTTGCAGATTATTGCATTGTCATGTTTCCTTAATACGTGTGCAAAGTTTCAAAGAAATCGAATAGCTGGAAGTTGGTTAAAATTAGGCTCAAAGATTCCGTTACATAGCCAGTAGTTACAACCCAAGTTAATAAAAAAGCGTGTTAACGGCATTTATTAACTGTTATTGTTCATAAAAATTGAACACCAATGGTGTTAACGGCATTTATTAACTGTTATTGTTCATAAAAATTGAACACCAATGGTGCAACTAACCCTATATTTTTATTGTTCATAAAAATTGAACACCAATGGTGCAACTAACCAAATTGTGTAAAAACTAAAAAAATTTCTTCTTCATTTAATAGCAAAGTTTGAAATGTTGCCAACAGATGGCATCCTAGGTGTTGTTTTTATAATATAATGGAATTTTTTTCCTGGCGATCCAAAAAAGATAACGGGATACTGTTTGCAGATTATTGCATTGTCATGTTTCCTTAATACGTGTGCAAAGTTTCAAAGAAATCGAATAGCTGGAAGTTGGTTAAAATTAGGCTCAAAGATTCCGTTACATAGCCAGCCAGATTGATAGATTGATAGATAGATAGATAGTTACAACCCAAGTTAATAAAAGCGTGTTAAAAATAACAGAGTATCTGTTGTAGGAATTCTTTTTGTTTATTTAAGGAAGCAAGAAGGTTTTTATTTTTATAGTTATCTTTTATCATTAAAATAAAAAAGAAATTGTTTGTTAAACAATTTCTTTTATTTTAATGATAAAAAACAGGGAATTTGATTGACCAATTTTTTATGTCTGGTAAAAATTGTTTGTATGTTGGACCGACGAAGTATTTTAGCAATTTTGTCTGTGGTTCCATGTATACATATATGGTAAAACCGCACTGCCCAAAGATTCAATATTATCATCTATGGTACTGGTCTTAGGACTAGGGTTTTTAAATCGACGAATAGAACGTCTTATATTGTGAGTGCAATATCCATTTCCTCTTAATGCTTTAGTCAGTTTTTTAGTTTCTGATGATAAAGATTCTTCGTCACAAATAGAAAGTGCTCTATAAACTAATGAATTAATAACCAGGGCCGTATTAAGGGTATATGGCGCCCTAGGCTACAATTCCCAGAGCGCCTATTTCCTATTTTCCTACTTAAAAAAAATTTGAAGACAAAAAAAAAAAAAGCTCCTTACCACCATTTTCACTCCAGAATAAATAAAAAGTTCTTTCCGCCTCTATTTTATTTATATTCCCACAGAAAAGTTACTTCTAATCCCCACCCGACTTAAAGTTTTTTAGAAACTTCCCTGTCTAGCGCCTATTACTACCCTGTCTGGCGCCTATTTTTTTCATGGCGCCCTAGGCTGTAGCCTAGTCAGCCTAATGGATAATACGGCACTGTTAATAACTGATTGTTTTTCTGAAGGGTGGTGATTTGAACTGGTTTTTAAATATTTGTTGGTATGTGTGTTAAAGATTTATCATATGTTGGACCGATGATGTATGTAATTATTTTTTTCTGTGGTTCCAACCGCACTATCCAAAGGTTCAATAATATTATCTTTTGAACTGGTCTTGAAAATAGGGTTTTTAAATCGGCGAATAAAACGTTATATTTCATTAGTGACCTATGGCTTTAGTCAGTTTTTCAGTTTCCGACGATAAATATTCTTTGTGACTTCCACTATAATTCGCTCCAGGGTACCCCAGGCAGAAGAAAAAAATTTCCGATAAATATGTGTGTTGTCATGGAATAAACATTTGATTGGTCAAAAAACAGTGGTGTGGAATTTTTGCTGTAATCAAGCGATAATTCTCGAGTGGACAAATGGGTGAGTGTAATTTTCCTTAAATTATCATGCAGTTTTTAAATAATTGCATCAAAACCGCAGGAAATAAACCCAGCAACAGCTATATCACCTAATTCCACCTGAAAATCTCTATTAATTGGTATAAAAATATACGGGGTATTTCATTTAAAGAAATACGTTACTCGTGCTGTAACTCTTTGTTTTTGTTTCAAATGTTTTTTAATTAGATTATTACATTATACAATAAAAACGAAATAGCTATATTCTTAAAAAAAAAACAGGAAATTTCAAAAATCAGGCCCTGTTTACTTTAAAATGAATAACTCTGTAAACTTTTTTAACACGCTTTTATTAGCTTGGGTTGTATGTATGTATGTATGTAACGGAATCTTTAAGCTTAATTTTCACCAACTTCCAGCGATTCGATTTCTTTGAAACTTTGCACACGTATCAAGGACCCATGACAATGCAATAATCTGCAAACCGTATCCCGTTATCCTGATTAGGATTGCCAGGATAACTACATTCCTTTATAGATTTTCTGTAGGAGAGTAACAGAGAAAGAGCTAGTGCGTGTTCTGCGCATGCGTGCAGTTTCGGACGTACTCTCAGCATAAGGCTGACAGAAACTTGTTCGGAGTAGTTGCGTTCTGAAACCCCATGCAAGAGTGAAGCTTTCAATGAAATGATTAGATTACGAAATAGTTCGTGAAACATTTCAATATCACATGTCCGCAGAAAACTAATTGATATATCGAACTAAAAAATGAAAAAATAAATAATAGTGTAAAAAAACAAAAAAAACACGCTTTATATGCAACCGAACTAAAAATTAGAAAATAATTTTCATTACAAGAGTTTGTATTACAGTAATAAAGGTCAAACAATGAATCATAATTATATAGGTACCTCAAAATAGAATTATAATAAAATTTAAGATAATAACAGAATAATTCACTTCAGAATAAAAGCGTGGGGTGCTTAATATATTAAATGTTATAATTATTTCATTTGTATGGAAAAGTTATGAAAAATTAGTAAAATGCACCCCACGCTTTTTACTCTGAAGTGAATTATTCTGTTATTATCTTAAATTTTATTATAATTATATTTTGAGGTATATAATTATGATTCATTGTTTGACCTTTTATTACTGTAATACAAACTCTTTGTAATGAAAAATTATTTTCTAATTTTTAGTTCGGTTGCATATAAAACCGTGTTTTTTAGTTTTTAAACTATTATTTATTTATCATTAAGTTATCCTATAATAAAATATAACTTACAGTTTACAACTAATGACGCCTTTGCCGAAACACTTCCCACAATATTGTCGGCGTTACAGATATAGAGACCTTCATCCCCTGGCTGAACGTTTTCGATTTGTAAGGATTTATCATCTAATATTGACACTCGGCCAAGAGGCATTTTCCCATCATCGCGTCTCCATATTACGTTAGGCAAAGGATCACCATCTACGAGGCACTGAAATATAACCCTTTGTCCTGCCAAGGCTTCTATATCTTGAGGTTCTTTATTGAAGAAGGGTTTAACTGAAAATAATAGAAGATGGTATTTGGTAACAGTTTCTAATGCAAAAAAATACCATAAAATTTATTAAATACAGGGTGGCCCACCATATTCGACACGGTCTGTAGCTGGATAATCATGGGGTTTTTAAAAAAGTAAATACTGGAACATATACAGGTCGGATAAGACCACAGTATAAAATTATTTTACTCTATACAGGGTGTCTCAAAAAAGTGTGACGTATCAAAGTTATATTTTTTAAATGGAACACCCTATATTTTATGACGGTTTTAGATTCTACTTTAAAAAATAAGTTTGTTTATAGTACTAAGTGTCTAATTTTATTCGTTTTTGTGATATTTGATTTTTTTGAAAAATGCTTAGATAAAATTAAATTGATTTTACTTTAACACTTTTAACACTTTAAACTTTAAAATGTGTAACAAGATTAGAAAAAAGTCTGCCATATCATACGTATGTCAAATCAAGATCAAATATTGAACAGGGTGATCAAAAAATAATTTCAATTTTTCAGAAAATCAAATAGCCATATCTCTCTTATTTTAAATGGAACACCCTGTATTTTTTTACGTCACATGATGACAAATAAAATACTCTTTTAAATGGTGTATAGGTTGTCTATACCTATCTTTTGTGCTTTTTAGTAAAATCTGTTTTTACAAATTTTTAGTCCAAATGTTTATTTAAATTAAAGTTGGCTGTGACATAACAGCCATTAATATTTTTCTTAAGAAAATAACAACGACGATTTATTGATTACTTGTGTTTTAGTCAGTTTAAAAGAAATTTCAATGATTTTAAATAAAAACCCTTCTTCTAAAACAACAAATGTATAATACTGGTAGAATGTGAAAAAATGGTTTACTTTAGTATAGAGTTAATCCTAAAAAATATTCCAGGAAAAACCCTCTGATAACCTTAATAGTTGCTTTAAAAAATTGACACAGTGATTATGGATATTGGAAGAAACGAGTTATAGGTCACAGAATGTCGTCATAACTGACCAGAGGCGTTATTAGGATTGTTTAAAAACACAAGTTTTATCATTACCACATTCAGCTGAAATAAGTGTTATTGAAAGTAGCATTATAAGCAACTAATGAATTTTTTTCTGTGAACTTTAAAAATAGTGGCAGATAATACAAAATCTTTTTATTTTGTGCTTTTTTTTAAATTTACATTTTGCAATAACGGCTTAGTAAATAGGCATAGCTATATCACAGCCTACTTACATTTAAATAGACATTTGGAATAAAAATATGTTAAAACAGAATTTACTTAAAAAGTATAAAAGATAGGTATAGGCAACCTATACACCATTTGAAAGAGCATTTGGTTTGTCATCATGTGGTGTAAAAAAATACAGGGTGTTCCGTGTAAAATAAGAGAGATATTGCTATTTGACTTTCTGAAAAATTCAAATATCACAAAAACGAATAAAATTAGACACTTGGTACTATAAACAAACTTAAATTATTTTTTTATGTAGAATCTAAAACCGTCATAAAATATAGGGTGTTCCATTTAAAAAAATATAACTTTGATACGTTACACTTTTTTGAGACATCCTGTATAGAGTAAAATAATTTTGTACTATAGCCTTATCCGACCTGTATATGTTTCAGTATTTACTTTTTTTAAACCCTATAGTTATCAAGCTACAGACCGTGTCGAATATGGTGGGCCACCCTGTATAAACAAAGAAATTTATTTTTTGCTTAAAGTACTAGAATATAAAAAAATGTTAACTTGTTTAAAGCCGATCAATAAATTCCATGAAATAACCTGCATTAAGGTACCTGAGGCATATAAGGCTTGGGGTGTTAATAAGGCCCACATTTAAGGTCGGGCCTCACATAACCGCAAGGAGCCCGTGGCCGTGCGTTTCCCTGGTGAAATATAGGGGGATGCGGTGTAAAAATTTTGTATTTATTCAAACTACAGTAACATAAGTCAAATACACCACGCTCTAAATATCACCTGATCATTATTTACAATTTAAAAAAAAGGGTAACACAGTTTTAAGGTTTGGCAACATAAAACCACACCGAGTCCCGCACCGTAGCACGGCCGTGTCCCGGTTTTGAAATGTATCGTTGTACTCCAATGCCGTAGGCTTAATATCACCGTTCTGCGCCCGACCACATACCCTGCACCGCATTTTAACAAGTAAACAAACATTAGTGTAAGTTTTACTCACATATTATTCACAAGATGTAACAGGTAAATTAATTTTACACTTTTTAATACTTATTTAATCACTTCTTCTTGTATTATTTGTTTACAAAAAGTAACCTTTAACCACTAACTTTTATAATTTTTATACGTAATAAACCGAATTGAAAGGTGACGGGGTAAACTCAAAGCTTGGCTCGGGGACATCGACGCTATCTGATCCACGTATGATTTCATTTGCTGGGCATGTTTCAGACCGTACGAGACATGGTTGTGCTACGATGTGGGTTTTGTGGTTATGTAGAGCCAGACTTTTACCTATACTACACTTAAAGTTAAGGAAACAAGGGAATAGAGATAAGAATAGCTATTTTATTTAAACAAAGAGATATACATACATAAAACAGTAGACTTAGCTTGATAAAAATGTTTTAAATATTTTTGAGGGCATAAAAAGTGCTATTAAATTTTTTCAAATTAATTTGTCCCACTTTCCTCTATCACCGTATAATCAGGCTTGGTGCAATTATGTGTGACCCGACCTTTAAAAACTCGCGATAAAAATATCGTCGGTATAAAGGTAAAACTAACTAAGTAACAATTTTATGATTTGAGAATATCAAAAAAAAAAAAGCCTTTGCTACCACGTTTCATAATATTGCTATCAAAAGTAATGGATTAAAAGGGTTGCTTCTAATTTTTACAAAAAAAAAATATTTAAAGAAAGTCAGAAATAATAGTTTTTGTACTTAGTGAGTTTTATCTCTTTTGTAAGCCAGTAATTTTAAAATATAGTGAATAAATATAGTAATATAACTGCACCTAAAAACACAAAAAAAAATTGTTGGCTTACTATTCCTAATTAAAATTAAATTAATAGTTTGACCTAAAGCCGCGTCCACATTAGTAAATAAATGTGTTGTATGTTGAATCTAGAATTCGGCGCAAATATTTGCGGCGCAAATTTCACGTTCTACCCACGTTCAATTTTACGTTGTGTGTCATGCGTTCGTGCTCAAAACGTGTGTGATCGTATGCGTTGCATACTATTTTGTTATTCTGGATTTGTTTATATTTTTTCGCCAAGTATTTTATATTTTGTAAAAAATAAATTTAAATAAAGAGGATGTTCTTCTTCTGATACAAGAATATCAAAAACAAAGACTTTTATGGGATCCAAGCGATAAGTGGCATTTTCATAGAAACAAAAAGAATAATGCTTGGGAAGAAATCGCAAAATGTGTTATACGTATTATTTCGAATGAAAATTCAGTTTTTATTAAAGTTTTCGCCTTACAGATGTTGTTTTTGAAAGATAATAAATTTAAAAAAAATAAAAATCCAGTTTTACTACCACATTACCTTTACATAATCTTTTAGAACGTCAATTAAAGCACTGCATACTTCTGGAACTATCAATGATATGCTTTGTTTGTATATTTTAAAAAGATATTGAAGGCTTGTATATGAATCTCCAGTAGCCATAAAACGTAATGTGACAGCTAACCTTTCCTTCACGGATATGGCTTCTCTAAGCTTGGTGTCCTTTTTGATAATTTTTGGTCCAATCTTATTTATTAAAATCTCAAAGTCATTTGTAGACATACGCAAAAAAAATTGAAATGCCCAGTACTTTCATCCAAGAATAGTTGATATAATAACTTTACGCCATCAAATTGTTTTTTATTTTGATACAAATGTTTAATCCAATATCGTCTTTTTTCTATTTTTCTCCTCCATTTTTTTTTTTTTTTTTGATAAGATTTTGCACGACGATAAAAGTAGCGCATTTTCTTTTATCATTAACATTGCATCAGACATAGTCACAGAATAGTGGGTTTATAACAAATTAGAAAGATGGATATCAGTTAACTTCTATAATTTCTAAACAGCAAGTCATAATAACATTTGTCAAAATCATTGCGCTAACGTAAATACGTCCACACTAAAACAATATTGCGGCGCAAATTTCTTTGATGTTGAAAAAACGACAACCGACGGATCGCGTGCGTTGAATGTCGCGAAAATTTTTGCGTGTGTTTCCATGCAGCGAACTCGTCCACACTTGCAAAAATTTTAAACGCACATACAAATTTGTGCCGCATGGCGCACACAACGTAAATTTTTACTAGTGTGGACGCGGCTTTATACACAACCGTTTAATGTCCTATTTTTCGCCGGTTTTTAATTGTTTTTATAAGTGAAACCGCCGAACGGCAGTTTTTATGGATAAAATAAGTAAAAAACTTGCGCCGGTAAAAACAAATTAATTATAATTTTATATAAAAACCGCCGGACGTCGGTTTTCTTTTCTATAATTGAGCAAAACCGCCGGCGGTCGTTTAGCCAGTGCCAAAATATTATTCGGTGGGGTCACGGGCGATCCCGTGTTGTGGTTTAAGGGTCAATTACTATTTTAAATTAATTGGTAATGAGAGAAAATAAGCTAATTACATATCCATGTTGGGTGGGCCAAATTAAACTTGTACACTTTTGAACGTTCTTTTTTTTTCATTTTTGAGGAGCTAATAGGTATTTATGTTTTCTCTAGGTTCGCCAATTTTGGTCAAATAGATTTAGACAGGACTGGACTTACAGGACTTTTTCCAAAATACTGTATTTAACTTCGTTGCAAAAGAAATTTGATTTAGCTCACTGATCTCGATGGATTGCCAATGTTATAACCTGCGCGAAACAAAAGTTACATTTCATGGGCGAAAGCCTGTTGAGGGTAAACGCACCCGGCGCCAAACAAACTATCCGCATTATAGGAGAGAATTTGTTGACGGCGTCCTGGTTAGTTCTGGTTAGTACGGTAGCTATAATGAGCGTCACGGTTAGACCGCGGACGGAGGGTACGGGGTGCCGGTGTTTGTATTTTGCTTCGGCTTTTAAGTGCGCATGTTCGTCCACCCACTGCGCGGGGTCGTAAAAATCCGAAAAATGCTTCCTGCCACTGCGGATCTAAATGTAGGTTATCTATGATTTAGCTACAATTAAGCTAATACGTTTTTCTTGTAGACAAACTATGGGAAATGATTCAGTAAAAGCGAATCTGTCAACAATTTGAGGATTTAGGAATTATAATTATTTTTAATAAATAATGCTCCCCATAAAGCACCCATTTCTCGATCTAAAAAAAAGTTCTTTTTTGGTGACCTTTGAAAATCAAAAATGTGAGGTTACCATGGCAACTGAGTTGGATGCTGACCAAACTTAAAAGTAAGTTAATTAAAAATAAACGTATTAGCCTAATTGTAGATAAATTTTTTTTTCAACAAAGTTTAATGCATCATTTTGGAAAAAGTCCCGTAAGTTCAGTTCTGTATAAATCTATTTGAAAAAATTGGCAAACTTGGAGAAAACATATATTCCTATTAGCCACTTAAAAATAAAAAAAATAGGCGCAACAGATAAAAAGTTATTATTACTTAAAAAGTGTGCAAGTTTAATTTGGCCCATACTTTATAACCCTAGAATATGAAGTCAATATCTTCACCTATTACAAAATGGCGGTACTTTAAAAATTACCTAAATACCTGATTTGGATGGTCATATTTCCGAAACTAATAAAGTTAGATGTACTTAATGTGGTATTTTCTTAAAGCTCATTTAAAGATCTTTTTAATGGTAAAATAATATACAGGGTTCTTAAATAAAAAAATATGTACTTTTCTTCTACCCTGTATATTACTACCAGTATCAGCATTAAAAAGACCTTTAAAAGAGCTTTAAGAAAACACCACATTAGGTACATTTAACTTTATTAGTTTCGAAATATGGCCATCCAAATTAGGTATTTATAATTTTTAAAGTACCGCCATTTTGGAATAGGCGAAGATATTGACTTCATATTCTAGGGTTATAAAGTACTCGTCAGGAGCTTTAAAATGATGTATCACTCGACCCGACTTCTCATTTAAGAATTTTGGGGTGGTGGCCCTGGTGGTTAAGGGGTTAAAGGGGCGCCGTCCAATTTTTGTAAAAAATGTTTTCCCTTAATAAATATCTTGACGTGTTTCGGCGATTTTCTCAAATCTGTCTCGTTTCGAAGATAACTTGAGTGGAAAGTTTTTAAATGAACACCCTGTATGTAAAATGTGAGTATACAGTATGGGCCAAATTAGTTTTAAGTGAACACCCTGTATAATAACATAAAAACTTTTGTCTTTTTCCATTGTGCAAATATTTACTTTCTTCCATTTTTTTATTACTTGTTTGTCACATGGCATATAATAGTTTGTCTTTCGATATTCCCATATTTGTCAAACAAAAACTATTCTAATAAATCAACACAAAATAAAACATAAGATATTTCTTGGTTATATCCGAAGAAATATATGAGAGTTATGAAAAGTTACTTCGCAATGTTTGCTGTTGCATTTGTAAAAGAAACTTTTTCGAGTTGTGACATGGATCGATGTTGGAATATGTGAAAAGTTTTAGTGCTGCCATTTCTTTCAGTAGATTAAAACCTATCATAGAATAATGAGTTTTACTTTAAGCAGTTAATCTTAAAATATTGTGACGTGGATTTTTTAATTATATAGGGCCATTTTACGTCACTTGGACCAAAGACAATTATAGTTTTACTATAATTGTCTTTGCTTGGACCAATATGCCATATGGAACTATCTTTTGGGACCATAAGACCGGTGGACAATAAAAACTATCTTTGTATTTTTTAATTAACTAACTTAACATTGCATTTTTTTAACTAAACTAACTTAATTTGGTACCAGCATATCCCCCACTAGAGGTAGCCCGTACATCGTTAACTTTTTACCACTTCCAGAGACAACAATGAGACGAGTAACTGGTCCTAACAATTTGTCCATTGTATTTATCTCTTTCTGGTTTAACGCAAGTTCCAATAAATATGTCTTTGTCTTTCATCATTGCAGGCTATCGTAGATGGAGCAATCATCGCTTTGCCCTGGTTCCCAAGTTGTTTACAATTTCTGCATGTAAACTTTAATGTCCTTTTTTGGCTCACATCTAATTAAGAGAAAGAAAATATACCATGAATCGAATATTTTTAACTTGACAACGTTGCCGCAGACAGGCACGCCGAAATGTTATTCGATATTTGTGTTTGATATTTTTCAATGGCCGATTTGTTTGGACAATTTGTTTACATTTTCTGTGATTTATTGTGTTTCGTGGTTTTTTACCTTTAATTGGACTTTGAATATTGACTTTTATTAGTGATCACAGTGTATATTTTAAATTTGTGCTTTTCAACAGATAATTTAAGCTAATATTGACATGGTTATCTGTAAGAAAACATCTTTATAAAAACTAAAAAATGACATTTATAATTAGGTGTCTGTAATTATTGAACTAAACCCCAATATTTTATATTAATAGGAAACAAAAACAAGTACCTAACATTAAGGGCAAAAATAGCACAGCTATATAATTTGAATTTGGCGGGTAAACGATAAAGTCGACTCACGCGCCATCTGCGTTTACCTTCCTTGAAGACAGACAAGGAAGACCCAGCAGCTATCTCTCTCTCGGATAATTTATTTACATTTAGTTGCTCGTCTCATTCTTGTCTTTGCCACTTCTACTCTTCTCTTTCCCCCTAAATTGTGTTGTGTTTAAATATAGAATATGTAGGTTGACCTTGTTATTGTTTAAGGATGGTCTAGAAAATTGTTTAAAGTCCAAAAGTTTGGGATAATTGAAAATTTTGTACCTACGTCTATTATAGACAAAAAACTTATATTTAATTATTCGAAGTCCTTTTTTTATAATATATAAAAAGAATATTCTTTTTGCACAACATAAACCATCTTGGTTATTACAAATAGAGACTTGCGGTTTTCGCGAACTGCTGCTACTTTTTGCTGAAACGAAAGATGCCACTAAAGATTTTTCGTGGCTCTTTTTCGATTTTTGGACCCCCTCGTATTTCAGTTGTCATGTAACTTATTAGAAAACTAAAAACTGATATTGATAGATGTTTTTACGTAGAATCCAGCGGTGTAGTTAGATGTTTTTTTTTTATTTTATATTTTTCGAGATATGGGCCAAACATAATTTTTCCCATGGAACACCCTGTATATTTCTTACTTATAAAAATACACAAGGCGAGGCTTCGACCGACGCATTTAAAGTGTAAACTGGAAAAATGACAAGCTTGCCGCCAAGCCTGCCGCAAAAGCAGTACGAAAATTTTAGCATGCCATGGTTTCTCTTATCCGTAGGTATGTTACTTTATGGTTTGTTTAGTTAATAATTTATTAAAAACTGAATATTTTAATTTAGCTTTTTTGCGTTTATATTTAAAAACATGTCCAAAATCAGTATTCATAATTTTTTAAAATCGGTTTACTGACGATAGTTGAACCTGAAAACGTGGACAGAATCATCACCTTTATCGTTGCTATAAACAATTGACACCACATTCACTCTTCACTGCACTTCATACTTGACGAAAACATGTAAATGTATTATTGTATAGCAGCTGTCCATGCGGACCGCTCACTCAAGTAGGAGAAAAACAGATGTCGAACGCTGCCGAACACGGAGACTGACTGTGCCTCTTCCTCGCTCTCGCTTGCACTTCAAGCTCTAAATGGAACGCCTCACACCGAGGTAACACCGCATGAGTCATGTTTTTTGGTGCGTGCAGCCGGCTCCATCGAATTATAAGACGTCATCACATCATAAACATTTGGGAGGGAAAAATATAAAATAAAAAATTAAAACCTAGATTTTGCTGTAAAATGTAAACAAATTATGAACTTAGGGCTAACTTTATTCTATGGCTATAAAGTCTGCCTACCATGCTTACTACATATTTTTAAAAAGCTCTCATTTTTATATTTTAATGGATAAGAAATATACTGGGTGTTTCATAAGAAAAATCATGTGTTTGGGTCATATCTCAAAAATTTAAAATTAAAAAAATAACTACACCACTAGAATCTACGTAAAAACATCTGCTAATGTCAGTTTTTACTTTTGTTGTAAGTTACAAGACAACTGAAATACGAGGGTGGTCGAAAAATTTAAAAAAAAATCACCCTCTATGTCAAAAACTAAGAGTCATAAAAATTTTTCTGTATATCGTTGCGGCGTATATTTTTTTTTTTTTTTTGACGTATATTAACCAAATTACCACTTCACAGTAATCGTATATTAAAATCACAAAAGAGCACTTAATATTTAAAATTGTTTTAAACAAGTTAAGCTGCACGAATAATTTTTGTTCACAATGTAGCTCTGGATTGTCGGTAAGTTCGAAACCTAGGTACTAAACATTAATAATTATCTTACTTAGTCAACTTTTACATAACAATTATTAAAAATATTTAAGATGTCTGGTTAGTTAAGATGCTGAAATAAGTCTCTTGAGTTTCTAAGTGAGTCCCAGATCGTTGCTCTTGATATATCCAAAGCTTTTGACCAGGTCTGGCATGCCGCACTTCCTAATAAACTTCCCTCCTATGGTCTTTCAACTAAACTCTGTACTTGGCTCTCTAGTTATCTATCTGATCGACATATATCAGTTATTGTGAACGGCCATTCTTCAAGCTTTCACCAAGTTAATGCTGGAGTCTGTCAGGGCTCAGTTCTGGCACCAACATTATTTCTTCTTCACATCAACGACCTTCTCTCGACCACGACTAATTCCATTCATAGTTTCGCCGACGATAGTATCCTTCACTCCAGTTTTCAGGTTCCTAAACCCATCACTAAACCTGATGTGGAAAACAAACGCAGAGCGATGCAGATATCTCTTTCGCAGGATCTTAATTTAATATTGGATTGGGGCGCCAAAAATCTCGTTCACTTTAATGCATCCAAAACACAATCATGCTCCTTGTCGCGAAAAGAGTCACCAAATACTCATCCTCTACTTATGAGCGGCCAAGTTTTAGCAAAGACACCTTCAATCTTGTGGGCGTCACATCTGAAAGTAACCGTAACTGGCATAAACACATTGTATCTATAGCCACGGCAGCTTCAAAAAAGCTTGGATTTCTCTTTCAAGCCAAAAAGTATTTTTCCTTCTAATTTATTCACTTTATATGTATCCCAAATCCGACCTCCCTTGGAGTATTGTTCTCATATCTGGGGCATGGCGTCCCCCACAACCCTAAGCATTCTTGATCCCATTCAAAGAAGAGCTATTCGTCTCATTAATGCTCCTTCACTTACAGAAAGGCTTCCCTCTCTTGCCCATCGTCGGGCTGTGAGGGATTTATCGCTTTTTTAGGTACTTTCATGGCTTCTGCTTTGAAGAATTGTCCAGTATAGTTCCTCCACTCACGGTTCCTAACAGAGAAACTCGTGTGGTTCCGCGCGTATGCATCTCTATACGGTCCAACTGGACAGGCCTCGAACTTCCTATTTTGTTTGTTCTTTTATCCCTAGAGTTTCTAGAATGTGGAACCTGCTGCCCGCGGAGGTCTTTCCTTCCCCCCAAATCTTCAAGTATTTAAGTCCAGTGTCAATAAACTCCCTCCTACCTCGCTTAAGACACCCACGGTACGTTAGTATTTAGGCTTTTAGTCTTCGTGGTTTGTCCAAAGATAAAAAAATATCGAAAAATGATTCGGACAGTTATTATTGACATTTGATTGCCTAGTTATGATTTATTTCAGACTTTCGTCAATAACGTCATTTTTTGTCATTCTTAGTTTAGACGAAATGAAGCGAACAATGTACAGTGACGGAATTAAAATCTGGTACACCTAAGTTTTCCCAGTGTGATGTTGGCTTTTGCGTACCTGGATCACCTGGAAATATACCTTACTTGACAAATTGTTATCTGTCACACATTTCAAAATTATATTATTTTACTTTTTTAATTTTGGAAAATGAATGAACTAGAGAAGGCAAGAGTAATTACTCTATTCAAAGAAGGTGTTTCCCTGGGAAGAATAGCTTAGCAAGTTGGGAAACCGAGAAGCACTATTCAAAGCCTCAGAACTAAATGGGAAAATACAGGATCTTTGGAGAGAAGGGCTGGAAGTGGTAGAAGAAAAATTTCAAACGAAAATCAAGATAATGATCTGATAGATTTTTTGCGAAACAATCCATTTCAGGCAGCTGTAGAAGCACATAACCAAACTAATTTTCCTGGGACAGTAAGAACGGCAAGAAATCGTATTAGGAAAAATTCGGAATTGTGGAAGCAGTGTAGCTGCTAAAAAGTCATTTTTGACCGATATGAATAAAGAGCAAAGAATGGGGTTTGCACTGGAATATTTACCGCAAGGTATGGATTTTTGGGAAAGGGTAGTATTTACCGATAAGAAGATTTTTCAATCTTATTATAGGGGGATTAGAGTGTATACGCCGCAAAATACACGGTACGAAGAAAGATATACCCAACATGTTAAAATAAGTGGAAGATTTTCTGTTAATGTATGGGGGTATATGTGTTTTAGAGGAGCTAGGCATATGCCACCGTATTCGAGAAAGATTTAATACTTAAGCTTATATACACATACTCCAAAATGTTATGATGCCGTCGGTAAACAATATATTTGAACAAGAAACTTTTACCTACCAGCATGACAACTGAGTCGTTCATACAGCAAGGAGAGTTTCGGACTGGCTACTGGAAAATAACGTTTCATTGTTACCTTGGCCCTCAAGAAGCCCTGATATTAATCCAATCGAAAACGTTTGGGGAAATATCGTAAAGGAAATTAACAAGAACAACGATTTCCATTCACAAAACAGTGATGATTTGTGAAATAAAATTAAAGAAGCCTGGAATAATTACAATGTTCACCATGCACAAATACTGATTTCATCAATGCCCACACGTTTAAACTTATCAGTGGAAAAAAATGGTGCCCCTTTGAAATAATATGCCAGTGTTTTTCTTTAATATTTGAATAAAATAAACTATATTTTTATTTTAGAGTCATGTATTTTATTGAATATTAATTAAGGTGAGAAAAAGGTAAAAAGCCAAGTTTACCAAAATATTGAAAATTGACATAAAATGTTAACCTAAGTGTACGAAACTTTATTTCCGTCACTGTACAAAAAAACATTAAACATCCCTAAACAGATCTAGACTATCGAAAACCCGTTAGGATTTATTGTTTTTATTTCATTCAACTTACCAAATACTTTGAGACTAGCTTCTGGCGTTTCTCTTGATCCAACTAAATTATGTGCTACACACTGGTACTTTCCTTCGTCATGTTGCCTTACATCGGCAATCATAAGATTACCGCCGTCAACTATACGTATTCTTCTTCCATCTACTTCAGTTGGCTTTCCATCTTTTTTCCACGTTAAAGTTGGCTCGGGATGACCCCGTGGTGCTCCGCATTGTAACAAAGCCGTTTCGCCAGCAGCTACTCTTGTGTCCGTTGGAACTGTTTTAAATTCATCACGAAGAACTGAAAAGAAGTAAATAACGGACATTAGTATTTTAAAGAGGAATATGTCTACTTGTATACATAGCTGTAAGAAATATACTATAATCGATTACAATTTTGATAATTTCAGTTTTCCTACAAAGATTTTTTTTTCCACGACTGTTAAAAAATGCGGTTTTTTAATCGTTAACAAGAAGTTAAAGTATAGTAAAAACATTTTAAAAGCGCAAATTCGGTACCCTTTGAAAATAATACAAAAAAACATAAAAAAGGCCGCCTGCAATCCGACAATTTTATACAAAGGCGCCGCTATCCTTTACAGCGACGCGTCGCGATACACTATGGGATAGAAATCCATTATTTTGGCCAAAAAGCAACTTTGAAATTTTAATGGCTCATGCTGTGTATTTTAAAGTAGATACTCCAAACTACATGTACGCAAAATTATAAAAGGATATGACGACTTCTAGTGGGGTAATAAGAAACTTAAAAATGTATTTTAAGTAAACATAAATATACAACATTTAATCTAACTTAGTTTATTATTAACCTTGTTACCAAAAAAAGTAAAAGGGTTTAAATAATAAGAGCTGTTGTTGTGTTTCCGATGCAGTCTCGCGAAGTCTCGCTACTTTTGTCAAAGATTTTTTTACCTTTTTCTTTATCAGTTTTTGTACTTACAATTGCCTTTCTACTTTTTGCTACTTCTGAGTGCAAGGACAGATACAAGATTTTTTATAAATTATAAGGTTTAAAATTTAATATGTTTTGTCCTACACTGTATATCCTAAAAGATAAAAGCATTCTGAAGAAAGATATATGGATTCTACAGAATCTACCCAACAAAACAGTGTTTCTTATTTATTTTATACGTTAAAAAATAAAAAAAATGGGAAGATGTATCTCTGTTACGCTTCTAAGAATAATTTAAAATTATTTTTCAGATTTGGATGGTCATATTTCCGAAACTAATTGAGATAGACACATCAAATGTAGTATTTTTTAAAGCATTTAAAAAATTTTTTTTAGTGGTGATATAATATTCAGGGTATTCCATTTAAAAAATCATACCTATTGTCGTACCCTGTATATCATATGAGATAATAATCATCGGATTACTGATTAGAATACTACCGAATTAACCAAATAAGCTGACATTTTAGTTTATTTTGTACAATAAAAAATAATAATGTTAAGGGGGTGTAAATTTATAATAACATATAATAAGTTTTAGGGTTCCAAAAAGCATTTGTAATAATTTATAATATTTTTCCAGTAAAAAGTACCTCATTTTAAGTTAGATTGGTAAGTTTCAGAATTTTGACCAAAAAAATTAATTTCTATCCCATAGTGCGATGACCAGCTGCATCAACCGGCATATCATAAAAGAAATATAGCAAAGGCGGCCGCGAAGTCAAGCATGCCGATTTATTTGCTTTAAACTTTTTGTGATTTTTTTCTTATCAAAGAGCACCGAATTTACATTTTTAACTGTTCCTTCTATACTCCATTTTCGTACACTACATAAGTGTTAAAAAAAGTAACTTTTTTACCACTTTAAAGCTTTTTTACAGTTTGAATAAGTGTTTTGTTTCAACGCCTACTACAATAAATCTAAATATCACTTTATGCAATGTAAAGTAAACGCGACATCATCAGTACCATACGGTCAAGTTACCTTTGATTTCGTCATTGTTTCTTTTAGTTCATGTGTCACTAGTTTTAAAATTTGACAGTTTATTATATAGTATATAAATTCATTAATAAAATTGGATGACTAAGAAATTGAAATAGTAAATTATGTAACAAGTGCATAAAGTGATTTTTTTACGAATGGAAAGTTCAAAAATTAAAATCAATAAGTTTAGATAAATAAAAGATCTATAAAATGGTATTTTGGAAAAATTTTATACGGTCGTGGAAAAAATATAGTATGTATTATCTGCATAAAGGGTTTTTTGTTCTCATGGGATTGCCGCACTCGCCTAATGGCTCGTGCTGGTTGCATAAATTACTATTCTTTAAGGGTGGAGGGAGCGGGTGGGTTAGAAGCGAATTATTTATTTTTTGTCTTATCTTTTTGTTAAACGTTTTAAGAATATATTCGTCGATCCGAGCAAAGCTCTTGAAGTTACGGTTTAGTTAGTATCCTCCCAAGCAGCAAGCTGACGTCATAATGACGTAATTTTTGGTCATAGAACGTCATCAAATCAAAATTATGATTATTTTGACATCGTAAAAGTGGCGTCCTTTCGACGTCATTTTTTCGTCATACTAGCTCATAAAAATCTAATGGCGTCATGTTTAGAAAACCCACCAGAAAAATGTTGTGACATTATATGATTCGTGTCAAAATCTAACCGAAATATTATATGACAGAAAAATAAGACTAATAATTTTATAAAATTGAAATAGTAAAAATCTCTACCGATAGATGGCGTAACGGAAAAAAAACTACTACGTTTATTCAACATCTTCGCTTTTTATCGCCTACACCGTACCGATGAGACCAAAATAGTTCGAGACCGGTCTGCGGTTGGTGATCTCAATTAGCTTTGAAAGAAATATCTTCGGCTAGTGTAAAAATCTGCATCTCCAGGTTGGATAGTGTCCCGAGAGATGCGACCTTGCAGTGCAAGGAAATTGTAAGCAGTAAGGAGTTTTTTCCTATTTCAATTTTCAAATAAAATTTCATATCATTTAAGCTTTAAAAAGGTCTATGCGTCAATTTTTCGTCATCGTTAAGACGTCATTATGAAGTCATTAACGGGACGTCTTTTTTCTGTGACTTAGGGAGGTCAGTTTAACGTCATTACGTCGTCATCTTATGACGTCTTTGATGACGAAATGTGACCAGAAATGACCGAAAAGAGACGTCAATAAGACGTCACCTTGCTGCTTGGGTTGTTACCTCTGACGTTCGCACTTCTATCGTTGTGGTCCATTATTGTGTATCGAGAATATTTCTTTAGAATCTTTAAAGACAGGTAACTAAATCCATACAGACATATTTTGTATTTGTATGTATTTATACACTGTACAGCATTTAAAACGAGAAACGAGCGTCACACGTGTAGTTACACTTTTTTACCTCACAAACTTTCAAACGCGTTTTTCTCAAAACTACTTTTTAAAGTCCGTGTTAACTGTAATTTAAAAACCACTTTACCGATTAATTTCAAACTTGGTACACATATTCTACATATAAAATACCTGGTCCTATTTTTTTTGGACATCAATAGGCTTTCCCACCCACAAAATGGCGAAATTTTTCGTAAAAAATTGTAGTTTACGCTTTACAAGACACCAAAATTTTTTGTGAAAAAAATTATAATCAAAGGCCGTTTAAAGCAAGTTTTACTTATACTTTAACTAGATTTTAATGGTCTTTAATTTCAGATAATTTCCGACCGACATACATTGATCACCGCAAATTGATTTTTTTAAGGCGGTCAGGAACAAACTCTGTCACCGGCTTATTTTTTGATATTTCCTGAAATTACAGAATTTGCTAAAAGTATACTTAATAATGTACAAAAGGTGTTTATAAATTTGCTTCATCCATATCTAAAAGAAAGTTTACAAAAAGATGCTCTTTTTGACGCTGAAACCCTTACCCATCCCCCTTAAAATAAAGCAAACCACCTTATATATGTTACAAAGAAATGTATCTTTAAATTTAAAATAAATACCCTCTATCCAAATATACTGATTCCATTTTCCATAGAAACCAGCGCCAAATACGGTTTTCTATTTTGTCTGAAATTAAATGTTTTTTTAAACCATATATAAATACTGATTAGGACATCTTTTAAATATAAACGCAGAAAAGCTGATTCAAAATATTCAGTTTTAAATAAATTAATAATTAAACAAATTTGAGGAACCAAGGAATGAAGGGATGCTGGGCGAAATAAAATATGTAGTTAAAAAGCTTATAAAGTCTAAATCATCGCCACTATGCGAAATACAATTTTAAAATTAAAAATTACGGGTCTAAAAAATTACTTCTATGTATTACATATTTTTAAAAAGCTTTTACGCTGAATTTTGTGAAAAAATTGTTATATTAAATAAAAGATTTTATAATAACTAAAATAAAACAAAAACTTTTTTATCTTTGGATAGACCACGAAGGCTAACGTCGAGATGGTCGGATTTGGGACACATATAAAGTGTATAAATTAGAAGCGGAAATATACTTTTTGTCTCGAAAGAGAAATCCAAGCTTTTTGAAGCTGCCGTGGCTATAGATACAATGTGTTTATGCCAGTTAAGGTTACTTTGAAATGTGACGCCCACAAGATTGAAGGTGTCTTTGCTCTGTAAAACTTGGCCGCTCATAGGTACAGGATGAGTATTTGATGACTCTTTTCGCGACAAGAAACATAATTGTGTTTTTAATGCATTAAAATGAACGAGATAACTGCATCGCTCTGCGTTTGTTTTCCAAGTCAGGTTTAGTGATGGGTTTAGGAACCTGAAAACTGGAGTGAAGGGTACTATCGTCGGCGAAACTATGAATGGAATTAGTTGTGGACGAGAGAAGGTCGTTGATGTGAAGAAGAAACAATGTTGGTGCCAGAACTGAACCCTGAGGGACTCCAGCATTTACTTGGTGAAAGCTTGAAGAATGACCCTCCACAACAACTGATATACGTCGATCAGATAGATAGCTAGAGAGCCAAGTACAGAGTTTAGTTGAAAGACCATAAGAAGGAAGTTTATTAAGAAGTGCGGCATGCCAGACCTGGTCAAAAGCTTTGGATATATCAAGAGCAACGATCTGGGACTCACCTAGAAACTCAAGAGACTTATTCCAACAGTGTAATACGAAGGAAAGAAGATATGCTGTAGATCTTTTGTGGCAAAATCAATACTGCCTGTCATGCAAAATTTTGTGTTCTTCTAAGTACTTAAGAATTTGTGAATTAACCAATCTTTCCATTACTTTACAAAGAACTGAGAGAATTGAAATTGGTCTATAGTTAGATGGAAGAGATTTAGATCCTTTCTTGGGAATAGGTTGTATCTTGCAAACGATTAATTTGTGGACTAGGTAATTTATGTTAGATCATTGTCTTTTTAGAGACACCCTGTATATCAAAGGACAACAAAAATTGTAGTGGCAACAACAACTTGTGGCTCTCGGTATATTTTCAGTAATAATATATAACTTAAAATATTAAACTTTTTTTTATATTTAAGATAATCCTATAATATCAAAACAAATTCTTGCCTATAAATTAAGTAAAATCTTTTTACCCGATGTGAATTTCATGTTTATTTTAAACCCTGTTTCAAATAAATTTTTCATTTAACCACAGACCGACCGTATGTAAAAGTCATTTATGCATTTTGCCCTCGAGTTTTGTTCAGATAAAAAGCAAAAATCAAAGTGCTAGTAATTATTCACGTTGGAAAAAGAAATATAGCATTCCGTTGGAAATGGTAAATTGGCCACCGCTGCCGATAGTTAAATTGGGCCATTTTAGTGGGAAGGTTGTTGGCTTTTCTCATTGCTAATTTAAAATATTAGGTATGTACAGACGTTTAGCGAATTCAAAAGATTCATAGGCAATACTTGGAAATAAGATGGTCTAACCAAAGAATACCAATCCATAGAACCCCACAAGTGAGATTTCAGCATATCCTAAAAAATTTAGTACCTACCCTGACCAACAGATGGCGAAAGTAGTACGATGTCGCTTTGCTAATACGATTACCATCAGAAATTGATAGCAGTCGCTGACAAGCAGTTGGCCCGATCAGTTAGCGTGAGGATATACGTAAAATTTAATAATAATTAATAGTTTAAAAAACTAAAAAACACGCTTTTATATGCAACCGAACTAAAAATTAAATAAAAATTAGAAAATAATTTTTCATTAAAAAAATATTGTCATTTCATAGTAAAAAGCGTGGGGTGCATTTTACTATTTTTTCATAACTTTTCCATCATAGATATTTGCAAATATAATAATTATAACATTTAATATATTTATCACCCCACGCTTTTTACTATGAAATGACAATATTTTTTTTAATGAAAAATTATTTTCTAATTTTTAGTTCGGTTGCATATAAAAGCGTGTTTTTTAGTTTTTTTAAACTATTAATTATTTTTCATTTTTTAGTTTCTGCTACTCTTGACAAAATGGCGAAAAAATTTTTTAATGAACAAGAGTGGCAAATTTTAAAATTTTTCCAACAGATTGCAACTCACTAAAAAATTTCTTCTTCATTAAGTAGCAAAGTTTGAAATTTTACCAACAGATGGCAATCCAGGCAATGTTTGGACCGTTGCCAATATATTGCAACCCACTAAAAAATTTCTTCTTCATTTAATAGCAAAGTTTGAAATGTTGCCAACAGGTGGCAACCTAGGTGTTGTTTTTATATTTTTATAATATAAAGGAAAATTTTTTTCCTGGCGATCCAAAAAAGAATGTTAATTTTTATTAATTGCACATTATGTATTATGTATACATTACACATAATGTAATTTTTATTATTTAATCCTTGAACTAATGGTGCAACTAACCCTATATTTTTATTTTTCATAAAAATTAAACACTCATGGTGCAACTAACCAAATTGTGTAAAAACTAAAAAATTTCTTCTTCATTTAATAGCAAAGTTTGAAATGTTGCCAACAGATGGCGTCCTAGGTGTTGTTTTTATAATATAATGGAATTTTTTTCCTGGCGATTCAAAAAAGATAACGGGATACTGTTTTTAAATTATTGCATCTTCATCGGTCCTTGACACGTGTGCAAAGTTTCAAAGAAATCGAATAGCTGGAAGTTGGTTAAAATTAGGCTCAAAGATTCCGTTACATAGATAGATAGATAGATAGATAGTTACAACCCAAGTTAATAAAAGCGTGTTAATATCCAAAAAAAGAATGTTAATTTTTATTAATTGCACATTATGTATTATGTATACATTACACATAATGTAATTTTTATTATGGAATCCTTGAAGTAATGGTGCAACTAACCCTATATTTTTATTGTTCATAAAAATTGAACACTCATGGTGCAACTAACCAAATTGTGTAAAAACTAAAAAATTTCTTCTTCATTTAATAGCAAAGTTTGAAATGTTGCCAACAGATGGCATCCTAGGTGTTGTTTTTATAATATAATGGAATTTTTTTCCTGGCGATTCAAAAAAGATAACGGGATACTGTTTTTAAATTATTGCATCTTCATCGGTCCTTGACACGTGTGCAAAGTTTCAAAGAAATCGAATAGCTGGAAGTTGGTAAAAATTAGGCTCAAAGATTCCGTTACATAGATAGATAGATAGATAGATGGATAGTTACAACCCAAGTTAATAAAAGCGTGTTAAAAATAAAATACCCGATAAATGGACCCAGTATCGATAAGATTATTAAATTTATTATTTCAGAATAGGATATATCGATGCGTTTTTACAAAAAATCGTAAGCGACATTCGCCAATTTTACGGGAAACGATTTTTTCTTCCCATCGCGCTATTTTAAAAGAAAAACCGAGATCTGAATGTTTTTATTTTAGATTTCTTCTGAATTTGAATTACAAAACAAACATATTTAACATTTAATGTCAAAACTTTCCAGTCTCTCCTAAAAAGAAGCTAAAAATTTTAAAATTCTAAACCTAAACAATAGTTAATTTTTAAATTTTTTATTTTTATTCAATTTATCTTGACAACGGTGGCAGACTTGCCACCAAAACGTCGATTTTTAGTTCTCTATTTACTTGCTTTATTTTTTTTTGGAACTTTTAATTTATTTTTTGGCGTGTTTACCATTAATTAAATGAACCGCCAAACCAATATACTTAGAACATATCTTCATTGAAATAAAGCCAATGAATAAAAAAAAAAAAACGTTTCCCGTAAAACTGACGAATGTCGCTTACGATGTTTTGTCAAAAACCCATCGATATAATATATAGGATATTATCCTATTCTGAAATCATAAATTTAATAATCTTATGGATACTACCATTTATCGGGGATTTTATTTTCAATTTAAATTTTTGGATTTCTTGGTTTTTGTTTTAGGCCAGTAGCTAGTTCATAGGGTCGGATCGCTTTACCCCAGGACCAGGAACAAAGTGGTCCCAGTGTCTCCTATAAAGTACCATTAAATAAAGATGACAAAGAAAAGTGGGTATTAATATTTTTGCGTCTTCCCGAGTACCTTTTAGGGTCGGGCCACAAATAACCACACCGAGCCCGGATTCACGGGGATAGAGGAAAGTAGGGCAAATTAAAAAATAAAAGCCTTTTTTATGACCTCAAAGATATAAAAAGCATTTGTTTTTCAAGCTAAGTCCATTGTCTTATCTCTTTGTTTAAAATAAATAGATTTTCCTATTTATCTCTATTTCCTTTTGTCCAAACTTTGAGTTTAGTATAGGTAAAAGTCTGGCCACACATAACCGCATCGATGTCCCACAAAACCCGCACCGTAGCACGATCGTGTCTCGTACTGTCTGAAACATGCCCAGCCAATGAAATCATACGTGAATCGGATAGCTTTGAGTTTACGGGCGTCACCTTTAATATCAGTTCATTACGTATAAAAATTAAAAGTTAGTGGTTAAAGGTTAGTTGTGTAAAGAAACAATAGAAGAAAAAGTGATTTTATAAGTATTAAAAAATGTAAAATTATTTTAATTGCTGCATCTTGTAAATAGTATGTGAGTAAAACTTACGAGACATTGTTATTTTTTGAATTATAAGGTTTTTAAAATTAATATTTTAAGAAATCAAACTATAAACATTACAAGTTTGATCAAAATGCGTTGCAGCCTACGCAGCGTGGCGTACAACGATTGGTCGGTGATGATTGTTTACTTGTTAAAAAAGGGGTGCGGGGTATGTTGTCGTACACGAGCGGTGATTTTTAGCCTACGGCATTTGGTAACAACGGTACATTTTAAAAATGAGACATTGCCATGCTACGGTGCAGGACTCGGTGTGGTTATATGTGACTAAACTTAAAAAAGTGTTGCCTTATTTGCAAAACATTTATTTTATGATCAGGTGTAATTTAAAGCGAAGTATAATTAACTCATATTGCCTACTGCAATTTTATTTTATACAAATATTTTGCACCGCATCCCCTACATTTTACCAGGGAGACGCACGATCACGGGCTTGTTGCAGTTATGTGAGGCTCGACATTTATTTGTTAAATAATAACGTTGGTAAACATTTTGAAGGGTTTATTTAATTTATACCATAACTAACATCAAATTATTTCAATATCTGTTAAAATCTACCTATTGATTTAATGACTTTATCTTAGATATAATATCTAAAGGAATTCATTAATCTAAAGAGATAGTACAGCAATTATTCCAGCAAAAGGAGCAGTGTGGTTTTGGCATAATTTACGAGTGCCTTGGTATTGGGTAAAGTTTATGCGGCCATTTTATAGTGGCAATAATTCCATGCCAGTGGCTCGTTACAAGGTATTAAGGTATGCTTTAGAACTTCGCTAGTATTGGCTTACATCGAAATTTATCAAATATTGTAATAATTTATTTGATAACTAATTTTGATATATAAAATAACTTATTTGCACGACCCGACCGTTAAAAAAATGATGTTTTTTTAATCATTACCATGAAGTTATAGTACTCCATTCTAGTAGACTACATAAAGTGTTAAAAAAGGACCTTTTTTTAACACTTCAAAGCTTTTTTACACTTTCAATTAGTGTCCTGTTTTAACGCCTACTACAATAAACTTAAATATCAATTTATGCAATGAAACAGTAAACGCGACATCATCTGTACCAAACGGTCAAGTAACCTTTGATTTCGCCCTTATTTCTTTTAGTTCATGTGTAACTAGTTTTAAAATTTGAGAGTTTGCAAATAATGTTTTTAGAAATTATTGAAAATTGATAGTAATAATGAACTGGGAGACTAAGAAATTGAAATAGTAATTTATGTACACAAAAAAAAAATGTCTTGTTTTAAGGAAATACAAGGTTTTAAAAATATGCATTCTATTTGAATAGTTGTGCTTTTAAACCAAGATTTATTTCTTACTTTAAAAAAATAGTGGCTCTTAAACTGGGAGAAAAAATACTTTAATTTATGTCTTTAATGTAAAAGAAATTCTTTAAATTAAAATATCCTTAGTATTATTTTAGAAATACCAGAATCAAGAAATAAGAACCTAAATATTTATGATTTAAGCTCTTAAATATAACTTTTAAGATTTTAAACAAAAGAAATATTATATGGTTTCTATCAAAATATTAATGAATTTTCCTTAAAATAATAGGTTCTTATTTTAAGAACCTATACCAAAATCTGTAACCTTTATGTCAAAGAACCTATTTCTTTAATATAAGTATTCACTAAATTATGCTTTTTAGTACGGTATCAACGGTACGATTATATCCTACCGTCGAACAAGGAAAGTTTTTTTTTTATAAGATACACTTGTTATTCGTATTATTCAACTTGGACCCTGGACAGCCAGTTTGATAAGTCCTATGAGGTTCGGCAAAACGCATCATCGATGGAGAAGAGAAGCCTCGGTGACTGACATGATAAGAGGAATTCCTCTCTTAACTATCAAAAAGAGAACTAGTTGTTTATTTAATATAATTATCTTAATTAATTTAAATTTTATTTCGGTCTGTGGTATTTACTATGTTGTCTTAAATAAAGAATCTCTCAGTGGGAAAGCGCTCGATGTTTTTAACGGAATACATCGTTCTTTAATGTAGACCCATTGGGGTCACTAAATAAAATAAGGTTATTTTTATTACAAAAGCGCCTTCTTTTGAATTTAGGACGCAAAGCTGAAAACATATTTTTTTCTGTTTGAGATCATATTTCTTTAACACATATGAAAGTCACAATTCTCTCAAATTAAATCTAAGGCTTTTGTTTTAAGATATCATTTTTTTCAGTGTGTAACAAGTGCATAAAGTGATACTTTTTTTTACGAATGGAAAGTGGCAAAAATAACACATGCATAAAGTGTCTTTTTTACTTATGGGATTGCAGCACTCGCCTAAAGGCGCGTTCTGTCAAAGTTTCCATTCGTAAAAAACACTTAATGCACTTGTTACATAAATTACTATTTCTTTAACTGACTAGCGTTTTATAACGATTTACCTACACAATTACTACAACAATTAACATTTATAGGTAACATAGTTGGTATGGTTTGGTTGGTTTGGCAACATATAAGCACACCGAGGCCTGCACCGTAGCACGGCCATGTCTCGGTTTTGAAATGTACCTTTGTAATCAAATGCCGTAGACTTAATACTCAGCACCGCAATTTAACAAGTAAATAAACATTACCGACCAACGGTTGTACCCAAGAATACCAATACATAGAACCCCACAAGTGAGATTTCAGCGTACCCTAAAAATTTTTAGTACCTACCGCGACCAACAGATGGCGAAAGTAGTACGATGTCGCTTTGATAATACGATTACCATCAGAAATTGATAGCAGTCGCTGACGAGCAGTCGGCCCGATCAGTTAGAGTGAGGATATACGCAAAATTTAATAAAAATAAAATCCCCGATAAATGGACCCAGTATCCATAAGATTATTAAATTTAATATTTCAGAATAGGTCATATCGATGAGTTTTTACAAAACATCGTAAGCGACATTTGCCAATTTTACGGGAAACGATTTTTTCTTCCCATCGCGTTATTTTTAAAGAAAAACCGAGATCTGAATGTTCTAATTTTAGATTTCTTCTTAATTTGAATTACAAAACAAACATATTAAACATTTAATGTCAAAATTTTCAGAATCTCCTAAAAAAAAAAAACTAAAAATTTTAAAATTCTAAACCTAAATAATAGTTAATTTTTAATTTTTTTATTTTTATTTAATTTATCTTGACAACGGTGGCAGACTTGCCACCAAAACGTCGATTTTTAGTTCTTTATTTATTTGCTTTATTTTTTTTTGGTACTATTAATTTATTTTTTGGCGTGTACCCAAATAACTACCATTAATTAAATGAACCGCCGAACCAATATAGAACATATCTTCATCTGAAATAAAGCCAATGAAAAAAAAAAAAAACGTTTCCCGTAAAACTGACGAATCTCGCTTACGATGTTTTGTCAAAAACCCATCGATATAGGTATCCTATTCTGAAATCATAAATTTAATAATCTTATGGATTCTGGTCCATTTATCGGGGATTTTATTTTTATTAAATTTTGCGTATATCCTCACTCTAACTGATCGGGCCGACTGCTCGTCAGCGACTGCTATCAATTTCTGATGGTAATCGTATTAGCAAAGCGACATCGTACTACTTTCGCCATCTGCTGGTCGCGGTAGATACAAAAATTTTTAGGGTACGCTGAAATCTCACTTGTGGAGTTCTATGGATTGGTATTCTTTGGTTGTACATCACGCCGCGGCAGCTGCGACGCATTATTAATTAGATCCATGATAGTCCTTAGCCAAAATTCAATAAAAAAGGAGCTATTGGGAATAAGGACGGCAAAATTAAAGACGGTTTATTTGTTCAGCGACATTTCAGTCCGGTAATTTTCATTAAAGTGTGTTTTAAATCTTTTAAACTGGAATCTTTTATGTGCTCCATAAAATATATTAATATTTTCTACCACGTTTCGTCTTATTAAAGTCTGCATCATTAATTTTACCTTTTTTCAATACAGACCAAAGTTTTTATAACCTTGTTGCATCCCGGAAACAGTTATGTATGATACCTTTTATAAATAGCATGATAAAACCTTTTTATAACATTTTCATTTTTATACACAAATAAATTTTTATGACAGATAATATTATTTTTATTTAAGTATAAAGTTTAATATGGGTTTATTTTAAGGGCCCATAAGGTTGTAAAAAAATAGTAGAACAAAAAAACATAATATAACGATAAAACTACAATAAAACATAATGACAACGTTATGTAAAATGTCTTAAGGTGATATTAAAAACAATATAGACTTATGTTTTTAAGCTCTACAACTTTTCTTTCTTTAAATTGTCTTTTTATATCTTACTATTAAAGAGTTATACAGCGTGTCATCAAAAGTTTTATCATATGGGAAACTTTTTATTAGTTTCTTTACAAGAAAAAATTCTTACAGGGTAGCTTTTTTTCAAAAAAAAAAAAACAAAGGCATTTTTGTTTCCTCTGAGTCGATCTCGCATATTCAAAACGTGAACAATTTTTTTACTTCGCGCCCTGTTTTTTTACGTTACTTTTGACAATAAAAACTATTATTACAAACAAAAATGTTTCTATTTACTTTTTATTGGGAATTTAAATTAAGAAGCACAGTGTTGCAATTCGGTCAAACAGCTGATAAAAATGGGTATCTAGATTCAATTTGGCGATGAATATTTTCATAAATTACCTGATTAGTTATTAAATTTTACGAAAAATGTTAGGCATCATTGTCTGACAACCTAAATAACACAAAGCAGGATAATAGTCAGAGTTCCGAAAAACCTTATATATAGCCATAAAGCGTAAGTTTTTTTATTAGACTTGAACTGCAGAGGAGCACAGTGTTGCAATTCTGTCAAACAGCTGATAAAAATGGGTATCTAGATTTAATTTGGCGAAGAATATTTTCATAAATTACCTGATTAGTTATTAAATTTTACGAAAAATATTGGGCATCATTGTCTGACAACCTAAATAAAACAAAGCAGGATAATAGTCAGCGTTTCGAGAAACTTTTATATAGCCATAAAGCGTAAGTTCTTCGTTATTTAGACTTGAACTGCAGATAAACCAAAACTG
This sequence comes from Listronotus bonariensis, assembly GCA_014170235.1. NCBI lineage: Eukaryota > Metazoa > Arthropoda > Insecta > Coleoptera > Curculionidae > Listronotus > Listronotus bonariensis. Next base: position 476,094 of record JACEGR010000040.1, on the reverse strand, counting down.
ACTTCGCACGTTTTGCTTCATTGCTGAATTTTTAACAAAATCCATTATGGCAACCACTTAAACGCTTAACACTAGTTGTAGACTAACTATTTTTTTATTTTTTATTACATTCATCCCATAAATCATAAAAATTCTTTAAAAATAAAATATTAAGTGCAACAACAGAAAGCAAAACTTGATTATTTAATATCATTATGTTCTAAATTAAACAAGAGTTACGAAATTAGAGCTGTGAAATTTTGACATACCTGACATATTGACAAGAGCAACAAATCCTTTGCAGCACAGCCTTCTTAAACTATGAGCCGGGAAGTAAGAATGGCAACGTTGCAAACAACACTGTACAGTAGGAATATTGAAATGAGTTCCTAATAGATTACATGTTAAATATAATTTATTTTTAAGTGTTTTAAACAAAATTTGGTATTTTTTTTAGGATGTTTTAGCCAACCTAGGGATAATTTTAAATACTATAGTTGCCCTAAAAAGCAATAATGTGTCTGCAAAATTTATCAGGAACTTTTCTGCCTTATACAAATTTGTTGGTAAGGATTTAAAAATTTCAAATTGTTATGATTTTTTCTATCACTGTTTGTTGCAATGTTTTGCGAACAGAGCAATATAGCTTTTTGAATTTAACTAAACATTTATTATTTAGTAATATTTGCAATACTTAAAATGAATTGAAAGCATGTGTGTTTAGTTATTAATATAAAAGCTTAATTTGTATTACATAATATGCACTTTAAAATAAAAAACGCTTTAAATTAGGTTTTTCACTATAGTTACCCTAAAACCGCCTTAAGTAAATAGCTTTCAGAATATCTATATGAATAATATTTTTTGGTGAACTTACCAGTATATATATCCGTATTAGTTGATATAGTTCATAGGATATTGCTTGGGGTAAATAATTGTTTTTGGTGCACTATACACACTATTGATATAAAATTAAACCAATTTCTGAAAGATTTTTTTTGAAAAACTTTCGCTTTAAGCTATCCATCAAAAAAAATGGAAAATCAAACTTTGCACAAAATTTTTGATTCTAAACATAATATATTTTCATCTTTTAAAACAACATTTTTCTACGTATTTTACACTTTTTTGCAATAAATTGCATAGCTTTACTTTCAAACGCAGCAGATTATGGTGAATGCGCCGAAGCAACGTATGCATGGCTTGCTGCGTTTTTAAAGAAAACCCTCGCAATTTATTTGATAAAAGATGTAAAATACATAGAAAAACGGGGCTTTAAAAGTGAAAATCAAATATTGTGGGCCAGTTTAGCTTTAAATCAAGATTTGTATGAATATAGTGAAAATAAGGTTAGTGTAAATTTGAACTTTGATGACACATATCTTTAAAAGAAACGTTTCCGAAAAAAAGTCTCTCGAATCTTTCCGATTTGTGATTAGCCAAAAACCCCTATATACCAAATTTCGTTAAAATCGGAGTTGCCGCAACTTGTTAGACAATTACCATATTTTTTTACAAAAAATATAGTTTTTTATGCATTATTTGTTTTCTGGGAGATTAAATTTAAACACAATATTATTTGGCTTTTCTCCAGAATAAAATTAAAAAGTTTATTTAATATTTTAAGAAAATTAAAACTTTTATACATTATGAAGAACTATTCTGCTCTTCCACAATATAATAAAAGTTATTACTACTTGAAAAGAAATAAAATAATGAAATATTTAATATTAAGTTACTTACAATGCAAAGGTTTCAATCTATAAACAAACGTTTATTAGCACTTAGTTGAAATTATTTTAATCCAATAAAATAAAATCTTAAGAAGACGCCAGACGGGAACTGGGCTAATGGTTGCAACTTAAAAATGTGGTAAATAGTTTACCAACCTTGCAAATTTAACTATCGACCATCATAATATCTTTTTCTCAATTCTATTGTGTGTTAAATTAGAAACATTTAATAATCCAGACAATACCTTTTGTCGGCAGCAGCAGCAATTACTTCTCCGATGGTCTAGATTTTAATTAAGATCAAAATAGCCTCTTGGGAAATTTACCGGAAAATCTCCGAGTTTGCTAACAAAATACGTCTTAACTGCTCATTTATGATACGTCCTTAGTAAATCCGTCGGTATAAAGGTAAAACTAACTAAGTGACAATTTTATGTTTTGGAGATATCAGCAATTTTATATAAAATTTGCTTTGAAAAAAAAAAAAAAGAAAAGCCTTTGCTACCATGTTTTATAATTTTGCTATCATGCTATGCTAAGCACTGATCTCGATGGATTGCCATGTTATAACCTGCGCGAAACAAAAATTATATTTCATGGGCAAAAAAGCGGTTTGTGCGCAAGCCTGTTAAAAGTAACGATGTACATGTTCTTATACTTATCTGATAAATAATTATGTGCAAGTGTTAAGTAAAGTTTTTTACGTAAAAATTTAAAATTTACAATAAAAAAAATAAAATTAAGATCTACAACGTATTACTTCTTCATCTGTACTTATTTGCTATTAATTTAGGGACTAGAAGTTACATACACATCCTTAAAGGAGTTATTATACATTTATTAATAAAACTTTTTAATTTTAAGTATAAACATGCTAAAACAGTTTTTTATTTAAAAATTTTTAATTTCAAATAGCAAACAGAAATGTAAATTTATAAGCTTTTAAAGAAAAAACTTTTAAAGTTTTAAAATTTTTAGCGAGTTGCCGGATTTTTATATCCAGTCTAACAGTTTTACAACTTCGACATAATATTTACATAATGAAATTAGGAACATTAAACATTTTTTAAAAGAAAAACTTTACATTTGTGAGTTGTCTGCAAATTAAAATTTATAAAGGAAAAACTATTACATACTAAAAATTATTCGTTAAATTAAATCGCCATAACCGCACCAAGGTCGCACTGAGCCTGGATTCACAGGGTGCGTCATTAAAGAAATATTTTCTTCTCGTGATCCTTCTCAAATTTGCAATCAACTAACTGAATCAATTCAATTTGGCATTGAAACCTATATTCCACACACCATCAAGAACCCTAAACAATCCAATAACAAACCCTGGTTTTTCCAAATCTTGTGATAAAGCTAGAATTTTAAAAGTTCAGGCTCACAAGAAGTTTCTACAGGGTCCTAGTCCAGAAAACCGACAGGCCAGCATTGAAGCAAGAAACTACTCCAATCAAACAATTTCTGAAGCCAAAGACTCCTTCGACAATTGTATTAAAAACAAAGTTCTTTCTTGCTCAAATGACAGCAAATCTTTTTGGTCCTTTGCGAAAAACATAAGTAGGAATTTTTCTACCAGTTCTTTCCCACCACTAACTTTGGAAGATGAAATTATTTCTACCTCTAAAGGAAAGGCAGAACTATTTGACAAACAATTTGCTGCCAATTCAACCCTTGACCCTCCTGTAAATCATCCAATTCCAGCGGTTACCCCAGTTCCTCATAAAATGCCCAATATTATTTTTAAAGTAAAACACATTAAGCGTATCCTTTCTTCTCTTAACACCAAGAAATCGTCTGGGCTGGATGGCATACCAGCAATCGTTTTAAAAAAATGTGCTCCAGAACTTGCACCAATCTTAACTCGGCTCTTTCGAATTTCTTACGACACAGGTATCTTTCCAGAGAGCTGGAAAGCTGCACGTGTTCAACCTATTCCCAAGAAAGGATCTAAATCCCTTCCATCTAACTATAGACCAATTTCAATTCTCTTAGTTCTTTGTAAAGTAATGGAAAAATTAATTAATTCACAAATTCTTAAGTACTTAGAAAAACACAAAATTTTGCATGACAGGCAGTATGGATTTCGCCACAAAAGATCTACAGCAGATCTCCTTTCCTTCGTATCAGACTGTTGGAATAAGTCTCTTGAGTTTCTGGGTGAGTCCCAGATCGTTGCTCTTGATATATCCAAAGCTTTTGACCAGGTCTGGCATGCCGCACTTCTTAATAAACTCTGTACTTGGCTCTCTAGTTATCTATCTGATTGACGTATATCAGTTATTGTGGACGGCCATTTTTCAAGCTTTCACCAAGTAAATACTGGAGTCCCTCAGGGCTCAGTTCTGGCACCAACATTGTTTCTTCTTCACATCAACGACCTTCTCTCGTCCACAACTAATTCCATTCATAGTTTCGCCGACGATAGTACCCCTTTACTCCAGTTTTCAGTTTCCTAAACCCATCACTAAACCTGACTTGGAAAACAAACGCAGAGCGATGCAGATATCTCTTTTGCAGGATCTTAATTCAATATTGGATTGGGGCGCCAAAAATCTCGTCCATTTTAATGTATCCAAAACACAATCATGTTCCTTGTCTCGAAAAGAGTCATCAAATACTCATCCTCTACTTATGAGCGGCCAAGTTTTACAGATCAAAGACACCTTCAATCTTGTGGGCATCACATTTGAAAGTAACCTTAACTGGCATAAACATATTGTATCTATAGCCACGGCACAAGTTCGTAGTGTCTGGGACTGGCTTAACACGAATGCCGGCATGTAAACATTTCGAATTAGATGACTAAGAGTACTTGCTTTGTTATTGTATTACTGGCCGGTAGCCATGCAGTAATGCAATACAGTGTACTAACCAAGCAATTTTACCAATTTAATTGTTTGCAACATCGAATACATAATGTAAATAGGTATATAAAATATATAAAAATTGCTATCGTTTTTAAAGTGCCACAAGTTTTGTAGAAACTTACGGATATAAATGTAAGCAATAAATATCATTATTTTTATGGCCATATAGGTTTTAACAAGGGCTCAAAGGTACCCCTCGAGAAGGCTAAAATGCCATTTAAAAGAAATATGACATTAGTTCGGGGTGCAAAACGTGCTATAAATTTACGTTTATTGAGGGTGTATAGCATCACTAAAAGACTTTTGATGTTTTAGCAGCGGAGCTCTGTTAGTTTTTTTATTACAAAAAATAATAGTTTTAAAAGCATTACCTTTCTATAAGCGTAACTTGCGTTTTAAAAATTAAATAAGGTTTTTAAGCGAGTTCAAAAAGAAGAAGGTTATCAATTCGTCCCGTATGTTTTTTTTGTTTGTATGTTACGATATTACTCCGCTAATTGTGGACCGATTTAAAAAATTATTTTTTATTTGAAAGAGTGCACTTTCGCGGTAATCCAATAAAAAAACAGTAAGTCAGGATCGCAAGAGAGAAAGATACCAGACCTATTGTTTTCTTCCTGCCGTACGTTGTTCGTGCAACAAAGCTGTACTAGCGCCACCTATTGGTGTAACTGATCTCGATGCATTGCCAATGTTATAACCTGCGCGAAACAAAAGTTACATTTCATGGGCGAAAAACCGGTTTGTGCGCAAGCAAGTTGAGGGTAAACGCACCTGGCGCCAAACAAACTATCCGCATTATCGTAAAGAATTTTACGACGGCGTCCTGGTTTTCTGTTCGAAGTACGGTAGCTAATGAGCGTCACGGTCAGACCGCGGACGAAGGGTACGGGGTGCAGGTGTTTGTATTTTGCCACGGCTTTTAAGTGCGCATGTTCGTCCACCCACTGCGCGAGGTCGTAAAAATTCGAAAAATGCTTTTTGCCACTGCGGATCTAAATGTAGGTTCTATTCTATTTATATTTTTTTCTTGGTTTTGGTCCCTTCAGGTCCAATCCACCACACTCCCCCTACCGGACTATGCTTTCCAGGGCTTCGTCGGCGGAAAATCTGGATAATCGAGCTCGTAGCTCCCAGAAATTCCAAGAAAGATGCCGTCAATTTAGCATGAATCTTTCCTTGATCCCCGAAGGTGAAAACGTCCGTACTGTACCTTTAACCGCCACTCCGGGAAGAACTTTGTAGTCCTCTACGCATGGCCGCACTATCCGGAGGTCAAACAAAGAGTGAATGTAGGTTATCTATGGTGTAACGTAGAATACATATTATAATTATACGAGGGCAGTTTACAAATTGCTTTTACATTCCTTAACAAAATTTACTTTACGTCATTGTGTTTTTTAATGTAGTCTGTAAAAGAGGTACTGGTAGTGTTTTTTAGTGTACGATTACCGATTTAATTGCAATAATAATAATAAATTATAAAGCAAAAAATAAAGTAAAAAGCGAAAAATAAACATTTTAAAAAAATTAAACGAACTTCAAAAATAAAAAATAAATAAATAAAACCCACTTAAAAGTTAAAATAATAAATAAAAAAATATATAAAAATAAAGTCGGGTAATAACATATTATGCCCTAAACTACTAAAAACTGACTAACTAACTAAACTTTCCTCCTACGGTCTTCCAGTTCCTCCAACTAAACTCTGCTCTTGGCTCTCCAGTTACCTTTTTAATCGACGTATATCAGTCATTGTTGATGGCCACTCTTCAAGTTTTCACCAAGTAAATGCTGGAGTGCCTCAGGGTTCAGTACTAGCACCAACTTTGTTTCTTCTTCGCACCAACGACCTTTTTCTTTCACAACGAATCCCATTCTTAGTTATGCTGACGATAGTACCCTTCACTACACTTTTTAGGTTCTCAAACCAATCTCTCAACCCGACTTGGAAAGCAAACGCAGGGCGATGCAGATATCTCTTGACATTTTTTGATTGATTGATTGATATTAGATTGGGGCGCCAAAAATCTCGTCCATTTTAATGCATCCAAAACACAATCATGTTCCTTGTGGCGAAAAAAATCATGAAACACTCACCCTTTGCTTATGAGTGGCCTGGTTTTGCAGAGCGGGGGCACATTAAACCTTGTGTGCGTCTGACTTGAGAATAACCTTAACTGGCATAAACACATTGTATCTATAGCCACCGTGGCTTCAAAAACGCTTGGATTTCTTTTCCGAGCCAAAAAGTATTTTTCTTCTTCCAATTTATACACTTTGTATGTGTCCCAAATTCGACCCTCTTTGGAATATTGTTCTTATGTCTGGGGAATGGCATTCCCTACAGCCCTCAACATTCTTGATGCCATTATTTTTACTTAAAGACTTCCTTCTCTTGCCCATCGTCGAGCTGTGGGCAAGAGCCATCGCTCTTTTATAAATACTTTTACGGCTTCTGCTCCGACGAATTATCCAGTATAGTCCCTGCTCTTGCAGTTCCCAACAGAGAAACTCGTGGTGCCGCACGTATGCATCCCTATACGGTCCATCTGGACAGGCCCCGAACTTCCCACTTTCTTCGTTCTTTTATCCCTAAAGTTCTTAGTATGTGGAACCTACTGCCAGCAGAGGTCTTTCCTTCTCCCCAAATCTTTAAGTATTTAAGTTCCGAGTCAACAAACTCCCTCTTACCTTGCTTAAGACACCCACGGTACGTTAGTATTAAGGCTTTCAGCATTCGTGGATTGTCCAAAGATAAAAAAAAATGTTAATAACTAAATAAGCACAAGCGTTTTATACTTTAATACCATATGTTATTTTCTCAACTTTATTTTTTTATCTTTTTAAAATTTGTTACTTTTTAATAAGTTTTATTTATTTTTTAAAGTTTTTTTAATTAAAAAAAAAGTTTATTATGGTAGCAACACATAAACAATAATTTAAATTTTATTACCTTTTCGGGATAGTATAAATTGATGATAGACAGACTTGTTAATCTAATGGCAAATTGATTAGATTACAGGATAGCCAGTTTAATAATTCTCTAAAAGTGTTATTTGTGAAAATAACTCTAATTTAATAATGATATACGTTAAAAATAAAAAGCAAATTTCAGGTAAAATGATTTTAAAGGGTTTTACTTGTCATTAAAAATACAACAGGTAATCTAAAGAAAAGTTTTTTCATTCATTCATTCATTTGATTTTATTCAAAGAAGAGCTATTCGTCTCATTAATGATCCTTCACTTACAGAAAGGGTTTCTTCTCTTGCCCATCGTCGAGCTGTGGGGATTTATCGATTTTTTATAGGTACTTCCATGGCTTCTGCTCTGAAGAATTGTCCAGTATAGTTCCTCCACTCACCGTTCCCAACAGAGAAACTCGTGGTTTCGTGCGTATGCATCCCTATACCGTCCAACTGGACAGGCCCCGAACTTCTCACTTTGTTCGTTCTTTTATCCCTAGAGTTTCTAGATTGTGGAACCTGCTGCCCGCGGAGGTCTTTCCTTCCCCCAAATCTTCAAGTATTTAAGTCCTGTGTCAACAAACTCCCTCTTACCTCGCTTAAGACACCCACGGTACTGTTAGTATTTAGGCTTTAAGCCTTCGTGGTTGTTCAGAAATAAAAAAACTTTGATAAAAAATTTTCTTGGGTGTATGGTCGGGCAGTTAATAAAAGTAAAAATATAAAGAGTAATTTCTATTTTGATATTATGGAATTTTGTCTTTACGACGTTTTGGCCCGATGGGGCCTTCATAAGGTACATTTTTAACATTGAGAGATAGCCAAAAAAATACTACCAGTTTTTATACTCTGGGCACCTATATATAGTTATATATATACATATATATATACAGGGTGTTCATTTAAAACTTTCCACTCAAGTTATCTTCGAAACGAGACAGATTTAAGAAAATCGCCGAAACACGTCAAGATATTTATTGAGGGGTAACGCTTTTTTACAAAATTGGACGGCGCCCCTTTAACCCCTTAACCACCAGGGCCACCACCCCAAAATTCTTAAATGAGAGGCGAATCGAGTGATACATCATTTTAATGCTCCTGACGAGTACTTTATAACCCTAGAATATGAAGTCAATATCATTGGGATGGCCATATTTCTGAAACTAATAAAGTTATATGTACCTAATGTGGTGTTTTCTTAAAGCTCTTTTAAAGGTCTTTTTAATGGTGATACTGGTAGTAATATACAGGGTAGAAGAAAAGTACATATTTTTTTATTTAAGAACCCTGTGTATTATTTAACCATTAAAAAGATCTTTAAATGAGCTTTAAGAAAATACCACATTAAGTACATTTAACTTTATTAGTTTCGGAAATATGACCATCCAAATCAGGTATTTAGGTAATTTTTAAAGTACCGCCATTTTGTAATAGGTGAAGATATTGACTTCATATTCTAGGGTTATAAAGTACTCGTCAGGAGCTTTAAAATGATGTATCACTCGACCCGCCTTCTCGTTTAAGAATTTTGGGGTGGTGGCCCTGGTGGTTAAGGGGTTAAAGGGGCGCCGTCCAATTTTTGTAAAAACGTTCCCCTTCAATAAATATCTTGACGTGTTTCGGCGATTTTCTCAAATATGTCTCGTTTCGAAGATAACTTGAGTGGAAAGTTTTCAAATGAACACCCTGTATATATAGTCGAGAGTGCATACCACTGATCTCGATGGATTGCAAATGGTATTACCTGCGCGAAACAAAAGATATATTTCATGGGCGAAAAAACCGGTTTGTGCGCAAGCAAGTTGAGGGTAAACGCGCCTGGCGCTAAACAGACTATCCGCATTATCGAAAAGAATTTGTCGCTGGTTTTCTGTTCCGAGTACAGTAGCTAATAAGCGTCACGGTCAGACCGCAGACGGAGGGAACGGAGTGCCGGTGTTTGTATTTTGCCACGGCTTTTAAGTGCGCATGTTCGTCCACCTATTCATTTGTTTACTGCGCGAGGTCGCATAATGCTTCTTGCCACTGAGGATCTAAATGTAAGTTATCTTTGGTGCATACCTATCTAGTAAGTAACTACAGTTACTGACCCTTTAAAGCAATTTAATACATTTTTTTGTTTAGGTGTTTTTCTCAATTTAAGTGCCCAAAGTGCCAATAGTAGGTAAAAAATTACGATTTTACACAAATAAAGTTATAATATTTAAAACTGACAAAATGGGAGGGGTATCCAATAAAAAAATTTGGTTAAATTGTTCTAAAATTATGGTAACATTACTGATTAGGAACGCATATACAGGGTGAATTTTTAAAAACTTGCCATGGCTATAGTTTTTAAACCATGGCAAATAATACTAAAAAAACACAATCCATATTTATAAAACCCAGAGGGAATATAAATGGCGTATTTTTTGAAACATCTATATATCATCCCCTAAAGCTGCATCTCCAGTCACCGGCGACTTCTGGCTTCGAAGATCAAATCTCTTTCCACTGCGCCACGGGGTAGACTAACCAGAACTAACTAAAACTAAGTAGAAATTTTTATGGGGGCTGGTTAGCTATACATATAGTATTATTTTAATTTATTATTAAAACTTATCAATCAAAGAAACTACTTTTTTTTTTTATTTTTAACACCTCGTAGTTCAAAAACTAAAAACTAAGACGTTAGGACATGTTTATATAAAGTTTTTTTTATTATTTTCTGTTGTAGAATCGCCCTGTAAAGTTTGTCGATTGAGTTACTGGACACCCTGTATGAATGTAGGTAATTTGATTGAAATTGATGAAAACTTTGATGTCTATTGGTGCCTAAACGGTAAAGTTTATCGACTTCAATAAAGAGTACCTTATTTTTTAAGTTTTTGGTTGTCTATAAAATGGCGCCCCAGCTTTGCTGATATCTGTGAAAATAAAAAGTTATGATGTAAATAAATGTTAAGTTTTAGGTAAAGTGCCCTCTGGCGGTATTTAAAAAGTACTTTTGTCTTAAAATTTTAGAATCTGCAAAGCTCGATTTGTGTGCCAAATATCAACTGGATTGGTTAAAAAATAAATGCAATATGGCGAAAAACCAAAATGAAAATTGAACTATGACGGCTTGTAGTTCGAAAACGAATGACATTTTGAAAAAAATGTATATGAAGCTCTACCCCTACTATTTGTCAAGTAAAATCACCCCTTAAGTTTCGTGATTGATGTTTGAATCACCCTGTATGTAATATTCAGACTTATTTAATCATTACTGAACATTTAAACACACAAATTTTAAAATAGCATATTACTTGCCCGGATCAAAAGTAAAAGAGGGAAAGCTCAGCAATATACGTTTTAATTACGTAGATTAAACCATTACTGCTTTCAAAACCCTGCATTTGATCCCTAACGGTAATATCATTTATACGACCGAGGGGCCGAGGTTGATTTTGATATTAACATGAATATAATGCCAAGTGTGTACAGTCATTTCTCAATACGCCATTATTTTTACTTATTTTAGTTAGTTTTTTAGGAATAATATTATTAGAAGTAATATAAAACTATTTATTTTGAATAACCAGATATTTGTGTGTATAGTAATAGGAGTTATTAAACATAAGAACATCCTAACAAAACAGAAATATTGCTTGAAATTTGAACGATTGAAGAGTACTCAGCCACTTAACCGCGGAGTGTCAAAACTATCAAAATAAAGCCACCTAATTGGTTTAACTTGTCCGTTTTGACACTTCGCTTTTCTAGCGGCTAAGCACTCCTGAATGCAACCATTGATTGACGAAAGAAATAAAATATTTGGGTAGAACATTCAAAATCTCGACATCGACGATACCTATATAGGCTTTATAAAAGCCCTTATACAAGCATATTAGTATCCATTTAAAATTAACTAAATAAATAAATAAATAAAAAATGCGTAACCTTAGAAAAAAACCAAAGTATATCTGTAATCTGCATAAAAATTGTTATAATTTTCTTTTTACAAAATTTAAAAAATCTTTAAAAAATATTATAAGGGATTAAAGAAAACGCAAGAAATTAAAAATCACGCTGTAGCGAGAAAACGACGCAAGATAGGGAATTGGCTTTTCACTAGTAATTGTGGCTTGAAATTTAAGCCCCCAAATTGAGTTTAATTTTTGTGTAAAACATACAAAAACAGGAGTTTTATAGAAAAAGCGTCGAATTTAGACCACCCTGTACATATTAAATCGTTACATAATAATTGGGAAAGGAACTCCTTAAAATAGCAAAATTTGCGCCACTTCTGGTTAAACCGGAAGTGATAGACAGATGTTATTATATCCAGTATTGGCATCTGATAACACAATATATCATACTAAGATTTTAAAGAGACATGGTTTCATCTAAGAAAGTAATAGACTGGATTGTGATTTAGTTATGAAGCAGTACATTCTTGCAAATTCCAAATACATTTTCTTATAAAAATATTTAAAAAGTTCAAAAATATCAATAAAAAAAAGGTTATTTTTAAAGTGACAATTATTAAAAATTTGTACAAAAACTGTTAATAAAACAAAATTATTTTTATAGCTTTTTTTTAAGAAAATATACAACTTGCCGTAACTTTTTTATTTTATAGGTTTTAAATTCCCTAAATCGTATAACTGATATAAAAAATAATTAAATTTTTTTAATACTGTTATGGAAACAAACTTATTTTTACAGCTTCTTTATTTAAAGCAAAATATACAAATCGACGTTACTTTTATTTTATTTTTTGGGAATATAAATTTTAAAAAATATATACCATATTTGGCTTTTTTTCGTAATAAAAATATTTAATAAATATTTTAGGAAAATTAAACTTTTTGTCAGGAACAGCTACTCTGCTTCTGCAATATTATAATAAAAATTATTATTATTATTATTATTTTTTAATGTAAAATTTTAGATTTGTAATCCTTATTTAAAATTAAAACCCTTTTTTATTTGACTTTTGCTAAATTATTAAATATAAAGGCCTATAAAGGGTTTTCTCATGATCCACTTTAACACTTTTGTGCTTTTGGAGCCCCTGTACAAAACAAAACAGATTTGTTAACTTGAATCTTGTTTTTTTAAGTAGCAAAAGCAGCTGCCATACACGACTCTAAAACATTAAAATTGTTGATCCATTTGTCCTTATGTTAGTGTTCATCCGTGGACATAGTGTAGAAAAAATTATAAAACAAAAGTATAAAATATTTTTGTAAATTAGTAATACAAGAAAAAAATATTACTGCTTATGTTATAACTAGTTAAACATGAAATTTTTATTCATACATACATAGTGTGCAAAAGTCCTGGAACCCCTTAATAATTCGCAAATGCGCTCATTTATCGAAAAGTCTTCCAAATAAAGTTTATAGATATATTTTAGATCTATTTTATAAAAATATGTTTACATGTACAGGGGGCATCACAACGAAGATATAGACACAAGTTACCTTTTTTAAATGGAATGGTGTATATTTTATTGGAATTTGAATTCTCCACAAAATTTTAACATGACTTTGTGTAACATATGCTATACCTAAACTCACTAGTTTAAAAGATACAAGGGTTTAAAAAAATATAATGTAAATATTTATTAACTTTTAAAAACATCTCGGGTTTCTTGGTAAGACCGCTCGCGATCCCCAAACCCTCGAATCATAAGAAGCGTTATTCTCTCTTTCTCAGAAAGTGCCATGACTAGTTATTTTAAAAAGTTTAACTAACAACTGCTCAATAATTACCAAACGTCACTTATACATATCATACATACCTAAAAATGTTACTATGTAAATGTAACTAGGTAAATATTGTAACAGGTGAAAATAAAAAATATCGATAAAATACTTTTTTAAACCCTTGTATCTTTTAAACTAGTGAGTTTAGGTATAGCATATGTTACACAAAGTCATGTTAAAATTTTGTGGAGAATTCAAAAATCCAATAAAATATACACCATTCCATTTAAAAAAGGTAACTTGTGTCTATATCTTCGTTGTGATGCCCCTGTACATGTAAACATATTTTTATAAAATAGATCTAAAATATATCTATAAACTTTATTTGGAAGACTTTTCGATAAATGTGTGCATTTGCGAATTATTAGGGGTTCCGGGACTTTTTGCACACAGTGTTACTATTAGTAACTATATTAATCAATATCCCTTTTTTCCACTTTTGCTATTTTTTGTGCATTAAAAATAATTACCACTCTTCAATTAAGCACTATTCACTCTGCCAACACTGACAATACAGGGTGTTATATAATTAATGGCTTAAAACACAGGGTATGATTCTTTAGCTTATTTTAGGAAGAAAAGTTCGTATGAACATATGTCCTAAACATCTTAACTTTTGAGATATAGGGTGCTAAAACTTTCAAAAACCAAAAAATTTCAAAAACACGTATTTTAGTAAAAACTGGTATATTGAATAATATATTATATACCTTATTTGAATAAATATTTATTATTTTGTTATATAATTGCTAAATTAAAATTATAAAACCTAATTTTTAAAATAAAAAGATTCCGCAAAGCTCCTTTAATGGTCTAAAAATATGCAATTAAGTAAATTTATTTTTTCTCTTAAACTAACAAGATACGGAAAAAGTTAGGACAAATAAAAGCAGTGTTTTTATTTGCTTAATTTAAAGAAAGCATAAACATTTTACACACATTTATACACTCAGTGGCGTACCGTTTTTTGTTGGAAATAATCCTTCAGTTGCCTCTCGAGACGCCACTGGACTTATTAAATGTAATTAAGTTAGTGATAAATTACCCTCTTAATGTTATTATTAATATTTTAAATTTTTAATCCAAATTGGGTAAAAATAGTTGGGATATTCAAAAAATAGATTATCTTTTTAAAATTTTAACACCCTGTATCTTAAAAGTTAAGGGGTTTAGAACATACATCTTTAAAACTTTTAACAAGGCAACTCCCTGATTTCATATATTTTTTAGGTAACTACAAATTGAAAAGGTTTTAAACGAAATGTTTACAGCTCCTAACAGTCTACTTGAATAACCCGCCTTCTTGACTAGCCATCACCAATTAATTACTCAACACACACTAATTAGGTAATGAATACACTTATTTATGTCTACTAAAAACTCTTTTCTTTAAAAACGAAACTAAAAAGCTAGAAAAGCACGTAAAAACAATTGCACAAAGCGGCCAAACAAAAGCAAGGTTGTCTCATCTGTCAAACTGTCAAATCTTGTATTTCGGCTAAGCGGGAAATTTGAATTTATCACCTTCGGTCGAAATCGTCGAAATTAACCTAGCTAATTTTACATCATTTTATTTTTATTCTCTCAAAAATACATAATAAACATTTTGTTTGACTTAATTTTTATTTGTATGATTTGTATCAATAAGATGTTAGGAAAAGGCCATTTCCTTTAAATTATGTAAAAAAACATAAAATAATGTAGTTTAGCCGCCATTATAAATAAAACAGCACAAAAAATTGCTCGAATGTTAGTTAAATACCAATGTTAATAATATGGTTTGAAAATTATGAATTTTGGTTTGCCTTCAAAAATCCAATATTTATTTGCCTGCAACAAAAAGGCATGTTTTATTTAATCAGGATTGGTATGCCGCCATTTTTGTATGCTTGCCAGCAATTCACCTGCATGTAAAATTTATTGGCAATTGAGTGTTTATTTTGGGTTAACTTTTTAATGCGTATTAGATGTTGGCATAATATTGCCACCAATTGCCAATGCTTTACCATCAATGCCAATATGAAAAATGTAGATTGCCGGCAAATAGTGTTTGCTGGGATGTTTATATAACCTTTTCTTTCTAAAAGAAGCTAAGTAATCATACCCTGTATTTTTAACCATCAATTTAATTACACTCTGTATTAATTAATACCCTTTTTCCACTTTTGCTAATCGTTGTGCCTTAAAAATAATTACCACCCTTCAATTAAGCACGATTCACTCTGCCAACACTGACAATATAATGGAGTTCACTCTATCTTAACCGAATCGATATCCACTTACGGCACATAAATCGGTTGGCTAATACCGAATCGGGCGCCATAGCCATTGCCACTCGAAATTTCATTCCGCAATATAAATTGGCGTGAACTAGGCTTAATGGCTTTGTGTCACTTTAAAGCGGCAGAGCTAATTTGTTTATATGACCGTCGTGGTTAAAAGCTATTTGCTTTATTTATTTCTGTTATATTTTGCAAAATAGTGTGTTATTTGCTATGACATTGTTAAAGAGTGAAAAATCTGTATGAGAAAATGTGAAAATAAGCATTTTACAAAAATTATAGTTTAATAGTACAGATAAAAGTCGATTGATGTGGCGTAGAATTAAGGAGAAAACAAAAAGAACTGTATGTTGTAAACAAAATTTATTGGATTATTTGAATAGGCATAACCTAAAACAAAAATATAAATGTGGTTTAAATATTGAAAATTTAAAATTATCAAAGCGACGACAGGACCTGGCAGAGCAAAACATTTTCCATGGTTCCGTAAGTCAAAAACCATTTTAAAAACTTTGTATACAAGGTGTCCGCTAATGAATGGTACACAGAAAACCCACAAATTCCTTATGCCAAAATATTAAGATTTAACCAAACATACCTAATATCCAAAATTTTATAATTAATAAGGAAGATATGGGGGTGTCATAGTAAAAAAAAAGTAAATTTATTTCGAGAATTGTTCCCCCTTTTTAAATATCTTAATAAAACGGTAGCTCGGGGTTTTTAAACATTAGCTTTTCAGATCGAATATTAAGTTTTGTGTGTAGACTAGAGGGCGATGGGTACACTATTTAATATTCTCTAAAACTACCCAATTTTCTGTTACTACTCTGTATGTATGTAAACTAGTAAGCTTCTCTATGCTTTCTGTACAAAAAAGGTATACTTAGTAAGAATCGGTCTTGACAACCGTTTTTAAGGTATTCACGTTTTAGTTGTCACGAAAGTATGTACCTTCAATAACATCGTATTAGCTATAATTACAACTGCTCAGATATAAATAGCTGATAGCTAAAAACTCCTGGATACCGAGTTTTATTAAAATGTTTAAAACATATCAGAAATGATCGAAATGCATGAATAAAAAATATTTATATCTCTTTAACACCCCGTATCTTCCTGATCATTAACTTTTGGATATAGGTATGTTTGTTTAAATCCTAAATGGGTATTTTCGCATAAGAAATCTGTGGTTTTTCTGTGTACCACTAATTAGCGGACACTCATCAGTATCAAGGGTATATAAAAACACGAATGACTGAAAACTATTCGACTAAACACTATCAAAATCTCTAAAATAAAACGAGTCCGAACCAATAATATGTGAATCTAAACTAACCAAAAACATTAACAACTGGAAATCCTTGTAAAATATACAATCAAAATGAAAATGGCAAATTTCCACAGTTTTTACCAAACAAAGCTTCGACAAGGCACAACTCTGTCATCAGCTGATAATGCTACCAACTTTGAACAGAACTGCCAACCGAAATCGTAATTCTCACACCCTCACGTCCCTGACAAAAGCTATCCCCGGTCTTGCTTATGTCTAAACTCCTTTTCATAAGGAAACTCTGGTACAGATGAATAATAATATACAGGGTGTTCAGGAATATGTGGGCAATCTCTCGGATTCATATAGAATACATAAAAATAATAAGTTCATATGAAAGATTTTTCCAAAGTCCTCTTTACAGAGATATGTGCCCACAAAGGACGCCACCCAAAATCAGTTTTTCTTGAATAACTTTTATATCAATTTGTTTAATTAAATACTTTGGGTTGGGTAATGAGGGCTAATGTTTTACAAGGATAATATTTTAAAGGGTCCTTACTTGTTTTTATCATATTGAAAAAAGTTCATTATACCAAGTACTATAAAAGTTATTCAAGAAAAACCGATTTCTAGCGGCGTCCTTTAAGGGCACATATCTCTGTAAAGAGGGACTTTAGGAAAAAAATTATAGGAACTTGTCACATTATTTTCACGTTTTCTATATGAATCCTTTTGTACACTTTTTAAAAAACTATCAAAATGTATTTGAAAATTTAGATCTCAGAATAATATTGTGAACACCTAGTATAAATAAAGTATACATTTTGGGAATTTTAAAAATATACATTTTTGGGAATTTTAAAATAAGTATACATTTTAATTAGTTTACTTAACATTGGAAAATTTGCTACATAAAAATATACGTGAGGTGTCAAGGTCTTAAAAGTATAAATTAAACAATTTTCTAGGTTACTTTTATAATAATAAAATAAAAACAATAAACAAACTGGGTAGCGTAGAAATGCAAAACAAACACTGGAAAATTTGATATTTAAAGAAGAGAGAAAGAAATTAAAAGGGATTTTTATCAGATAAGAAGTAGTTAGTAAAGTCAAGTGTAAAGTTAAAGTTTTAGTTAAACCCCGTACGGGCTACCCCTAGTGGGGGGTATGCCCGTACTAAATTTAGTTAGTCAAATAAGTTAAGTTGGTTTTTGAAAAATGAGTTAAGTTAGTTTTGATGGTCCACCGGTCTCATTGTCCCAAGAAGATAGTTCCATATGGTACATTTGCCCAGTGACGTAAAAGTGGCCCTATATATGTATTACAAAATTATACGTCACAATATGACCTATTTATCATATCATCACTACGCATGACTATTAGGGTTGGTGCAAAAAAAATCGACTATTTTATTTTGACTTTTAACATTGAAAAATTAGTTCCTAGGTTTCTTTAGAGAATTATTGCACAGTGAAATAAGGCCCGGCAGTAATAATACCGGCCTTATTTTGACATATGAGCTTGCGCAGATGCATGGTGGGATAAGGACTGTCTTAATAAGGATAGTGCCTGGCTTTATTTATGTCGGCTTTAGGTCGTGCCTTATTTTTGTCTTATTTTAAACTTCGGAACTGTTCGTCTAATCGAACGGTTGCCGATCATAAAGTTAAAAGTTTTTAGAAGTAAAAATACTTAAAACCCTGCTTTTTCAAATGTATTTCTGTAATTGTGTTAAACAAAACCATACAACACAAAACAATAAAGGAAATCTACTAAAAATGTTTTCCCCTTTTTTTAGTTTAATGGTTCTCACAACATGATTTGCAATTACTCTAAATTATGGGTACAAGCACTTTTTAAATAAGGCCGGTATTAATAATTCCCGAGCTTAATAAGGCAACTTGCAATAATTCTCTAATTCTTTGCACCGATGCGTTCTTAATTTTAAGGAAAAGATCCGCATCATTACAGTTTTGTATTTGCTGTACTTTGTACAAACAAAATATTGTACGTATAATTAATAAATATTAAAACCGTTCTTTGAATAATTATTTTTTAAATGTAAATAAATTTAATATGTTTTTATTTTTAATTAAGAATAATTTAATTGATAAAATAAATTACCGTAAAATAAATACGTAGTTGTAATCTCTGTTACAACTACTAAATTAAAAAGCACTAGTTTTATTAAAACAAATACTTTTTTAAGTAGTAGAATCCTTTAAAATAATTTTATTTAACAATTAGGTAAATGTATATTAGTTTCTTATAGGTTTTTTTAATTCCAAAAGTTTAAAAAAATAAACTAGAGGTTTAATATTTCTTAATAAAAAGCCTGTTTTAAATATCAATAAAAGATCAAATTTTAAGACGCGATAAGCCAGAGTATCTAAATTACGTTTTATGTAAAGCAGAATAAAAAAAATCATAAATATTTAAATCTTAAAAAAGTTTATTTCAAAGAAGTTTGTCAAAAAACGTTAAGGTTTTATATTAAAGTCATCGGATACGGCGACCATTATTTTTAAAAGACTTTTCTTTATAACTTTAATCAACGACTTAAAAGTTCCATTACTCGATGAGTTTCCTTAAAAGGTCTTTAAAACAAATTTGTGTAAAAAATAAAGCTATAAAATTAATCTGTCTTGGTTCTAAGACCCGAAGAGAAAATCAATTTAATTTATATAGAAGGAAATAAGCCAAAAAAGGGGGATAAATAAAAGCTGAGTTAATTGAAAGCAAAAGTACAAGAAGATTTTTTTATATTATTTCATGAAGTACCTCAAATAAATATTTAAACAATATTAGCCATAAGATCAAAATTATTATTAAGTCATTTTCGGTCTTTTCTCGTGAATAACATTGGTAACGACATTTATTAAACAATGTTAATGTTTTTTTACATTTTAAATGTATTTAAATAATAAGTAACATATTATTGATATTTGCGGAAAGGAGAAAAGCAACAGTACCCTAATTAACTAAGACTTTCACCTCGGATCTCACGGAATGGGCTGAAGATCTGTACATACCTTTATTTTGGTACAAAAATACTCTCCTAAAAATCCTCTATGATATCCTGTAAGGAACTCGAAATATGATAGGTCAAATGTCAAAAAAAAATTAGTTTCTTTCGAATATCTCGTTTTCTTTACTTTTAATTGCATTTATATTTAGTATAAAATTTGTAGAACACAAAATTCTTTATAAATTTGAGTCATGCATTTGTTGGCCGACTGTTGCTATATATTTTAACTTTTCTGTAAAAAGTGGATGTAAATTCACAATCAAAACACCTTTCATGTTTTAAATTAAAGCTGTAGATTCGCACTATACCCCATTTAACTTAGACTTTCACCTCGGAATCTCACGGAATGAGCTGAATATCTGTACATACCTTTATTTTGGTACAAAAATACTCTCCCAAAAATCCTTTATGATATCGTGTAAGGAACTCGAAATATCAAAAATTCAGTTTTTGCAAATATCTCATTTCCTTTTCTTTTAATTGCATTTATATTTATTATAAAAGTTGTAGAACACAAAATTCTTTAAAAATTTGATTCTAAGCATTTTTCGTCATACCAACGGATCCGATAATAGAGGGCGCATAGTGTAAAGCACTTTAGTGTATGTACATACCTTAGCACGCA
Organism: Listronotus bonariensis; assembly: GCA_014170235.1. Classification (NCBI taxonomy): domain Eukaryota; kingdom Metazoa; phylum Arthropoda; class Insecta; order Coleoptera; family Curculionidae; genus Listronotus; species Listronotus bonariensis. Next base: position 455,590 of record JACEGR010000040.1, on the reverse strand, counting down.
ATAAATCGTAATATTTAGCAAACACTAAGGTAAAAAAATTACATATTAGAGTAAAAATAACGAGGTATGTACGGTGTAAGGTATGTACATACAGTAAAGTGCTTACACTCTGCGCCCTCTATTATTGGATCCGTTGGTATGACAAAAAATGCTATGAATCAAATTTGTAAAGAATTTTTTGTTCTACAAATTTTATAATAAATATAAATGCAATTAAAAGTAAAGGAAACGAGATATTCGCAACAAACTGATTTTTTGACATTTGACCTGTCATATTTCGAGTTCCTTACACGATATCATAGGGAATTTTAGGAAATTATTTTTTGTACCAATATAAAGGTATGTACAGATATTGAGCTTATGCCGTGAGATTCCGAGATTGACCCTTTAATCTGACTAAGATAACTGGGGTACAGAGAAATAAATGCATAGGGTAAATAAATAGGTAAGCCAAATGTTTGTAAAGGTATAATATCCAACCAATCCTGTGTTCTAAGACATCAAATCAAAAACATCATAATAATATATCGTACTTAAAATAATATTAAAAAAAAGTAAAGCCAAAAAAAATGTAAAGATAAACGCGAGGATAACAATTAAAAATTTAAAAACAAATCGAAACTGAAATTAAAAAAAAAAAAAAACATTAACTATAAATTTCAATTCAGTAGGCAATTTGATTAAAATTCTTTAACGTAAGATTACTAGGTCATTTAAATAAAATGTCCGCCATTAATAACGTTAATATTAGTCAAAATAGAAAAATATTTTAAATGGTAACTTAGCGCTTTATCTCATTCTCTCTAAAAGATCGCTTTAAAAAATTGGACATACAATAGATCCAATTTTTAAATAGTTTCGAAAGTATGGTAAACCCCAAGGTTAGTTTATATTTATAAGGTTACGACATATCCTCAACTTTTAGGCGGTTCAAGGTCGGGGACGCAAGGAAGGGCACTCCACGGAGAAAAGTTGGCAAGACTGGGTTAAAATCAAAGCTGAATATCAATCCAGTGGCGTTTAGAATTTGCGCATATCATTTTGCATTGTTTTGGAAGTGATATTTGTTGAAAGATGTGATTCCAAATGTTTTTTATTTAAAGTAAAATAATTTACAACTTAATAACAATTCGCCGTTCCTGGCGGGAGTGCATCAGGTGCACTCACACAAGGCGACACAAATTAGGAAGCGGTATTTTGGAAAATACAGGTTATTTGCGGCATTTCGGCAAAAAAGCCTCTTTTTTGTAAATTTTTGAACCAATAAAAGGCGGCATTAAAAAAGTGTGTACCTTTTTTTTGCTTTTTAAGAATTTTTGATCCTGTGGGGGTTGGCATTCAAATCGTAAAGTAACGCAATTTTTTGGGAGGTACAGATATTCACTTTTAATTCTGGGGTTATAACAAACTTGTTGGGAGCTTTAAAATAATGTGCCACAAGATCCCCTTTCCATTAAATTGTTCTTTTCAAAACGACGCCCAGCTATCAGTTTGACATTTATATCTGCCATTTGTTATCTAAAATTTGGCTTATGCTGTTTCACTATAGTTCTCAATGTTTTATGAAAAATTTTATTTTTGAAAGCTCTTTAAAAGATCTTTGTATCCTAAAATGATTTATGTAAAGATAATATATTTTTATACAATTACCCAGCAAAAAAAACTTATTAATTTTAATGGGTATTAAGCACATAAATTTTAATTAATTATAACATTAAAAGCTTTTTTAAAGTCGCAAAATAACCCTATTCATTTTATGTCGTTAAAACTAAAACCCTTTTAAAATTTATCATTAATCATTTTCCTTTGCTTTTAATCATATATCTTTTAATATTTTTGGCGTACACTGCAGGGTAAAAAAATACAATTTTAAATATCGAATAAATAAAAAAAAATTGCAAGTACAAAATTAGATAAATACAGTGTGTTCACAGATTGACTGAACTAAACCAGTTTTTTAGTTTTTTTTCTTTGGACAAACCACGAAGGCTTAAAGCCTAAATACTAACGTACCGTGGGTGTCTTAAGCGAGGTAAGAGGGAGTTTGTTGACACGGGACTTAAATACTTGAAGATTTGGGGGAGAAGGAAAGACCTCCGCTGGCAGGTTTCACATTCTAGAAACTCTAGGGATAAAAGAACGAACGAAATGGGAAGTTCGGGGCCTGTCCAATTGGACGGTATAGGGATGCATACGAGCGGCACCACGAGTTTCTCTGTTGGGAACCGTGAGTGAAGAAACTATACCGGACAATTTCTCAGAGCAGAAGCCATGGAAGTACCTATAAAAAGCGATAAATCCCCCACAGCCCGACGATCGGCAAGAGAGGAAAGCCTTTCCGTAAGTGAAGGATCATTAATGAGACGAATAGCTCTTCTCTGAAAGGAATCAAGAATGCTTATGGTTGTGGGGGACGCCATGCCCCAGATATGAGAACAATATTCCAAGGAAGGTCGGATTTGGGACACATATAAACTGTATAAATTGGAAAGGGAAAAATACTTTTTGGCTCGAAAGAGAAATCCAAGCTTTTTTGAAGCTGCCGTGGCTATAGATCCAATGTGTTTATGCCATTTAATGTTACTTTTAAATGTGACGCCCACAATGATGACTCTTTTCGCGACAAGGAACATGATTGTGTTTTGGATGCATTAAAATGGACGAGATTTTTGGCGCCCCAATCCAATATTAAATTAAGATCGTGCGAAAGAGATATCTGCATCGCTCTGCGTTTGTTTTCCAAATCGGGTTTAGTGATGGGTTTAGGAACCTAAAAACTGGAGTGAAGGGTACTATCGTCGGCGAAACTATGAATGGAATCAGTTGTGGACGAGAGAAGGTCGTTGATGTGAAGAAGAAATAATGTTGGTGCCAGAACTGAGCCCTGAGGCACTCCAGCATTTACTTGGTGAAAGCTTGAAGAATGGCCGTCCACAATAACTGATTTACATCTATCAGATAGATAACTGGAGAGCCAAGTACAGAGTTTAGTTGAAAGACCATAGGAGAGAAGTTTATTAAGAAGTGCGGCATGCCAGACCTGGTCATCAATATTGGGATTCTTTTTTAGAATTATATTTGCCTTATCTAAAATGCTATAGTATATTACATTACAAGGGTGAAAATTGACTTATTTCACACGAGCGGGAATATTGTTGACAAAGCCACTAGTGTAAGAAAGTGATTTTCACACAAGTAATGTACACTATTTTTCCTACGACCACAAGTTATTCACCAAAAAACAATAAAAGTTGTTTGTCTTCACGGAAAAAATAAGAAAACAATTGAAAACTTTGCATCACTAGGGTAATATATACTTTTTCTTACTGCGATATATTATACTTTTTAACAATATTTTTATATCAAAAATCACCAACCTAGTAGCTTTTCATTATTTTAGAATTAAAAAAGGTCCTTATTTAAAAAAATTGTATGGCTTTTTAAATGTAAATCCTATTAACAGCCTGATAACTCCAAATTTATTTTAAATAACAATGACAGCTTTATATTATACTTTGCAACACTAGTGTGATAAAACCCATTTTCTATGCATGAAAACAGTGTGCTATTTACTATTTTCACATGTGGTCGTAGGAAAAAACCTATTTTGAAACGAATACGTAAGAAATATATTATACCGAGTGTAAAGTTATAAATTTACACCCCTCTTAAATATAATATTTTTTATTATACAAAATAATAAAAAATATCAGTTTCTTGGGTTAATTATATAGTTTCCGATATTATATACATATACAGGGTACGACAAAAAGTATGATTTTTTTAAAATGGAACACCCTATAAATTATTTCACCATTAAAAAATATTTTGAAAAACCTTTAAAAAATACCACAATTTTAATACCTATCACAATTAGTTTTCGAAATATGGCCATGCAAACCTGAAAAATAATTTTTAATTCCCATAGACACGTAATAAACTTACATACCCCTAATTTTTATATATTTTGACGTATAAAAAAATAAAAACACCATTTTGTTAGGGTGATTCTGTAGTATCTGTATTTTTATTAGAATTCTTTTTTCTCTTAAGATACCCGTACCCTGTGTACGACAAAAGAATGATTTTTTAAATGGTACACCCCAAATCACCATTTAAAAGATAATTTAAAGAGCTTTACAAAAGTACCATATTTTATGAGTCTATCTTTAATGGTTTTGGAAATATACCCATGAATTGTGAGGCAATTATTGCCATAAGACCTACCTGTGGAAAAGGGGTTTTACAAATTTCTATTTTTTAATATTCTTACTAAAAGTAAATTTTTTGAAACAATTTTACTAGTGACCAAGAAAAATCAATTCTATTTATATTCCCACTCCTAAAACAATATTTGATTCCCTTGGGATATCATTAGGGAACATGGCATAACGGTATTATCGGTGCATTTAAGCTAGGGTGTATAATATGAGAACTAAATTCAGACAAAAACACCCCCTAATACCATGGATTAAAGCTATTAGATATCTGGTCCGTACCTAATTGACGACCATGCCAGATGCAATGACCATTTACTTCTCGGATTGTGACTTGTATCAGACATTGGACAATAAATTTTGCTGTCTTAATGTTTGCTTTTGTCGTGTGGGGTAGGTTTATTATGGTATGTGTTAAATAAGTTAGAATAAGACAGTTAAACTGTTGACGGGACGCAAGGCTATATACTTGAATAAGAAAATATTTGTTTCGCACTTAAATTACATGGGGCATAAAATTACTTTTATACGACCGGGCGTAAAATACAATTTTACGCCCTGAGGCAAAAGGGTAATAGTCCGATATAGCGGTTTTCGCTATTATAAGAGATTTTTAAAAATTCTTTTTCAGGGCGTTTCTATAGGTCGATTATGACACAAATCTGTGTGCGCGTTTTCCAAAATCCATTTCTATAATTTATTATTAATAAAAACATATTACGGGACGGTGGAGTGAACAGGGGTGCTGGGTGGGGACGAAACAGTAGAAATCCTACATTAAACGCCCAAAAACAGTATTTTACAGTACACACCGCACTTTCTGTTAAAAAAAAAATAAAATAAATAATAGTACAACAATCCCGCCATGGCTGTCACTGCATAAAAAAAGAAGAGTTTGCAATAGAACTGTAAATGTCTTGCGATGTTGCCAAATAAAGTGAGAAAGTGTCAATAGCTTAAAAAAAGGAAGATACAAGACAAAATTCATATGAAAAATTAAGTTATTCCTTCTTCCTATTATAATTTGTAAAGAAAAAAGGAAAATACCTAAACATAAAGAAAGAGGCATTTCTACAAAAAATACCATTGTTTCTCATGGAAATGGTGGATAATTCCCGAAATAGGCTTGGTGTTAATTATTCATAAGAAGTTTGGCAACGCTGCTTCTATCAAGACCGTTATTTTTATAATGACGAACTTCATGTTATCAGCTGACCAAAATAAATGTTCCTTCTTTAGTTAATGGCGGACGAGATATCTCATATGTGTGGGATAGTTTTTAGAAAAAATTAATACTTTTTAATTTTTTTAATTAATTTTCATTTTTCATGTGCCCCGAGTGCAGTATATTAATGTTTTCTTGTGTTTGACGTTGGATTTATAATGTTTAGTCCCCACCCACAATATGTTTTTATCAATAATAAATTATAGAAATGGATTTTGGAAAACGCGCACACAGATTTGTGTCATAATCGACCTATAGAAACGCCCTGAAAAAGAATTTTTCAAAAATCTCTTATAATAGCGAAAACCGCTATATCGAACTATTACCAAAAGTTTTAGGACGGGGTGGGTTTTTGGTCGTTTTTGGTCCTTAATTTGATTTGGGAATAGGACGCCACGCAGTGAAATGACCTTTTTTTATGTTCTTCAATTTTAATTTCGAGTAGGGCGCCCTGAAAGTAAAATAGGCACCACGCAGTGAATGACCTTTTTTATGTTCTTCAATTTTAATTTCGAGTAGGGCGCCCTGAAAGTAAAATAGGCACCACGCAGTGAATGACCTTTTTTCCTCTTCAATTTTAATTTCAAGTAGGGCGCCCTAAAAGTAAAATAGGCATCACGCAGTGAGCTGACCTTTTTTATGTTCTTCAATTTTAATTTCCAGTAGGGCGCCCTGAAAGTAAAATAGGCACCACGCAGTGAATGACCTTTTTCCTCTTCAATTTTAATTTCAAGTAGGGCGCCCTTCTTCAAAATGTTTGTTTTTCTTTTTCCTAATAAAATAGGCGCCCAAGCAATTCCAGCCTAAGGCGCCTCTAACGGTTAATACGGCCCTGTTAATATTAAAGTTTTTTTATCTTTGGACAATCCACGAAGGCTGAAAGCCTAAATACTAACGTACCGTGGGTGTCTTAAGCAGGGTAAAGAGGAAGTTTGTTAACACGGGACTTAAAAACTTGGATTTGAGAGGGAAGGAAAAGACCTCCGCTGGCAGTAGGTTCCACAGTCTAGAAACTCTAGGGACCACGAGTTTCTCTGTTGGGAGCTTCAAGATAAGGGACTATACTGGATAATTCGTCCGAGCAGAAACCGTAAAAGTATCTATAGAAGAGCGATAGATCTCCCACAGCTCGACGATGGGCAAGAGAAGGAAGTCTTTGAGTAAGTAAAGGATCATTAATAAGACGAACAGCCCTTCATTGAATGGCATCAAGAATGCTGAGGGTTGTAGGGGATGCCATTCCCCAGACATGAGAACAATATTCCAGAGAGGGTCGAATTTGGGACACATACAAAGTGTATAAATTGGAAGGAGAAAAATACTTTTTGGCTCGGAAAAGAAATCCAAGCTTTTTTGAAGCCGCGGTGGCTATAGTTACAATGTGTTTATGCCAGTTAAGGTTATTCTCAAATGTGACGTCCACAAGGTTAAATGTATCCCCGCTCTGCAAAACCTGGCCACTCATAAGCAAAGGATGAGTGTTTGATGATTTTTTCGCGACAAGGAACATGATTGTGTTTTGGATGCATTAAAATAAACGAGATTTTTGGCGCCCCAATCTAATATCAAATTCAGATCCTGTGAAAGAGATATCTGCATCGAAGTATTTTGTTTAATAAATTTAACAAAATATTAAATTTAACAAAATATATACCCTAAGACAAATCGCCTTGGCTTTTAAAAATAAAAATCAAGTTTAGCACTCTAAAACCATTTTAATGCCATTATTAAAAGACCTTAAACTTAAAGCTACAGAAAGAAGAAATGTTGCTCCCCAGAGTATTTGATTTGTTCGGAACCCTGAGTTTTTGTCCTAATAGACCATTAGGCAAGCCACAGGGAGAGGGTGACTTAACGAATAATTGGAGGGTGTGCATATCGGGATTACACGACCACAATAAGATAAGAAGACTTTACGAATCCCTTGGGAAAACAGACACAGTGATTAATTTGATTTTTGTTAGTATACAGGGTGTCAGCTTCTATTATATGAAAGTATACGGAGGTACATAGAAGAATACATTAAATTATTCCATGAGGCAGTTGTATGTAGTTGCGACTAACACGCTGCTTTTAAAGGCAATGTTTGGTCAAAGAATACCAATCCATAGAACCCCACAAGTGAGATTTCAGCGTACCCTAAAAAATTTTAGTACCTACCGCGACCAAAGGATGAGGCCGTAGCTCCCTGAGCGACCATGATAGAATAAAAAAATTGTCAGTTTGTTTATTTTACTTGCCTTTAACACGTGTATAATGACTTACTGAGAACTTTTATTTATTAAGCTCCATTAGTGATTTTTTTAACTAACAAAGGCCGTAGCTCCCTGAGCGACCATGATAGAATAAAAAAATTTGTCAGTTTGTTTATTTTACTTGCCTTTAACACGTGTATAATGACTTACTGAGCACTTTTATTTATTAAGCTCCATTAGCGATTTTTTTAAGTAACAAAGGCCGTAGATCCCTGAGCGACCATGATAAAATAAAAATGGCGAAAGTAGTACGATTTCGCTTTGCTAATACGATTACCATCAGAAGTTGATAGCAGTCGCTGACGAGCAGTCGGTCCGATCAGTTAGAGTGAGGATATACGCAAAATTTAATAAAAATAAAATCCCCGATAAATGGACCCAGTATCCATAAGATTATTAAATTTATTATTTCAGAATAGGATATATCGATGCGTTTTTACAAAACATCGTAAGCGACATTCGCCAATTTTAAGGCAAACGATTTTTCTTCCCATCGCGTTATTTTTAAAGAAAAACCGAGATCTGAATGTTTTTATTTTAGATTTCTTCTTAATTTGAATTGAAAAACAAACATATTAAACATTAAATGTCAAAATTTTGAGAATTTCCTAAAAAAGCTAAAAATTTTAAAATTCTAAACCTAAAAAATAGTTAATTTTTAAAAATTTTATTTTTATTTAATTTATCTTGACAACGGTGGCAGACTTGCCACCAAAACGTCGATTTTTAGTTCTCTATTTACTTGCTTTATTTTTTTTTTTTGGTACTATTAATTTATTTTTTGGCGTGTACCCAAATAACCACCATTAGTTAAATGAACCGCCGAACCAATATAGAACATATCTTCATCTGAAATAAAGCCAATAAAAAAAAAAAACGTTTCCTGTAAAACTGACGAATGTCGCTTACGATGTTTTGTCAAAAACCCATCGATATATCCTATTCTGAAATAATAAATTTAATAATCTTATGGATATTGGATCCATTTATCGGGGATTTTATTTTTATTAAATTTTGCGTATATCCTCACTCTAACTGATCGGGCCGACTGCTATCAATTTCTGATGGTAATCGTATTAGCAAAGCGACATCGTACCATTTTCGCCATCTGTTGGTCGCGGTAGGTACTAAAATTTTTAAGGGTACGCTGAAATCTCACTTGTGGGGTTCTATGGATTGGTATTCTTTGGTTTGGTTGCACTATACCACTTAAACAGTGGCGTAGCGTGCCTTAGAGAGGCCCCGTATCACAATGAGTTTTAGGACCAAAAAATAATTTGTTGAAGAGCAAAAAAATACGAAAGAAAAAGGTTTCCAAACAACATTGTTTTTTTATTTCGGTATAACTTTTTTCGTTCCCATTAATCATCTTTGAACGCAAAAATAAAAGGCCCCACTTTTCCAATTTAGCTGACTGTTTTCCAGCACCTAACTTTTTGCTTACACACGTTTGGGGGCTCCTGTTTTAAGTTATGGAGGGTTCAAAAGTGGCACCAAGTGGTTCGTAAAATATTACACCCGGCACTGTAGCCAGTTCCTTTGCTTGAACTTGTCTTTATACGCTGCCGTGTATCTAGATAGATCAATAGAGATAAGTAGTGATTATTTACCGACACCAGGACTAGAGTAGTCAATTTGCAAATCTTCTAAATCTATACCCAAGCAGCAAACTGACGTCTCTTTTTAGTCATATTTGGTCAGCAAAGACGTCATAAGATGACGACAAAATGACGTTAAAATGACCCCCTAAGTCACAGAAAAAAGACGTCCCGTTATTGGCGTCATAAAGACGTCTTTAAGATGAAGAAAAATTGACGCATATCTTTTTTTAAGTAAAATGGTACAATATATTTTTCTGAAATTGAAATAAGAAACAACTGCTTGCAATTCCTTGCACTGCAAGGTCGCATCTCTTGGGAGACTGACCAACCTGTAGATGCAGATTTGTAGAACTAGCCGAAGGTATTTCTTTCAAAGCTAATTGAGATCACCAATCGCAGACCGGTCTTGAACTATTTTGGTCTTATCGGTACGATGTAGGCTATAACAAGCCCAAAAATTCATATAGAAAGCGGAGATGTTGAATAAACGTAGTAGTTTATTGTCCATTACGCCATCTATCGATAGAGTTTTTTCCTATTTCAATTTTGTAAAATTACTAGTCTTATTTTTTTGTCATATGATATTTCGGTTGAATTTTGACACGAATCATATAATGTTACAAAATTTTTCTGGCGGATTTTCTAAATATGACGTCATTACATTTTTACGAGCTAGTATGACGAAAAAATTACGTCGAAAAAACGTCGCTTCAACGACGTCAAAAACATGTTAGTAAAATGACGTCATAATTTTGGTCTGATGTCGTCTTATGACCAAAAATGATTAAAAAATTACATCATAATGACGTCAGCTTGCTGCTTGGGTACCCAAACCTAAATTTGCCAAATCAATATGAATTTCGCTTTAGACTCTTTGTTTGACCTCCGGACAGTGCGGACGTGCGTAGAGGACTACAAAGTTCTTCCCGGAGTGGCGGTTAGAGGTGCCGTACGAACGTGTTTTACCTTCGGGGATCAAGGAAACATTCACGCTAAATTGACGGCATCTTTCTTCTGGATCTAAGCGCTGTGAGCGAAGATTCCTATAAGCTGATGTTATCCTGTTTGGTGGTGAACACGAGGTATTTCTCAAATGGCGGGAAATAGATAGGCATGCCATGGAAACTGTCAGTAGTGAAAGTGAAGGTTATACGTAACACCAGTAGCAGATCTTGTTTTGACAGCCGACAATTTATACGGTATTATTACGGTATATTATTTTCGTTTTTTTGGAATTTCTGTGAGCTACGAGCTCGATTATCCAGAATTTTCCGCCGACGAAGCCCTAAAAGCATAGTCCGGAAGGGGGAGAGTGGTGGATTGGACCTGAAGGGACCAAAACCAAGAAAAAAATAGAGAGAAGAGAGAGAGAGAGAGAGAGAGAGAGAGAGAATTTCTCTTTAACCATATTAAACTTGATCAAACATTTTAAAGAATTAAATATATACTAACCAATATATATATATATATATATATATATATATATATATATATATATATATATATATATATATATATATATATATATATATTTTTTTTTTCCCAGGGAGCCGTCTGCATGTCCGGTGGCACTGCAGCCTGAAGGCTTATTGTACCAAACTCCCGTTTTATTGTACCCATTCCAGTACCCTAGTTCCTTGCAGAAGGCGGTATAGGTCTGCTGGGTGCGTACCATATGTTTCCGGGGGCACTCTAATATCCCCGAAGATAGCCTGTCTTTTGTGATCGAGTGCCTCACACTCTGACAGTATGTGGGATACTGTTTCGGTCTCTGCTCCATATAATCTGCAGTCCAGATCTCCGTTGTATAATCCCATTTTATTTAGGTGTTCTTTCACTGGAGCATGTCCGGTGAGGAAACCTGTAATCGTTCTTAGCTGATTCCTACCCATTTTGAGTAGTTCTTTAGCTCTTTTTGTGCATGGTCCACTGATGTATATTTTCCCATGCATGTGTTGAGGAAGCCTTTCCCAGTGCAGTCTTTGCTGGTCCTTTACCCAGTTTTGTACCGTTTTCCGGAATGTACTCTTTGGCACTCCAAGGACTGGTTCTGGCCCGACGTATGTCGTGGCTGACCCCTTCTAGCCAGTTCGTCTGCGTTTTCATTGCCTCGAATTCCGCAATGCCCTGGCACCCACATCAGCCTCGTGTTGTTGCGTTCCGCCAATTCCCTGAGTTCCTTGAGGCATTCTAGTACCAGCCAAGACGATACCTTGGGATTAATTAGTGCACCAAGGGCTGCTTGACTACTAAAACATATACAATACAAAGTTTTATTTTAAAATTATATATTTTTTTTATTTAAAAAATCCCTTATAAAAGGTTCAAGGTTCAAAAATTATATATAATTATTTTTAAGTTTTGTGGAAGTACCGCCGTTGTCGAAATATCTAGTAAATACAATATACCCGCCTAATATAATACCACATTTTGTTTTGAAAATGAATGCATTAACTTATTTACTTATTATAGTGATTAGCTCCCTCGCTGGCCTGCGCTGGATCTCGCTGATATATAATTTTAAGCAGTATTAAAAATGTAATAGGGGCTCTACAAATAACGATTTAATTTTAATATGGTTTTATACTGCACAATATCTACACTCATATAAGGTTCTTGTTCATGATGTACTGTTAGAATAGCGCTTTCTTAACGGTGTTGTGTTGGAACGTTTTACTTTACTATACGCTAAGTTAAAGCAACAATTTAGAAAAATATTTGAAGTAATATTAGCAACATAAACTTCTATTTTATTTATATAGTAGAACTAAAATATCATTAATAAAAAAATATTTTTATAGAGGGAAGAAATGAAACTTTTGTATTTCGTGCAAATCTTGAATAAAATCTAAAGCCGTGTCTAGACTTGCAACAATACGCCGCACCGCTCCACGCCGCATACAGCGCCACATAGCGCGCACCTATGGTATGGACAGAGTTTACGTCGTTATAAGGATGTGGCGAATGATTTGCCGGGGACTCTTTGTTTGACCTCCGGACAGTGCGGACGTGCGTAGAGGACTACAAAGTTCTTCCCGGAGTGGCGGTTAGAGGTGCCGTACGGACGTTTTTACCTTCGGGGATGAAGGAAAGATTTACGCTAAATTGACGGCATCTTTCTTCTGGATCTAAGCGCTGTGAGCGAAGATTCCTATAAGTTGATGGTATCCTGGTTGGTGGTGAACACGAGGTATTTCTCAAATGGCGGGAAATAGAGAGGCATGCCATGGAAATGTCAGTAGTGAAAGTGAAGGTTATACGTAACACCAGTGGATCTTGTTTTGACAGCCGACAATTTATACATTGCATCGATTGTAAAATTATTTTCTTTTTCTTTTTGGAATTTCTGGGAGCTACGAGCTCGATTATTCAGATTTTCCGCCGATGAAGCCCTGGAAAGCATAGTCCGGAAGGGGGAGAGTGGTGGATTGGACCTGAAGGGACCAAAACCAAGAAAAAACAATAGAATAGAATAGTATAGAATGATTTGCCGGTGATTCAGAGCTAGTCGATTTATTGGGCGTCAAAGGAGCGTGCCAACATGTTGGTTAGATTGGACGGATTATTTCCTCCGAACATCATAACATTCTCAGCCACCGGAATTATGCGTCGATCAAAAAGCGTTGATGTTCCCCGGACTGGACTTTTTCAAGGGTTTGCGAGTGCCGCGGCATTCACAAATTGTCAATCAGTTACCATCAGGCTGAGTAAGCTAAAGCCTAGAGTGACAAATTTTGAGGTGGCGGCCGATTTTCTTCATAAATTGTGTATTTTGATTAAGAAATAAAAATAATTACGAAATGATTTATTACAATTATGGTTGTGAGTTAACATGTTTTTTAGGTAAAGACCTTTTTTGCTCCTCAAAATTTTTGTATGTCCATATGGGTTAGTGAAGTAAGGTTTAGGGGCCGGCAGAAATGTATAGCTTACGAGCGACAAATATGTAAATCCGTCAATGATTTCAATGATTTAAGATTAGTTGTAAACAAAGCAATACAAGAAAATATATTTTAATAACTATTTATAAAAGTTTGTAGTTCCTTAATAAATCTTGTACAAATATTATATAAGTTAAACAAATAAACACATTTTTAATATTATTTTAATAGGTAGGCTTAAAAAAATAGAGAAGGGCAAAATACTTACCAAGCTGTTGTAAATATAAGTAAAAACTCCTATTATGTAAGGGTTTGTCTATTAATTATTACCATGAAAAAATGTATTCATAAGTTTTTCTTATATATCTATAAACAAGATGTAACAATGAATTTTACTTTTGTTAATAGTAAAATATTAAAATATTTTTTGTATTATTTTGTTTACAACCATTAATCTCAAACTATCCTTATTGACTTTTATAAACAAATGGAGTGACTTTTCATTTTATTGCGTTTGTTTCATACTTGAAAACAAGTTCGGTTTACATCGGCGCTATTCGATACAGGTACGATTTCATTAGCTTTCATTTTCTTTGATCTAACGCCAAAATACCGACAAGCTGTGAATCGCAGTGACCCATTCGCCAAACAATTAAATTGAGCGCAAACAAGTATGTTTTACTGTCCACACCGTCTTGGCGCGGATCGCCGCCCGGCGGCGACGTTATTCGGCACGAAGCGCAGTTGCAGTCTGGATGGGAATTTTCAATAAAACTGGTAATTTCTCGTACTCAGAGTTTCTTTATGAGAAGGGGTTTAGACATAAGCAAGACCGGGGATAGCTTTTGTCAGGGACGTGAGGGTATGAGAATTACGATTTCGGTTGGCAGTTCTGTTCAAAGTTGGTAGCATGATCAGCTGATGACAGAGTCGTGCCTTGTCGAAGCTTTGTTTGGTAAAAACTGTGGAAATTTGCCATTTTCATTTTGGTTGTATATTTTGCAAGGATTTCCAGTTGTTAATGTTTTTGGTTAGTTTAGAGACTTCACATATTATTGGTTCGGACTCGTTTTATTGTGTTTAGTCGAATAATTTTCAGTCATTCGTGTTTTTATATACATATGATACAGATGAGTGTCCTCTAATTATTGATACACAGAAAAACCACAGATTTCTTATGCGAAAATACCCATTTAGGAATTAAACAAACATACCTATATCCAAAACTTAATGATAAGGAAGATAGGGGGTGTTAAAGAGATATAAATATTTTTTATTCATGCATTTCGATAATTTTTGATATGTTTTAAACATTTTAATAAAACTCGTTATCCAGGAGTATTTAGATATCAGCTATTTATATCTGCGCAGTTGTAATTATAGCTAAGACGATGTTATTGAAGGTACATACATACTTTCGGGTGCACTGAACAACTAAAACGTGTATACCTTAAAAACGGTTGTCAAGACCGATTCTTAATAAGTAATGTTTGATTAAATCTTAATATTTTGGCATAAGGAATCTGTGGTTTTTCTGTGTACCATTCATAAGCGGACAACCTGTATACAAAGATTTTAAAATGGTTTTTGACTTACGGAACCATGGAAAATGATTTGCTCTGCCAGGTACCTCATCGCCCTGTCGTCGCTTTGATAATTTTTTATTTTAAATATTTAAACCACATTTATGTTTTTGTTTTAAGTTATGCCTATTAAAATAATCCAATAAATTTTGTTTAGAACATACAGTTCTTTTTGTTTTCTCCTTAATTCTACGCCACTGATCTGCCTAAAATCAAACATGGCCGAAAATGGCCCGATTTGACGTCACAGCCGCGCTAGCCAATATGGCAAATGTCGTGACCTTATCTCATCAATCGACTTTGCTCGTATTAAACGAGGCGCGAATCGGGGCGTGGAGCGGCATGGCGAATTGTTGCACCTTAAGATGCGTAGCAGAGCGCTTTCGGTAAAACCATCATCAAGCAAGAATTAAACTGTAAAAACGGAGCTGTTTTTTTATATGCTTAAAATTTTCCAGTTTACACAAACTCGCTAAAGATTTAAAACACATTATATGGACTAGTGCTACAGTATTGTATAATTTTATTATTCCACACCAATTTGGAGTTTTAACTCCGTTTTATTACAGCAACATTTTCCGTAATAAAAAGTCGGGATGTACAAAAACTACCCTCGTTGGCAAAATGATACTGGCAGCTAATATCGTAAAATTTTACTGCTAAAATTTCGACGTTTTAGAATGCTTTGTGTTCGTAAAACTATAGATGCTTTAATTTTAAAGCAGACATTTAGTTAACGCTGGACTGACTAGATTGTGCTAACGACAAGGCTGAGGAATTCTATAAAACTAATTATTACCAGCCAAATAAATTGAAATTTTGACTTTGAGTGGATCTTGGATTAGTTAGTTAAAGATGGGTCCACATTTATTTTATTCTGTAAGCAATACCGCCAAGTACACAAAAAATGATAAAGTAAACAAATCTTTGCGAAGGCACATAGCTCTGACAGAACCTGATTTCATATTTTTTGATAAATAAAAAAACGCTCCTAAAACACGTGTCACGTACTTAAAAACATCCTCTTTTTTCGCCTCTGTCTTGCCATAAAACCGGTGGCACGTGGCATGGTACTAGAAACTCGTCGGGTTGAATATTTTTTGCTGCAATAAATCATTGTTCACAAAAGGGTTTATTTACTTTATCATTTTTTGTGTACTTTGCGGTATTACTTTCGGAATGAATTAAATGTGGACTTATCTTTACTATTCTTTTCTTGTATTTAGAGAAGTATTAGGTTAATTACAGTACTATTATTTGTTAATCTAATACATAAAGTGCTGATCCATTGGGTATTTTTTGCTAAATTTTAAATCGTAATTAGTCTTAAGTAAAATGCATTAAAAAAATGCGGGTTTGGCCATTTAAAGAAAAAAAATTGTAGGAAGAGATCGCTTTAAAGTAAGTAAAGTTTTTTTTGTTTTTATTGTACAGGGTGTAAAAAAGTCCACTTAAAAATACCTTGACAAGAACGACATTGAAAAAAAATGTATTTTTTAACACGCTTTTATTAACTTGGGTTGTAACTATCTATCCATCTATCTATCTATGTAACGGAATCTTTGAGCCTAATTTTTACCAACTTCCAGCGATTCAATTTCTTTGAAACTTTGCACACGTATCAAGGACCGATGACAATGCAATAATTTAAAAACAGTATCCCGTTAAGTTCCAGCATTTTCCAGGAAAACCGGAAAAGTGAAAAATCGTACGTTCTGGCGGATGCGCCAGATTAGACAATTGAATAATCGAACTTGACAACATTTGCCGAAGGGTTGGGGACCAGGATAAGGTTGCAACACCTTAGTTAAACAAGCGTGCGTCCACCCATAGGACGCAACCCCTCGGCAAACGACAGGAAGACCATGGGGTTAACAAGAACCCCCGTTAAACGGGTACAAACCCCGTTACATGTAGACCAATCTGAAACTTGTTCGGAGTAGTTGCGTTCTGAAACCCCATGCAACAGTGAAGCTTTAAATGAAATGATTAGATTACGAAATAGTTCGTGAAACATTTCAATATCACATGACCGCAGAAAACTAATTGATATATCGAACTAAAAATGAAAAATCAAGAATTGTGTGCAAAAAAAAGAAGGAGGAATACTGTGAACTGGTTAGTTCTGGTTAGTTTTCAATTTCTTTGAAACTTAGCACACGCATCAAGGACCGATGACAATTCAATAATTTAAAAACAGTATTCCGTTATCCTGATTTTAGGACCGCCATCGCCAGGATAAATAAATTCCTTAATAATAGTTTTTAATTATGGCGAATGCGCAAGGGCAATTGATTCATAACTTGCTGCGTTTTTGTTAATTGACTTTTTTCAATTTTATAATAAAAGGTGTAAAATACATAGAAATACGGAGTTCTAAAAGGTGAAAATTATGTGGCCACTTTAGCTTTAAATCAAGAATGCATGGCGAAGAAATTTTTTAGTGAATAAACTGGAGCATTTATTTTAAAAACTAATTGATATATCGAACTAAAAATGAAAAATAAATAATAATTTAAAAACTAAAAAACACGCTTTTATATGCAACCGAACTAAAAATTAGAAAATAATTTTTCATTACAAAGAGTTTGTCAGTCACTTCAGAGTAAAAGCGTGGGGTGCATTTTACTATTTTTTCATAACTTTTCCCTCATAGATATTTGCAAATAGAATAATTATAACATTTAATATATTAAGCACCCCACGCTTTTACTCTGAAGTGACTGACAAACTCTTTGTAATGAAAAATTATTTTCTAATTTTTAGTTCGGTTGCATATAAAAGCGTGTTTTTTTAGTTTTTTAAACTATTATTTATTATCTTTAAATTTAGGTAAACCGATGGCCATGCCAGAATTTTGTTTATAGAAATCAGAGGGGGTTGACCTTTGTTACCATCACTAAGTAACATTTTTATGAAAAATTTTAAATTATATTTTGTAGAAAATTATCATTATTAATCTTTGACTTGGTAAAGATATATAAACGACATTTTTTCGATTTATCAACATGATGAACCCTGTTTAAATAATTTTTTAACACACATTAGAGAATTATTGAAAGTTGCCTTATTGGGCTCGGGAATTATTAATACCGGCCTTATTTAAATAGTGCTTGTACTCATAATTTAGAGTTATTGCAAATCATGTTGACAGTACCATTAACCTAAAAAAGGGGAAAAATTTTTACTAGATTTTCTTTATTGTTTTATGTTGTAGGGTTTTGTTTAAGACAATTACATAAATATATTTGAAAAAGCAAGGTTTAAGTATTTTTACTTCTAAATACTTTTCGATTTTGTGGTCGGCAGTTCCGAAGTTAAAATAAGACCAAAATAAGGCACGACCTAAAACCGACATAAATAAAGCCAGGCACTATACTTATTAAGGGAGTCCTTATCCTACCATGCATCTGCGCAAGCTCAGATGTCAAAATAAGGCCGGTATTATTAGTGCCTGGCCTTATTTCACTGTGCAATAATTCTCACTAATCTCACAAGAAACAACTAATAAATTTACTTTAGAAAAAGAATACAACTCACAGCTACCTTTCCTTGACATTCTAATAAAAAAATACGTAAACAATTTTGAAACAAAAATTTACAAAAAACCTACACAAACAGATACATTAGTTTTAACTCTAATCACCTAATAAGGGTAAAGAAGGAAGTTGTAAAATGTCTATATCATAAAATTAAAATATTTTTCTAATTAAAATATAAAAGCTAAAAAGATTTTTTAAAAGATGTTTTAATTCAAAATAATTATCCTCTTGATTTTATAAACAAATGTTTCATTGAATTTAATAATCAAAACCCAAGACCAAATCAGAATAGACCTATTATTTTTATTTAAATACATTCCTGACCTTTTAAATAAAATTCAAAGAAGGGAAAATAAATTTAATACTCGCACAATCTTTAACACACAAAACTCTATAAGCTCTTAATGACTAAAAACAAAACCACACAACATTAATGAAAGTACAAAAAATGTTATTTATAAAATACCTTGTATTAATAAAAAAAATTAATTTGAGACTTGCAGACCTTTAGCTGAGCGCATAAAAGAACCCAGAGGCATCAAAAACACAAAACTTTACAAATCTTAACCGGGTTATAAACGGTCATGCAAACCTGAAACGCACTTGCATGAAAGCAAATGTCAAATGAAGGTTTTGATACACACGATTCAGATGTACCTGTCAGTTCAGCGTCAGTTTTGGCAGCTGGTGGTGTGATCAACTTGAACATAAGCGTAATTTAGCGAAAATATTTTTTTATTTTTGTCAATCTATTCATTATTTTTAACTTTCCAAAAGCATGGATAACCTTGGTATATATCTATAAAATCACGCAATACATCCTCATGGTGCCAAAGAGCCATTTTATTAACTCAGAACCAACAATATAACCCCGTAAATGAAGTTCCTAAACTGAAACGTTAACTGACGTGTCCTACACATGCACAAGTTTGCACGACGCGCGCTCCAAAAAATCAAACTCGGACATTGAGTCGCCTGCCAACCAGATGTGGCAGTTTTTTAATACTCACGGTCAATTGCGCGCAAGCTATGGTTTTTGACAAATGTGACAGTTTTGCATGACCGTGTGTACCCTGGATAAAATTTGTCAACACGCATTTGAAAACAACTACAGATTGAAGCTTAAAGTATTTTAGCAAAGGAAACTTGTTCTAAAAAACGCAAAATTAAAGAAAGTGCAAACATATTATTAAATAAAGATAAATGTGTAGCATCAATATCTGTTAACTCATCACTTTTTCGTAATATAAATAATAAATACACCGCAACCAGGTATGTGACTCTGACACTATAGCACAACAAAAAAATTATATTTAATGTTAAACGACTTTTTAGAATTTCCTAAAAATAAAGCTGAAATTTTAAATTTTAAAACCTAAATAATAGTTAATTTTTTAAATTTTTATTTTATTTTATCTTGACTACGGTGGCAGACTTGCAACCGAAACGTCGATTTTTAGTTTTCCTTATTAACTATTTTAAATCACTCTTTGTTTGACCTCCGGACAGTGCGGACGTGCGTAGAGGACTACAAAGTTCTTCTCGGAGTTTTTACCTTCGCGGATCAAGGAAAGATTCACGCTAAATTGACGGCATCTTTCTTCTGGATCTAAGCGCTGTGAGCGAAGATTCCTATAAGCTGATGATATCCTATTTGGTGGTGAACACGAGGAATTTCTTAAATGGCGGGAAATGGATGGGCGTGCCATGGGAACTGTCAGTAGTGAAAGTGAAGGTTATACGTAACACCAGTAGCAGATCTTGGTTTGACAGCTGACAATTTATGCATTGCATCGATTGTAGAATTATTATTGTTTTCTTTTGGAATTTCTGGGAGCTACAAGCTCGACTATCCAGATTTTCCGCCGACGAAGCCCTGGAAAGCATAGTCCGGAAGGGGGAGAGTGGTGGATTGGACCTGAAGGGACCAAAACCAAGAAAAAAATAGAAATAGAAATAGAACTATTTTAAATCTTGGTTGGTTGGTTTATTTATTCTTGGCTCTGCTCCCTTTCGGTCCAATTTACCAGCTCATTCGGGGGAAAATCTGGATAGTCGAGCTCGTAGCTCCCAGAAATTCCGGATTCTTTACTATATGTTTATCTCGAAATTATGAAGTGGCATGAATTTCGGCCATCTTCCCTGGAACTGCTACTGTTATCACGCATAACCGGTTTCTTTCAGTGCTGACCCCTTCCCCTCCCCCAGCGACGCCCGCCTCCATTCTCCGACATTGGAAAACACCTCGTGCAGCACGCCAAACAGGAATACTCAGCTGTGAGTTTCCTATCTTCTCGGGGCACCATAACGTCTTCTACATCCTCCATGCACGATACCACGTGAGAGCCGCATGGACTCCCTTCCAACGTCCTACCACGACCGAGAACGAACGGAAACTGGATTTTAAATCTTTTGGGTTTTTTTAAATTTTATTTTATATCCTAATTGGCGTGTATCTAGATAAATACCATCAATTAAATTAATCCGCTGAACCTATACAGAACATATCTTCCACACACTTTATATGTATTGTTTTTATAAACAATTATTAAACACCCTCTGTATATCAAATGCAATCCACCCCAATACGTAGTATTAAAAGCAAAATGGCCAATGGATGTTATAATGTCTCTATTAAAATAAATTTGAACGTTTCTTTATTAGGCGTGTCGCATTTCACCATGAGTCAGCTAGACTTATCTTACAATAGACCACTGTTTAATCATTGGGTGTATCCAATATCCAAGCGTCACCCTCATGCCACTCAATTTGATTGAGTCAAAATTGTTTTATACGGCACCTTATAGACAACAAATCTAGCTTTGTATAAAAAAATTAACAAAAAACAACTGTCCAATAAAATTAGTGGGAAATATTGGGATCTAAAAAATTATAAAAAATAAAAGATGATTGATTTATTGGAGAGACTTGTAGGTCTTTTTTAGTTTAAAACCGTTTTTGTAGTGTTTGTATAACACAGAGCCGTACGCAGGGGCCAGGGCAGGACCTCAAAAAAGGCCTCGCAGCACATTTAAAATAGGCAAAATCATAGATAACCTACATTTAGATCCGCAGTGGCAAAACGCATTTTTCGGATTTTTACGACCACGCGCAGTAAACAAATGGATGGGTGGACGAACATGCGCACTTAAAAGCCATTGCAAAACACAATCACCGGCACCCCGTACCCTTCGTCCGCGGTCTAACCGTGACGCTCATTAGCTACCGTGCTTCAAACAGAAAACCAGGACGCCGTCGACAAATTCTTTCCGATAATGCGGATATTTTGTTTGGCGCTAGGTGCGTTTACCCTCAACTTGCTTGCGCACAAACCCATTTTTCGCCCATGAAATGTAACTTTTGTTTCGTGCAGGTTATAACATTGGCAATCCATCGAGATCAGTGGGCAAAATACGATTAACATTGTACTTTGATTTATATCTGGCAACATCTCAAAATTATTAAGAATTAAAAATGTAAATTGAATTTAAGGTACTATTTAATCTTCACAGAAGACCTAATATATATATTTTTTAAATAGAACTTTTAAAATAATAAAAGTAAATGTCGTTTAAGATCAGATTAATAAAAAACCGTGTGTCCCAGGAAAAATGTCACATGAGAACAATTGGACCAAAAGTTTCTAAGTTTTAAATCGCCATTTTAAAATCACTGGTCGCTTCGTCCAAAACTAATAAATAGAAAATTTTACTTTAATTGGTAATACAATGTGTCCAAGATAAGGATCCTAAGCATGGAAATCTCAGTACCTATTGGAGATACAGCTTAGGTTAAATTAGGTAAAAGTTGTGTTTTTTAAAGCTTATTTAATGCCGTTTAGAAACTTGAAAAATTTTCATGGCCTGCTGAGATATTTGGCAAAAACGAAAATTTTACTATATCGATTTTATTTTTTTCTGACTTTATTTAAAGAGATATAAAAAAACTAATAACACTTTTCATTGGCACTTTTAGCTACTACATGATGGTGTTTTTAGATTTTATACCCGGCGTTTTGTTTTCAAGAAACCATCATCAATTTTATTTTTTATATGGCTCGAAAAAAGTACACCCTGCATCTGATCCTATTTTTTATTACAAATTGAACGATATATCACATGTCATATTTTAATTTTTAGTTAAAAGAAAAATTGTATTTTTTCTATTTTTTTAAAGATATTTTTAAGTAGGCCTTGCAAACAAATGCTTGGACGTTAATACCTGTTATCGTATCTGCAACATAATTAATTATCATTATAAAATAGTATTTGTCGTTATTACCCTGTTTGTCAAGTTGTTTTTAGAGCAATTGTTCTTATTGTTTTTGCCGAAATATCTCAGCAGGCCATAAAAATTATTCAAGTTTCTAAACGACATGTAAATAAGCTTTAAAAAACACAACTTTTTTCTAGTTTAACCTAAGCTGTATCTCCAATAGGTACTGAGATTTCCATGCTTAGGATCCTTATCTTGGACACACTGTATACAGGCGGAGTTGTGAGTAATTCAAAATGTAAAAAATGACCGTATTTTAAAAATGAAACAAAATTAAAGGAGTAGAGAAGTGTTGTAGAGAACTGAATGTTGTGTCAAAATTTAAATTTAAGCAATCAAGGAAAAAAGTGTTAATTTCTTTACATTTTTAGGTATGATTTCGAGGTACAACGGCAGGCTACTATCCGCCGCCGCCGAAGCAAGCGCCAGAGCCACAATACCGGCAACACTACTCGCTTCTTCCCAAAGCGAAAGTGAAATAAGTAAAAACGTATGATCCGAGAAGAAACTATAACGAGAAGTGACAGCTAGGCTTCCGCCAAAATCGTTTATCTATGGAGCATGCGCGAACCAAGGTGTCTTTCCGTCAAACATATCAGCTCTTCCCTTTCCACTTTAGTTAGCGAGCTGATGATTCACAAAAAGAAAATTTTGATTTTTTGTACAAGGTTCGCAAAACCCTAATTTTTCTCTAAGAGCAAATTATCTTTTTATTTTAAAGCAAAATATCATTTGGGAAAGGTATTTAGAATAAACTTTTACTGAAAGATCTTATTTTAAAATGATATATCCATTCCTATCTAATACATTTTGGAAAAAGGAAATATTTTTATATTTTTATTACCTTGTTTTACATATGGAGTAAAATGAAATAAATTTAAAATAGTAAAAAGAATTTCAATTATAGGACAATGTTGACCTTAGCACAAAGAGTTCTGGTTAGTATACCGGCGCAGATTCTTCTAGCTTTGTAATAGAGAATAGAGATCTTTAACTAAGAACATCCCATTACATCTCAAAACGTAAAAATATTCGTTCTTTCGAAAAATGTGGTCAAAATGCATTTAAAAATAAAACATTACAGAGAAAGTGTTAAGTGTTATTTTAAATACGTTTCCTAAATAAAAAATAAAGGTAGTTTACTCTTCAATAAAGTTTTTAAAGCTTTTGGAAACCCTGCACAAAAACTCAAAATTTCTCTTCGTGAATCGTATTTCTTTTACAAGCAATTTTTTTTACAAAAATGACTTTTTGCCAAAATATTATTTTTTATGTGCATTTGTGCTCTTGTAAACCCTATATCCGTGAAGTATGTAGTAAATTTTTAGGCTTCCTCTTAGCCTCTATTGCACTTGCTTTAAGAAAAAATACATTTGGCGTTATCTATGATGCATTCACTTAGACTCCTATACCATGAAGCACAATATTTCGTAGCAAATAGAAAAAAGAAATCATAAATTATTAATTTGTAGAAATTAAAAAAAAAAATCAAGTACATTGAGCCTCGGACTAAACAAGTTCGCCGAAATATTTCATTAGTTTTCTCAGTGTAGAGACTGTTTGTTCATAACTTGTAGGTATTTTTCTCGAAAATAAGGTGTCTTTTCGTCAACAGTGTCAAACTCGAGGTTATGAAAATCAGACCCCAAAACTTCAAAGGAGCCGACATTAATGTCGCTTCTCGTTATTGCTTTTTCTCGGGTATGATTCCGATGATCGCTGCAGGCAATTAACCGCCGACGCAAGCGTCATAGCCATTCATATTACCAGCAACGCTACTCGTTACTCCCCAAGGCGAAAACGAAATATGAATGGCTCTGGCGCTTGCCGCGATTCTCGGAATCATACCTTAATGTTCTGGCTCTTGCGTCGGCGGTTAGCAGCCTGCCGCCGTGCTCGGAATCATACCTTTAGGTTTTAACACTGGACACGATGGAGCGAAATTTAAAATATTATTTTCTTATCTTTGTACAATCCACGAAGGCTGAAAGCCTTAATACCAACGTACCGTGTGTAGGCGAGGTAAGAGGGAATCCGTTGACAAATGACTTCAATACTTACAGATTTGCGGGAAAAGGAAAGACCCCTACGAGCAGCAGGTTTCACATTTTAGAAATTCTAGGGACATAAGAACGAACATTTTTACTTATATTGTGAACACCTAGTATAAAAAAGTATACATTTTGGGACTTTTAGAAATATACATTTTTGGGAAATTTAAATATAATTGGGTTACCTAACATTGGGAAATTTGGTACATGAAACAATACGTGAAGTGTCAAGGTTTAAAAAGTAGAAATCAAACAATTTTCTAGGTTACTCTTATAATAATAAAACAAAAACATTAAACAAGCAGAGTTGCCTAGAAATGCAAAACAAATACTGAAAAATTTAATATTTAAAGAGAACAAAATTTTAAGACGGGGATTGATTGTTTTATCAGAGAAGTAGTTAGTAAAGACAAGTAAAAAGTTAAAGTTTGAGTTAAGCCCCGTACGGGCTATCCCTAGGGATATGCCCGTACTAAATTTAGTTAGTCCAATAAGTTAGGTTGGTTTTTAATGCAAAGTTAGTGTTGATGGTCCACCGGTCTCATTGTCCCAAGAAGATAGTTCCATATGGTACATTTGCCCAAGTGACGTAAAGTGACACTGTAATGTATATGCCAAAAATCTATACGTCACATATGGTGGAGGCGCCCCCGTTCCCAGTGACCTTTGTGAAACGTCGGTTATGGTAAGCTGTGCCCGCCCTAGTTCCAGTGCCCTTTGTGAAGCGATAGGAAAAGTCGCTTATGGTACGCCCTTCCTACCCCTCAGTTTATTTGTGGAAGAAAATACCATATATGTATATGGTAAAGGCGTCCCGTTCCCCGGAGAAGAAATGTGTGTGAAAGGACGAAGATGGGGAAAAAATATGTTGCGTAGCGTAGCTGCAAGGAGGTAGCAGCGTAGCTACAAGAAAAGGAAGATAAGGTATATCTTCAGTTTTCAAATATGGCTAAATGGTGTTAGCCAGAAGTGATAAAGAAGAATATGGAAATATATTTATTTGTGTCGAAGTTGTATGGTACGTCGTGAAGACGGAGTTCAGAAGCAGCATGAGGCTGCATTAGCACTGGAAGCCGCAGCTCTAGTATGGGGAAGAGCTCTGAAGTATGGTCTTGAATGGTGGGGTACAAGACTATCTAGCGGCCCTGAGGAAGCTCAGGATATGGGGAAATTGGCATGAAGTTGCAGTAACCGGATGTAGAAGAAGAAAATGGGAATGAAAGGCAGACAATGGTACGTGGAGAAGTACGGGACAAATGGCCAATGGAACGCACCATCAAGGACATGGACAGGCAGGCAAGGTGGACGCAATTTTTTTATAAAGGCTAGTATAAGAAAAATGTGGAATATTAGGTTAATTTCTAAGTATAAATATTTTAAAAAATTTTATTTTCTTTTTATGTAAGAGATATTTTTTTGTTTTTAAACTATCCAATAAATTTAAAAAGGGCAAAAGATGAAATAGAAAAAAGTCACCTAATTAATAGTACATGTAAAACATAGTTAATTATTTTCTTTCCCACTGGTATATTAAATAAATCATTGAATTACTTTTTTAATGGTTCAATGTTTTGCTGACGAGACAAGGCCAAGTTCACTTTTATTGTTACAGGACTGGTCAGTTTTAAATAACACAAACTTTTTTGTTTATTTAGCTGTTTGTGTAGTACGTAAATATCTAGTAAACTTAAAGATTAATAAAAAAACTACTTGGAGAAGATCCCAAATTTAGAAATTATTCAGTTAACAATGAAAAAAATTTAACCTTTTTCTTATAATCAATGACAAATCTTTTATTTTTTAGAAAAAAGTCAAGGTAATTAATTATTTTTTGGATTAAGGGCTATTTGTTCATTTTTTTTTTGTTTACATTTATTGAAAAAAATTTTTAGATAAAACTTTTTTTTCATATTTTTAAAAACTTCTAAAAGTTAAGGTTATTTACGGTAATTTACATAATAGGTAAAATATTGTTAGATTTTTAAATATTTGTAAGCTATATGGAACTATCGTTTTTCGATAATATTGCTAATTTTTTTTAAAGGTTTAAAGTAAATTTGGCTCATTTCTAATAGCGTTGTGGGTCCAACGCTTTCAGGAAGGGGCATATGTGAACACCTAGTATAAAAAAGTATACATTTTGGGACTTTTAAAAATATACATTTTTGGGAAATTTAAATATAATTGGGTTACCTAACATTGGGAAATTTGGTACATAAAACAATACGTGAAGTGTCAAGGTTTAAAAAGTAGAAATCAAACAATTTTCTAGGTTACTCTTATAATAATAAAACAAAAACATTAAACAAGCAGAGTTGCCTAGAAATGCAAAACAAATACTGAAAAATTTAATATTTAAAGAGAACAAAATTTTAAGACGGGGATTGATTGTTTTATCAGAGAAGTAGTTAGTAAAGACAAGTAAAAAGTTAAAGTTTGAGTTAAGCCCCGTACGGGCTATCCCTAGGGATATGCCCGTACTAAATTTAGTTAGTCCAATAAGTTACGTTGGTTTTTAATGCAAAGTTAGTGTTGATGGTCCACCGGTCTCATTGTCCCAAGAAGATAGTTCCATATGGTAGATTTGCCCCAAGTGACGTCAAGTAGTATTTCAAAATGTATACGTCACAATATCTTTACCATACTGTACCTCAAAAGTTAAGAGGTTTAGGACATATGTTTATATGAACTTTTTGCCTAAAACAGGCCAAGAAATTAATCATATACGGTATTTTTAGCCAACAATTAAATTACACCCTGTATAGTGTTAAATAAAATACTATCGTTTGATATCTGTTAACAAACTTATTTCCCGTACTCAATACCAAAGAGATATTTAAAAGCAGCAGTCTCAGAAACAGTCTTAACTATTGTCACGAGGCAGACCAATTTTCTCTCTAATGTGTCTCCATTGAATTGCAGAAAATCCAAGAGAATCTTATCTGAAAGCGACGCTGCACCGCGACGGTCTAAGTTTGCAGTAACGGCAAATAGAAATTCCCAGGTTGTGATTGCACTGTATTATTTTATCTCAAAGCTTTAACTGCATATGAAATTTGCTTTGTTGATTTTGCATAAACCCCATATACTGGTTAAGTAAATAGGTATTGGAATATCGCCTAGCAAAGCAACAACAAAGGATGTATTTGACTGATCCAATCAGAAATGTTTACATGCAGGTGTTCACGTTGGACTGTTTCTTTTCCTCACATTGCCTATTCCTATGTGATAAGTTATTTAGCTGAACCGGTATATGTATTATAAGAAGATTCTTGCAATAACCGTTTTAATATTGAGTTTCATAAACAACAAATTTAAGAAAAAATACCTAAAATTTAACGGTATTAACCGCGATTATTATTTTTTTTATCTTTGGACAATCCACGAAGGCTGAAAGCCTAAATACTAACGTACCGTGGGTGTCTTAAGCAGGGTAAGAGGAAGTTTGTTAACACGGGACTTAAAAACTTGAAGATTTGGGGGGAAGGAAAGACCTCCGTTGGCAGCAGGTTCCACAGTCTAGAAACTCTAGGGATAAAAGAACGAACGAAATGGGAAGTTCGGGGCCTGTCCAATTGAACTGTATGGGGATGCATACGCGCGGCATTACGAGTTTCTCTGTTGGGAACTGCAAGAGGAGGGACTATACTGGACAATTCGTCGGAGCAGAAGCCGTAAAAGTATCTATAGAAGAGCGATAGATCTCCCACAGCTCGACGATGGGCAAGAGAAGGAAGTTGTTGAGTAAGCAAAGGATTATTAATAAGACGAACAGCCCTTCTCTGAATGGCATCAAGAATGCTGAGGGTTATAGGGGATGCCATTCCCCAGACATGAGAACAATATTCCAGAGAGGGTCGAATTTGGGACACATACAAAGTGTATAAATTGGAAGGAGAAAAATACTTTTTGGCTCGGAAAAGAAATCCAAGCTTTTTGGAAGCCGTGGTGGCTATAGATACAATGTGTTTATGCCAGTTAAGGTTATTCTCAAATGTGACGCCCACAAGGATCAATGTGTCCCCGCTCTGCAAAACCTGGCCACTCATAAGCAAAGGATGAGTGTTTGATGATTTTTTCGCGATATCTGACAAAATAAACCGATACTTGCAAAAAATAAAATAAAATCGCTTAAAGAAAACATAAAAAATAAGTATCTTACCCTTAAAACGATTTAAACGTAAATTCCCTTTAAAAAATATTCAAGGGTCAGTGACCCCTGTTGACAGGTTTAAAATCATCTGTAACTGCACCACTAATAACTACTTAATTTCTCGAAAAAAAAGTACACCCTGTATCTGATCCCATTTTTATTACAAATTCAACGATGTATCACATGTCATATTTTAATTTTTAGTTAAAAGAAAAATTGAATTTTTTCTATTTTTTTAAGTTATTTTTAAGTAGGCCTTGCAAAGAAATGCTTGACCGTTAATACCCCTACCGTATCTGTAACATAATTTAATATCATTATAAAATAGTATTTGTCCTTATTACCCTGCTAGCAATTGTTCTTATTGTTACTGTTGTCTCTATTATTGTTTATTGGTGAATAGCTAATATCTTATTGTATTATTACAGTCGAATATGCAGGATGGCTATTATAGCCATGAAGATAAGTTTGACATGCTAACATGCTACAGGTATCATTTCTACAGTTAATAAATTATGGTAAATACATGGACCTGGTATTTTAGTTCCTAAAATTCCACACCACATATTAAACCCAAAACGTTCTTGATGCTTCGATATTTTCTTAACACGCGGATTTTCTTGAGTCTAGTAATGCATATTGCGTATAAAGACAACAGTAACAATAAGAACAATTGCTCTAAAAACAACAACTTGACAAACAGGGTAATAACGATAAATACTATTTTATAATGATAATTAATTATGTTGCAGATACGGTAACAGGTATTAACGTCCAAGCATTTGTTTGCAAGGCATACTTAAAAACAAATAAAAAAATGCAATTTTTCTTTTAACTAAAAATGAAACTACTTAATTTAATTATAAATAGTAAAAACTAAACATATATAGAAGTCCAATGACTAAAAAGCAAAAAATAACACCAAAATCGCAAAAAAAGCTTTCAGTACGATAGTAAACAAAGAATTTGGGAAAATATTACGTCACAAAATTTAGCGAACATTATAGGCTTAAAGAGGATCGAGCGCTCCTTATTAGAAAGTTTATTTCCTTGAGATAATCCACCGTTCCTATTTTTTCACTAACCCTGTAGAAAGGACTCTTTATTTTATATATAAACTATCCGCCCATGTTTTAAATCCTCTCAACGTTTAAAAAGTCGCATAACAACACCTGGAAGAGCATCTAGACGATGGGATATAAAAGGGATTGTCTGGAACAGTAATAAATTTTTTCGGTCTGCATTAGCCTGGACCCGAACCGGAATTTCCATATTCGCTTTTCTCTTGGAAAATATAGGGTTTCCTCCTGAGAGTGCTTTCCACGGCGAGACGGAAGAATGGAAAAGAAATAGTAAATAGAGTAACAATGAAAAATTTTAAAATGGGAAGGCAGAAGTAGAATTCTTTACTTCTTTTGTAATAGTACGAAAGGAAGAGTATTAAATAATTTTAAAAAATTTATTTAAAGTAAAAAATACAGTGTGTACACAAATGAACCTAACTTTGTTTATATTTATAATATTTCGAGCAAAAGTTCTTCTTCTTAAAAGTGTTTGCTTTATGTGAAACAATAGAAACTATATAAAAATCGTTCTATGGTATACAGGGTGGTTCAAAATTGCAAAAATATTACTTAAAAAATTAAAATAAATTACAAAAAATATTTTACAACCACTTGATTTCAAACCATAAAAAAAATAGGAAAATGGTCTGATATTTTTTTTAACGTTTATGATTAAATGAATACGAAGTGTAAACTTTAAAAACATATTTTTTTAAATGGATATTTTATTTTACTTTTTATATGCAGAGACCATTAGGGTAAATTAAAAATTATGTAAGTAGTAACAAAGAAGATTTATTTAACAACAAGTTTTTAAAAAATATGCTATTTAAATAAAAGCAATAACAAAAATATATATCTGAATGTGAAAGACAATGATTTAGTAGTAAAAGAAGAATTGCGAACTTCCATTGTCTTTATTAATATATTCACACAACGTTTCGGGAAGTACAATCTCTGTCTGTTCTCAAGTGTAAACTGCAGTTGTACAGCTAATTGTTAAGTTATTGAACACTACGCCAATTTTTATGATTTTTAGCATGCGGGAGTTTTTAGGGCGCTAATTACGAATCTGAAAAAAAAATTTGTCGGTAACGTTTCGTTTTAGAAATATTCGTCATCAAACTTAATACGCAAATTAACCTTATTTTTAACACGCTTTTATTAGCTTGGGTTGAATCTATCTATCTATCTATCTATCTATGTAACGGAATCTTTGAGCCTAATTTTTACCAACTTCCAGCTATTCAATTTCTTTGAAACTTTGCACACGTATCAAGGACCGATGACAATGCAATAATTTAAAAACAGTATCCCGTTATCCTGATTAGGACCGCCAGGATAAATAAATTCCTTTACAGATCCTCTGTGAAAGAGTAAGCGAGCTAGAGCTAGGCGAGTGATCTGCGCATGCGTGCAGTTTCAGTCTTACTCGTCAATCGAGGCACTCGACACAGCGCAAGGCCGACAGACTTTGTTCCGCACAAACTTGTTCGGAGTAGTCGCATGCTCAACTCGCTCATTCCTTATACATACGGCGGGAGTAACAATTAGTCTAATACATGGTAATTGCTGTTTATAGCCGATAAAGAAGGAATTCAAAAAACTAATTGATATATCGAACTAAAAAATGAAAAATAAATAATAGTTTAAAAAAACTAAAAAACACGCTTTTATATGCAACCGAACTAAAAATTAGAAAATAATTTTTCATTACAAAGAGTTTGTCACTTCGGAATAAAAGCGTGGGGTGCTTAATATATTAAATGTTATAATTATTCTATTTGCAAATATCTATGAGGGAAAAGTTATGAAAAAATAGTAAAATGCACCCCACGCTTTTTACTCTGAAGTGACAAACTCTTTATAATGAAAAATCATTTTCTAATTTTTAGTTCGGTTGCATATAAAAGCGTGTTTTTTAGTTTTTTAAACTATTATTTATTACTATATTCCCCATTCTTTGTAAAAATACTTCTTGATTTAAAGCTAAATTGACACCTTATATTTTTTCCACCTTTTAAGAACCCATTTTCTATTTATTTTAACCCTTTTTTTATAAAATTGCAAAGCTTAACTTTCAATCGCAGTAGCCATGGCATCCTCATGGCTACTGCGATGAAGATGATTAAAAGTGTAGCTTTGCATTATTATGAAAAAAAAATGGGTAAAATAAATAGAAAAAGTGGATTTTAAGGAGGTGGAAATTAAATAATTATCGCCAATTTAGCAAAAATTACGAGGAAAAAGAAGAGGGAATCTGGTGATTTAGGTTAGTTTTCTGGTCAAGTTTAATGATAAATATATCGAAAACGATACGTTACCGACTAAAAATTCTTTTAGATATGTAATCAGCGGCCCAAAATGTCTCTCTCTATCTCTCTCTCTTTTTTTTCTTGGTTTTGGTCCCTTCAGGTCCAATCCACCACTATCCCTATTCCGGACTATGCTTTCCAGGGCTTCGTCGGCGGAAAATCTGGATAATCGAGCCCGTAGCTCCCAGAAATTCCAAAAAGAAAACGAAAATAATTCTACAATCGATGCAATGCATAAATTGTCGGCTGTCAAACCAAGACCTGCTACTGGTGTTACGTATAATCTTCACTTTCACTACTGACAGTTCCCATGGTACGCCCATCTATTTCCCGCCATTTGAGAAATACCTCGTGTTCACCACCAAACAGGATACCATCAGCTTATAGGAATCTTCGCTCACAGCGCTTAGATCCAGAAGAAAGATGCCGTCAATTTAGCGTGAATCTTTCCTTGATCCCCGAAGGTAAAAAACATTCGTACGGCCCCTCTAACCGCCACTTCTGAAAGAACTTTGTAGTCTTCTACGCACGTCCGCACTGTCCGGAGGTCAAACAAAGAGTGGCCCAAAAGGTCGCCTAGTTCGTCACTGCCTCGGCCGCCGACTCGGCAAAAACTGGTTCGTCTGTTTTGGGCCTAAGTTTTACAATGTGCTAATAAAAACCAAATATATCAGAAAACTCAGTATTTAAATATGACCCAACTCTGGTTGACGGTTAGTGGCATTAATCAAGAGTTTCTTTCTACTTCTAGTTAGTGTGACAATCTGCATTACTATATCAGAAAGTGTTCGGCAAAAGCAGCCTTGCAGTGCAAGAAAATATCAAGCAGCAGGAAAAATATGTAGCTCTTCATAATGTCCGTTTATAAATGTGTAACTTATCTACTTTCGCAATTTATTTTGGTATCCACAAAACTTGGATATAAAACTTTTACTATTTTACTAAAAATAAGTGACCAAATTGCTTTAAACTATTTGAGCGTACAATGTAAATTTCGTGAGCTAAAGGTAAAACTACGTCAGTTAAAACAACAAGCATAACAACGGAAATTTACGAGGACATTAAAGAAAACTTTGGCAGTACGGCTTTAGAGGCACCACATAAATAGAATACAAACAACCAAATTTTGTGAGCTGAAAAAGCTAATTGGACTATCGCTATTATTACTACTAGTTTCAAAGTTATACAAAGTAGTCCACTTAACTCAAAATACATCGCAGTCAAGAAGAATTTATTATTAGTAAAAGTTATATTAACTAAAGCAAAATTACTTTTTCACTTTCACTTTCAACTTTCACCTTTGTTTCTAGAACATTTTTAAACTACGATTTTTTTCATAAATTCCATTTTTTTTTTAGAACCTCAAACAAAGTAGGGGAAAGTGGGGTGGATTCATACAAGGGGCACCTACATACATTGAGTTTATCTGAAGTTAGACATAAAGTAAAATTGTAACGTAAGTGGGTCTGCACAGTTTTTATGTGTGTTTACAGACTAGTGAAGTTTCAGAATTTTCAGTGCTGTAAGATCGAGAGCACAACACGGAACGTGTTTTTGCCTCACGTAAGTAATTTCATAACGTAACATTGGACATATTTTATGGCCAGTTACTATTTTTTGATTAATTATTGCTATTTAATCCTAATCATAATAATACAAAGGCACTAATTTAATTTGTAAATTATTATAAATGAAGACGGTTTTTCTATTTCATATTTTTTTATTAATTAGCATGTGATGGGGCAGATTTATACACATGTATATGGGGCACATTGTATAAATGTACCCTTGGCCCTTTATGAATATTTTTTAATTACTATTTTTTGTTACATTGACGATAATAGATATAAATATTATATAAATAGTAGTTTAACTGAAGTAATGGTTTCATTTTTACGAAAAAAACAGGGTGCTTTATGAACTTTATGTCTTTGGATGTCAAGGATCAGTTGATTATCAAACATAGTGATGATATTACTACAAATCTTAGATCATAATTTGTTAATAACATAGGCATATTAATTTTAGGTTTTGTAAGTTAAGGTATCTTTGTGTTAACTAGAGTTTTCTTATTTGGTATAAATAATAATGTATAAG
Source organism: Listronotus bonariensis (assembly GCA_014170235.1). NCBI lineage: Eukaryota > Metazoa > Arthropoda > Insecta > Coleoptera > Curculionidae > Listronotus > Listronotus bonariensis. The sequence goes on along the minus strand of JACEGR010000040.1, from coordinate 421,331 downwards.
CAATATATTTTTAAATTTTGAGATTGTTAGTTTTAATAAATATAACTGACTAAAACAAAGAATGTTATTAAGTATTTTTGGTAGATAACCATACATGTAACGTAAAGACCTTTTAATGACACTCTGTTCACTAATCGGTAATTATGTTCATATCACGAAACTATTGCGATGTTAAAATATGCAATAACAGATTTGGATAAGAACTGTTTCTTAATTTTGAATGTTACTATTTGTTTTGTATGTTAAAAAATTGTATTTGTGTTTTTTTATATAAAGTATAGTATAAAACAATAATAAAAAATAATTATGAAGAATTAATAGTGATGTTAAATGTGCCCCTTTGGTTGTATGAATGTACCCCACTAATGGGGTAACTAAAACGAAAATTTAACTATTTGGATTTTATTTTTTCTGACTTTATTTGAAGAGATATAAAAAAACTAATAACACTGTTTCATTGGCACTTTTTAGCTACTACATGACGGTATTTTTAGATTTTATACCCGACGTTTCGTTTTCAAGAAACCATCATCAACTTTATTTTTATATGGCTCGAAAAAAAGTACACCCTGTATCTGATCCCATTTTTTATTACATATTCAACGATGTATCATATGTCATATTTTAATTTTTAGTTAAAAGAAAAATTGAATTTTTTCTATTTTTTTAAGTTATTTTTAAGTAGGCCTTGCAAACAAATGCTTGGACGGTAATACCTGTTACCGTATCTGTAACATATATTTAATATCATTATAAAATAGTATTTGTCCTTATTACCCTGCTTGTCGAGTTGTTGTTTTTAGAGCAATTGTTTATTGGTGAATAGCTAATATCTTATTGTATTATTACAATTGAATATGCAGGATGGTCATTATAGCCATGAAGATAAGTTTGACATGCTAACATGCTACAGGTATCATTTCTGCAGTTAATAAATTATGGTAAATACATAGACCTGGTATTTTAGTTCCTAAAATTCCACACCACATATTAAACCCAAAACGTTCTTAATGTTTTGATATTTTCTTAACACGCGGATTTTGTTGAGTCTAGTAATGCATATTGCGTATAAAGACAACAGTAACAATAAGAACAATTGCTCTAAAAACAACATCTTGACAAACAGGGTAATAACGACAAATACTATTTTATAATGATAATTAATTATGTTGCAGATACGGTAACAGGTATTAACGTCCAAGCATTTGTTTGCAAGGCCTACTTAAAAATTACTTAAAAACAAATAAAAAAAATGCAATTTTTCTTTTAACTAAAAATTAAAATATGATACGTGATACATCATTGAATTTGTAATAAAAAATGGGTTTAGATACAGGGTGTACTTTTTTCGAGCCATATTAAAAATAAAGTTGATGATGGTTTCTTGAAAACGAAACATCGGGTATAAGATCTAAAAATACCGTCATGTAGTAGCTAAAAAGTGCCAATGAAAAAGTGTTATTAGTTTTTATATCTCTTCAAATAAAGTCAGAAAAAATAAAATCGATATAGTCAAATTTTCGTTTTTGCCAAATATCTCAGCAGGCCATGAAAATTTGTCAAGTTTTTAAACGGGATGTAAATAAGCTTTAAAAAACACAACTTTTTTCTAATTTAACCTTAGCTGTATCTCCAATAGGTACTGAGATTCCCATGCTTAGGATCCTTATCTTGCACACACTGTATAATTGACCAACTAACTTTATTTGTATTACGAATCAATATATATACCACACTTGTATTTTAATTAAGTTAGTTCCCATCCCTTGTGTTCACAGACAGCCGCAATGAGCTTAACATTAATTTGGCAACGACGTTGCATTTAACTTGCTGCAGCTTCAAATTATTTGGAAAGCTCGCTTAATCCCAATTTCGTTATAGTCAATTTACCTTTACCTATTAGCCTGCCAAGTTCACAATAATAAAAATAAATGATACCTGTATTAACTTTACTAGGCATGTATTTACAGAATTTATATTTGTAATGACCAAATGGCATGTGAAAATTTAAATGCCACCACGTCTACACAGTCAGTTACTAATTTGTCAACTATCAGGTTTAAAATGTATAGTGTATCTCAAAGTATATCGCTTTGGCTTTTGACGGGCAATACCCTAATAAACCTTTAATGAATTATGACCTATTGTTATTGGGCACCTATGAGTTCATAATGACAGGGGTGGGCCAGGTATAAATATCTCTTGAATTTTAACGATTTATATAAATATTTCTGCTACTATTTTAGTTGTAGTGTTGAATAACCGTTTTTACTGTGCGTTTCGAAAAAGTTGTTTTACGAGAATACATATAACTATGTCGCGTCGAAATCAGTTGTCATTAGATGCAAAACAGGTTGTAAAAAATGTGTATGAAACTTTAATCAGTAGGGGACTTATTAAACAAGAAGCTTTAAAAGAAACCTGTCTACTTACAAAAACTCCAATATCGTCGATAAGGAATATTATTAATAGTGAAGAATTGAACAAAAGAAAGAAGCGTAGTGATTTTCGATCTCACCGTATAGACAATAGTGATCAAGACCTAATAAGAAGGAAAATATATTGTCTTTATGAAAGCGGAGTTGTTCCTACCTTGGATAAACTGAAAACGAAGCTAGAAGAAGACGACACTAATATAAATATTAGCCGTGCCACCCTCCATAGAGTTGTTTGTAAAATGGGATTTAAATACCGCAAAATAGACAAAAGACAAGTAGTAATGGAATCGCACAGATTACGCACTTGGAGATTTAATTGCCTTCAAGAAATTAAAAGATATAGGTTAGAAAACAGATCCATAATTTACCTTGATGAAACATGGTTCGATGCACACGACACAGTATCCAAAGGATGGGTGGATTCCAGTCAAAACTGTCAGACGAAAGCACCTTTAAATAAAGGAAAACGCATTACTATAATACACGCTGGTTCAGAAGACGGATTTGTCCCACACTGCTTGCTGTTGTCTGCAAAGAATATTAAGGATTCTAGCTTGGAATATCATGAGGATACAAGCGCAGAACTTTTTGAAAACGGTTTTCAAAATTATCTTTTAAAAAATATTTCAAACAACAGTGTTATTGTCATGGATAACGCAAGCTACCACAGCCGTCTGCTACATAAAGCACCAGCTTCATTCATCAAGTTCAAAAACTAAAATCCAGGAATAATTGTTAGAAAATGATATTTATTTTAAATTTAGTTACAAAAAAGCGCAACTTTTGGAAGTCCTAAATTCATATGCAATTAAAAAACAATATGTATGTGACAATTTGGCTGAACAGGCTGGGCATACTGTCTTACGTCTTCCTCCGTATTACTGTATGTTTTACCCCATAGCACATTTGTGGAACCAAGTAAAATCAAAGATCAGAGCAGAAAATGTTACACCTACTTTAAGTCCCAGTGTTATAAATTTGATAAAAAATGTAATTACTAATATACCAGTTGAGAGCTGGAAAAATTCAATACAGCACATTATAAAAATTGAGGACTCTTACATTTCTGTACAAAACAACATAAACCGTATTGTAATTAATCTCAACGATGACTCTGATAGTGAAACCGAATTAGATTTAGATAAAAATGTAATTACGTATAGATAATATAGTTATAAATTTATTTATTATTATTAAAACTTTGCATATATTTAATTTCTTAATGCAATTTTAAGATTATATCTACGTAAATAAACAATAAATTATAAATCTTTATATTATTAGAGTCCGTCCCTAATGTTCTGCCCTTTAGTACCTACTGATCCGCAGTTTTATTGCTGTCGGCAGGTATATTGGAGTACTGCCGTCAAAAGCCAAAGCGATATACTTTGAGATATACTATACCAAGTAACACAGGATGTTGTTTCTCTTTATTTTATTTTTTGGTAGTTGTTTTAAGGTATTGTTTGATAACAAAGTCGATTGATAGGGTCACGACATTCGCCATATTGGCTAGCGCGGCTGTGACGTCAAGTCGGACCATTTTCGGCCATGTTTGATTTTAGGCAGATCAGTGGCATAGAATTAAGGAGAAAACAAAAAAGAACTTTATGTTGTAAACAAAATTTTTGGATTATTTTAATAGGCATAACTTAAAACAAAAACATAAAAGTGGTTTAAATATTAAAATCAAAATCAAAGCGACGACAGGACGATGAGGTACCTGGCAGAGCAAAACATTTTCCATGGTTCCGTAAGTCAAAAACCATTTTAAAAACTTTGTATACAGGGTGTCCGCTAATGAACGGTACACAGAAAATCCACAGATTCCTTATGCCAAAATATTAAGATTTAACCAAACATACCTAATATCCAAAAGTTTATAATAAGGAAGATACGGGTGGTGTCATAGTAAAAAGACCAGGTAAATTTATTTCGATAATTGTTCCCCCTTTTTAAATATCTTAATAAAACGGTATCTAGGAGTTTTTAAACATTAGCTTTTCAGATCGAATATTAATTTTTGTGTGTAGACTAGAGGGCAATGGGTACACTATTTAAAATTCTCTAAAACTACCCAATTTTTTGTTACTACTCTGTATGTATGTAAACTAGTAAGCTTCTCTATGCTTTCTGCACAAAAAAGGTATACTTAGTGGTTCAAGTATGTATGTACCTTCAATAACATCGTATTAGCTATAATTACAACTGCGTAGATATAAATAGCTGATATCTAAAAACTCCCGAATACCGAGTTTTATTAAAATTTTAAAACATATTAAAAATTATGGAAATGCATGAATAAAAAATATTTATATCTCTTTAACACCCCGTATTTTCCTTATCATTAAATTTTGGATATAGGTATGTTTGTTAAAATCCGAAATGGGTATTTTTGCATAAGAAATCTGTGGTTTTCTGTGTACCATTAATTAGCGGACACTCATCTGTATCATATGTATATAAAAACACGAATGACTAAAAACTATTCGACTAAACACTATCAAAATCTCTAATATAAAACGAGTCCGAACCAATAATATGTGAAGTCTCTAAACTAACCAAAAACATTAACAACTGGAAATCCTTGCAAAATATACAACCAAAATGAAAATGGCAAATTTCCACAGTTTTTACCAAACAAAGCTTCGACAAGGCACGACTCTGTCATCAGCTGATAATGCTACCAACTTTGAACAGAACTGCCAACCGAAATCGTAATTCTCACAGCCTCACGTCCCTGACAAAAGGTATCACCGGTCTTGCTTATGTCTAAACCCCTTCTCATAAAGAAACTCTGGTTCGATAAGTTTTACGTTTTTATATAATTATTTCCCTCAATAGAAAATAGATCCATCAGAAACCACCACTTTTCGGATAAATTTTGTTTAGATAAGTAAATAAACCACATGTTCTGTTTATTTTCAAATACATTTTTGTCATTCAAACTAGTTGTCAAAATTGAAAGAAAATGTCAATCTTTAATTCTGTGTTTGTGGCTTAATTGTAAGTTTTTTAGAAAATAATCTAGTCGTATACCACTTGACCTACAAATTTAAATCGATAAACTACCCAAATATCTTTTGTAAGATTGGCTTGGCAAATAGTTGCATGAACAATAATTTAAAAAACACTTGACCGCCTCGCGGTCTCCAGTTTTTATTTCATAATAAAAACCCTCGACGTCTCGTGTTTTTATAAAATTATTATTGGGTAGTTTAATCGATTAAATTTATAGGTCTTGTGATATTAATATATGATAAAACTTAGCTAGGTTCAAATAAAAATGGTGAAAAGCTATTGTTGATTTATACGTTAAAGGTAAAACACTTTGGTTAACTTTTTAAAATTTATGTAACAATAAACAACCATTTGTTTAAAGCAAATAATCACAGAATCAAAATTTTCATATTTATTTTGAAACACCCTGTATATTTATTTTAAAAAATAAGTAATGCTACTATACAGTGTTTTAAAAACCTAAAATTATTTATATTATTTTTAGCGTTGACCATTAAAGCAATCTATTCGTAGGGATGTAAAAAACATCGATATCGATAAATATCGTTTTGGTTTGGCTATTCGATATATTGAAAAGCAATATATCGATATTTGAGAGAGAAAAAAGGTCGATAAACTACCTAATGTCACAATTTTTTTTATTTTTTTTTCTTAACAGGTAGTGGGTAAATAAATAGGGCATCATAGCAAAACTAACCTTCATACTTAAATTTTTGTTTATTTAACTGTACAACATCGTTGACAGTTTAAAAAATTTAGATAAATACTTAAATCTCTTTTAATTTCGACTCATTTACCACAAATATCGAAAATACTCGATATCGATGTATCGGTATATCGAGAAGTTAAATATCGATGAAGATTATCGATATTTGATTTCCGATATATCGATATTTTCAAATAATCGATATACCGTTGCCATCCCTACCTATTCGCGATACATTTATTTACATACATACCATATTTAATAAAAAAAAGGTTTTTTTTGATAAGCAGGTGGGTAAAGGTCGCCTCCAATTCATACCCCGTGCTATATTATACAAAAAGGTTTTCAAAACACCCCTTGTAATAATAGAATTCACGAGGGAACGAAATTACTGGAATATCTAGCAAAATATGACCGTATAATTCCAGTAATATAGGGCTTATTCCGCACATTTAGACGACTGCTGCGTATTATAGCCGAATATCATCGACTAAATTTCCCATATAACACTATAATGGTTTTATATCACGCCATAAAAACTATTTAGTTAACTTGGTAACTGCCTATTGAGCCGACATCATTTTAGATAAGAGCAATAAAGAGTGAAGACTAGCAAATGAAAGTTATGCTCTTTCTGAAATTAGCTTGGTATTAATTCCCAAAGGTGGTTTTACACTTATTAGAGACAACAATGAGACGAGCAACTAAATGTAAATAAATTATCCGAGAGAGAGATAGCTGCTGGGCCTTCCTTGTCTGTCTTCAAGGAAGGTAAACGCAGATGGCGCGTGAGTCGACTTTATCGTTTGCCCGCCAAATTCAAATTATATAGCTGTGCTATTTTTGCCCTTGATGTTAGGTACTTGTTTTTGTTTCCTATTAATATAAAATATTGGGGTTTAGTTCAATAATTACACACACCTAATTAAAAATGTCATTTATTAGGTTTTTATAAAGATTTTTTCTTACAGCTAATCATGTCAATATTACCTTAAATTATCTGTTGAAAAGCACAAATTTAATATATACACTGTGATCACTAATAAAATTCAATATTCAAAGTCCAATTAAAGGTAAAAACCACGAAACACAATAAATCACAGAAAATGTAAACAAACTGTCCAAACAAATCGGCCATTGAAAAATATCAAACACAAATATCGAATAACATTTCGGCGGGACTGCCTGCGGCAACGTTGTCAAGTTAAAAGTATTCGATTCATGGTATATTTTCATTTTCTTAATTAGATGTGAGCCAAAAAAGGACATTAAAGTTTACATGCAGAAATTGTAAACAACTAGGCAACCAGGGCAAAGCGATGATTGCTCCATCTACGATAGCCTGCCATGATGAAAGACAAAGACATATTTATTGGAACTTACGTTAAACCAGAAAGAGATAAATACAATGGACAAACTGTTAGGACCAGTTACTCGTCTCATTGTTGTCTCTGCACTTATCAAACTTCTTGTTATTTTTCTTTGATCAAATATTTGTCAAAATTTGTTAGAAGACGAAAGTGTAAAACAAAAAATTATTTGACAAACTTCTTTAAAGCAAATAGTAAGGGTTACCAACTGAGGGGATTGTTTCCTTATAAATGTAAAAAACCACTAGCACTAATAAAATAACTATAAATAATTAATAGTTCTCTCTCTCTCTCTATTTTTTTTCTTGGTTTTGGTCCCTTCAGGTCCAATCCACCACTCTCCCCCTTCCGGACTATGCTTTCCAGGGCTTCGTCGGCGGAAAATCTGGATAATCGAGTTCGTAGCTCCCAGAAATTCCAAAAAGAAAACAAATAATTCAACAATCGATGCAATGCATAAATTGTCGGCTGTCAAACCAAGATCTGCTACTGGTGTTACGTATAACCTTCACTTTCACTACTGACAGTTCCCATGGCACGCCCATCTATTTCTCGCCATTTGAGAAATACCTCGTGTTCACCACCAAACAGGATACCATCAGCTTATAGGAATCTTCACTCACAGCGCTTAGATCCAGAAGAAAGATGCCGTCAATTTAGCGTAAATCATTCCTTGATCCCCGAAGGTAAAAAACGTTCGTACGGCACCTCTAACCACCACTCCGGGAAGAACTTTGTAGTCCTCTACGCACGTCCGCACTGTCCGGAGGTCAAACAAAGAGTCATAACTAAAAGTTAAGCTCTGTTTCTAAAATCTTTAAATAAACACGAAACAAAATACGCCAACACTCACGATAAATTTGAGGTTAAGTAGTTGCTAACTGTCAATTTTTAATTCGTGAGGTTGGTAATTCTGCATCAAATACTTAAAGAAAAATAGAACGTGTTCTAATTCTTTAAAACAAATTTGACAAGGTGATCCTAAATTTCCTTGATATTCAATTTTCTGTTTTACATTATCAAATTTTTTCAAGGTGGACTTGGTTCAACTTATTTGACAAGAAGTTTAATAAGGGTAAAACCAGCTTAAGAAGAAGTTATACAATAAAGTATTTTTAACAACAAATAAATATTAACATTGACTCTTTGTTTGACCTCCAGACAGTGCGGACGTGCGTAGAGGACTACAAAGTTCTTCCCGGAGTGGCGGCTAGAGGTGGCGTACGAACGTCTTTTACCTTCGGGGATCAAGGAAAGATTCACGCTAAATTAACGGCATCTTTCTTCTGGATCTAAGCGCTGTGACCGAAGATTCCTATAAGCTGATGGTATCCTGTTTGGCGGTGAACACGAGGTATTTCTCAAATGGCGGGAAATAGACGGGCGTGCTATGGGAACTGTCAGTAGTGAAAGTGAAGGTTATACGTAACACCAGTAGCAGATCTTGGTTTGACAGCCGACAATTTATGCATTGCATAGATTGTTGAATTATTTGTTTTCTTTTTGGAATTTCTGGGAGCTACGAGCTTAATTATCCAGATTTTCCGCAGACGAAGCCCTGGAAAGCATAGTCCGGAAGGGGGAGAGTGGTGGATTGGACCTGAAGCGACCAAAACCAAGAAAAAAAAAATAGAGAGAGAGAGAGAAATATTAGCATTAAAGGTGTTGTACGGTGGTGCCTTTTGTTGTCCACGTAGGAAACTAAAAGAGATGGAAAAAATCTGATTGCACATCTCAGTTTCAATTTTCAAAAATTTAGGGTGAATGTAAGTCATGGCTATTACGACTGCTTGTCAAGAATACTTATTTTTACAAGTATTTGATGAACGGACATAGATTTGCTTATTTTTTCACGCTGTCGAAAGAGGGCGAGATGGAGCTACTACGCTATATGCCATTTCTATTTCTTAAAACATTTTTTGGGGTTTTTTGTTATCGCCTACACCGTACTGATGAGAACCAAGATAGTTCGAAACCGGTCTGCGGTTGATGATCGCAATTAACTCCCAAGAAAAACCTTTGGCTAGTGTGAAAATCTGCATCGCCAGATCGGACATTGTTCCGACGGATGTTACCTTGCAGTTAGAGTTGTTAAAGAACAGGCAAGAATGCTGAACAGGTTCGAACAGTTCCCTTCCTACCTGAAAACAGGTTTCGTAAACCTGTTCAGTCATTCATCTGTTCTTTTTAACAAGTTCTTGACAATGAGGTGGAGACTGGACATATTAGGCATTAATCCATTCTTTTCCTGGTTCACCCGTTCACCGTTCATCCCTATCGATTAAAACTATTCCAAACATGCAAAAAAAATAAAACAGCACCATAAGCCATCCATAAGCCATATTGCACCGCGAACGTTAGCGTGAAAAGTTCAAGCACTTCAAGCTCAAAGCCTGGTTCGAGTTTCTTCGATTTAAATAAGGGAATAGCCAATATGGCCCACTTGACCGAACGCAGATCACAGAACCAGTGAGAACAGAGAACACAAAAACTAAAACGCGCGTTCGTTCCTCACCCGTTTGGTTCGAAAAGAACAGGCTGCTCAGTTTTCTTTAAAGAACGGTTCACTGAACAGGCTACCTATAAAAATGTTCTTAAGAACTGTTTCGTTCTCTTCTTGAAACTCTTTTCGCGGTCTTCGAGTAGTGCGGTTCACGTTTACGTAGAAGTCTACATAGACTTGAAGGTATCGTACGAGCGTTGCTGTACCCTTGGGGATCAAGAAAAGATTCACGCTAAATTAGGGCTTCTTTCTTCTGGGGCTAAGCGCTGTGAGTGAAGATTCCTAAAGCCTGAGGTTTTTATCTTTTTGGTGTTGAACACATGGTGTCTTCGTATGGTCGAGGAGGTGGGCATGCCTTGCGGAAAAGCGTCAGTGGTTATGCGCGATACCAGTAGCAGCGCTTGGCTTGACAGCCACAATTTATACATGTTCAAAAGTTCATCGCTGTTGTTGATTGTTAGAAGTGTTTCTTATTCATATGCTAGGAAAGTCTTGAAGTTTCGAGCTCGATTATCCAGATTTTCCACGGACAAAGCCGGGAAAGCTTATAAGCAATAGCTTATATGACCGGAACGGAAGAACTGGCGAGTGGACTTAGTATCAGAGCCATAAAATAAAAAGATAGATAGAGATAGATAGAAGAAGTAAAGAGATAGTCAAGAATGCTTATTTTTACAAGTATTCCTCCTTTATTCTTCTATAAACATAAATCATCATAAATCACAAATATCATTTGCATTTTAAAATATTAACTTAAAGAATAACTTTAAATTTGTCCCATTCATTATAAAACAGTTAATATTAGACTTTATTGGCTGTAAAAAGAGATAGCGCCACAAAAATGTGTTTACATTTATCTTTTATGGCATCTTTTTATGCCGAAGCGAATAAAGCACGTAACAACCGTCCATCTAAGATGTTAAATCTACGTGGGTTATAAAAGCTGTTTTAAGCTGGTATAATATCCTGTTCCAAGTGTTTTATTTCGGCGACTTTTATGTTTTTGTAGGTGTTATAACTAACGCTTTAGTTAAATATTGTATATACTGAAACGGCCAAAAGAGCGGTAGTAAAAACAGCCATGTCATGTCATACATATGTTTAAATTTTGTGTGCTCAGATTAAAGATTTAGCTGTGACAGTAATGTTTCTTTTTTTTTATCTTTGGACTAACCACGAAGGCTTAAAGCCTAAATACTAACGTACCGTAAGTGTCTTAAGCGAGGTAAGAGGGAGTTTGTTGACACGGGACTTAAATACTTGAAGATTTAGGGGGAAGGAAAGACCTCCGCGGGCAGCAGGTTCCACATTCTAGAAACTCTGGGGATAAAAAACGAACAAAGTGGGAAGTTCGGGGCCTGTCCTGTTTGACCGTATAGGGATGCATACGCGCGGCACAACGAGTTTCTTTGTTGGAAACCGTGAGTAAAGGAACTATACTAAACAATTCTTCAGAGCAGAAGCAATGGAAGTACCTATAAAAAAGCGATAAATCCCTCACAGCCCGACGATGGGCAAGAGAGGGAAGCCTTTATGAGTAAACGATCATTAATGAGACGAATAGCTCTTCTTTGAATGGAATCAAAAATGCTTAGGGTTGTGGGAGACGCCATGCCCCAGATATGAGAATAATATTCCAAGGGAGGTCGGATTTGGGACACATATAAAGTGTATAATTTAGGAGGGAAAAATACTTTTTGACTCGAAAGAGAAATCAAGCTCTTTTGAAGCTGCCGTGGCTATAGATACAATGTGTTTATGCCAGTTAAGGTTACTTTCAAATGCGACGCCCACAAGATTGAAGGTGTCTTTGCTCTGTAAAACTTGGCCGCTCCTAAGAAGAGGATGAGTATTTGATGTTTCTTTTCGCGACAAGGAACATGATTGTGTTTTGAATGCATTAAAATGGACGAGATTTTTGGCGCCCCATTCCAATATTAAATTAAGATCCTGCGAAAGAGATATCTGCATCGCTCTGCGTTTGTTTTCCAAATCAGGTTTAGTGATGGGTTTAGGTACCTGAAAACTGGAGTAAAGGGTACTATCGTTGGCGAAACTATGAATTGAATTAGTTGTGGACGAAAGAAGATCGTTGATGTGAAAAAGAAACAATGTTGGTGCCAGAACTGAGCCCTGAGACACTCCAGCATTTACTTGGTGAAAGCTTAAAGAATAGCCGTCCACAATAACTACTATACGTCGATCAGATAGATAACTAAAGAGCCAAGTATAGAGTTTAGTTGAAAGACCATAGGAGGGAAGTTTATTAAGAAGTGTGGCATGCCAGACCTGGTCAAAAGCTTTGGATATATCAAGAGCAACGATCTGGGACTCACCTAGAAACTCAAGAGACTTATTCCAACAGTGTGATACGAAGGAAAGAAGATCTGCTGTAGATCATTTGTGGCGAAATCCATACTGCCTGTCATGCAAAATTTTGTGTTTTTCTAAATACTTAAGAATTTGTGAATTAATAAATTTTTCCATTACTTTACAAAGAACTGAGAGAATTGAAATTGGTCTATAGTTAGATGGAAGAGATTTAGATCCTTTCTTGGGAATAGGTTGAACACGTGCAGCTTTCCAGCTCTCCGGAAAGAAACCTGTGTCGTAAGAAGTTCGAAAGAGCCGAGTTAAGATTGGTGCAAGTTCTGAAGCGCATTTTTTAAAACGACTACTGGTATACCATCCAGTCCCGACGATTTCTTGGTGTTAAGTGAGGAAAGGATACCCTTAATGCTTAATAACTGGGGTAATAGCTGGAATTGGATGATTTACGGGAGAGTCAAGGGTTGAATTGGCAGCAAATTGTTTAGCAAATAGTTCTGCCTTTCCTTTTCTGGTAGAAATAATTTTATCTTCCAAAGTTAGTGGTGGAAAAGAATTAATAAAAAAAAATCCTATGTTAAGAGAGGGATAGGTCACGACTGTCTAGTTAAGGAAGAAAATTGGAAAATATTGGGGAGTGCAGCCTTATATAAAAAAAAAAAATGGCCTGAAGGTTAGAAAAACCCTTTATTGTTTCGTCAAGCTTTCGTGTATAATTCTAACCTACTTTGTGAGTCCTGAGGAAGAGTATAAATTATACACGAAAGCTTGACGAAACAATAAAGGGTTTTTCTGACCTTTAGGCCATTTTATTTTTTTATAAGACTGCACTCCCCAATATTTTCAATTTTGTTATATATATATATATATATATATATATATATATATATATATATATATATATATATATATATATATATATATATATATATATATAGTTTAATTTTGCGTTTCTTTGACCTTTCCTTTATGTTTTTAATTTATTTCCTTTCAAAAAGAGGATTTTTTTTTTCTTGGGGAATGGTCAGAAGTAAATAGGTTAAGAGAAAAAAAATATTTTGTAATTTTGTCGTTACGATGTTTCGGCCTGGGTGGGCCTTCATCAGGTACATTTTGACAAACAACTAATATCTTAAATGAGGGGCTTCCATTTAAACAAAAAAACATTTACAACCTGCGGTCGCAACATTTAACATATACCACTTCACATATATGTACAAGAACATCCACAAAATTAAAACAACTAATAACTAAAACAACCACAACGGTTTTCTTTTTGTTTTGTTTGTTTGTTTGTTTGAATATATATATATATATATATATATATATATATATATATATATATATATATATATATATATATAAAATAAGGGTCATTATTTTTTAATAATTTTGATTATTTCTTTACTTACCTGGGTTAGACGAAATAGTTACAAAATTAGTACAGCAGAAACTTACCTAAAGAAAAAAACACATGTTAAACTTCGCTTCTCTTTAATTAAAATAATAAAAACTTAATTTAAAAGCAATTTCTTAATTAGAATAAATTAGAATCTTGGCTATTCTTATCTAAGTTAGGATTGTTTAAAGTGCCAAGAATCACTTAAAGAAAATGTATTAATTTTAAGTTTAACTATACATTTGTAAGATACCAGTCATTTTAAGATTATTTTGTTGTAACTTGTTATTAAATAAAATAATAAAAAATAGTTAAAAGAACTAAAAAATTATAATAATTCCCTTCAGAGTAAAAAGCGTGGGGTGCATTTTACTATTTTTCATAACTTTTCCCTCATAGATATTTACAAATGAAATAATTATAACATTTAATATAATAAGCACCCCACGCTTTTATTCTGAAGTGAATTATTCTGTTAATATCTTAAATTTTATTATAATTCTATTTTGAGCTATATAATTATGATTCATAGTTTGACCTTTTATGGGCATAGCCATCTTTTTCAGAAAAAGTTTATCTACAAAACTGTTAAAGCCGCATTTTGTTAATGCATTTTATTTAAGAGTAATACCGATTCGAAATCATTTAAAAAAAAATCCAGTTACAGTGGAACTGACCAGCAGGGTATTTTAGGTAAGGGCTATCTAACAGCACCTTTATGATAATAGAGAATTATTGCAAGTTGCCTTATTAAGCTCGGGAATTATTAATACCGGCCTTATTTAAATAGTGCTTGTACCCATAATTTAGAGTTATTACAAATCATGTTGACAGTACCATAAACCTATGAAAAATGAGAAAAAATTTAGTAGTTTTTCTTTCTTGTTTTGTGTGGTAGGGATTTATTTAACAAAATTACAGAAAAACATTTGAAAAGGCAAATTTTTAAGTATTTTTACTTTTAAAAACTTTTCGATATTGTGTTCGGCAGCCGTTCGGTTATACGAACAGTTTTGAAGTTAAAATAAGGCACGACCTAAAACCCACATAAATAAAGCCAGGCACTATACTTATTAAGGGAGTCCTTATACTAGGAGCGGCTAAATGTAGCGGCGATGAGGACGACCCGACCCGGCACAGCCAAGAGTTACAGTGTTGCCACATCTCGTTCATAAACTCATTGACGTTTAAGATATTCTAAGCTTAATTTTTTAGCTCTAAAATTTGTATTAACGGTCGTTTGAATTTTATGCATAACTGCTTTAATCGTCCTTAATAAATTATAATTTTAATAATGTCTTCTCTAGTGTCTTCAGCTAAGCCTAAGAATTTTCAGTGTAGTGAGTGTAGAAAAGTATTTTTCCAACAAAACAACTTAAAAAGGCATTTAAATAATATTCCTAATGTTTGCCGATCCACGGGTATAATATCCACATATTACTAATTTGTCCAATTTTTATTTATTTATTTTTAACAGTTATGTTAATTCTAATAGGAATATATATTTATGTTTGTTTTTATAGGAAAAACTTGTGCACAAGAGAGAGTACTTTGCAGACGCAAGTACAAAACTATCTAATTAAAACTACTTGATTCAAAAGCGTTTAAAAATAATGAGTCTTGTACATTTTTTCCGTATTGCTTTTTACTGGAAAAAAATAATTGTAAACTAAATTAAATGGTTTTTCTTCATTAATAATCTTTATTACCTTTCAATGCTATTTAAATAGGTAGTTAGAACAAAAAAAAATAAATAAATATTGTTGTAGTTAAGTCTATGTTACACACTGTATATTTTGCGAAATATTAGAATAAATTAATAAATTTGCATCCTTCGTTTTATTTTCCTGTTTCTATCCCATGTAGATCAGAGAAACTGCCATGCCTTTAATAAACGAAGCAGATAAAAAAATTGTGGGAGAAATGTAAAAAAATAATAAACTTTGGAAGTTGAGGTACTTTTTGTTAATAGTAATAAATAATATGGATATAGTATTAAAAACCAAAAAAAAAAAAATACATTTTCGATGCATATTTAACTTTGCGAGATCTGAATAAGAGGCGACCTTCACCCATTTGTTTACCGGATAAAAACGGTTTTTATTAAAGCTAGTATTTAAACCAAGGTATCGCCCTAGGGTTGCCTAAAATAAATAGGTCAAGGCTATATTTAATTTAACAAAATATCCTCAAAACTTTTGACACACCTTGTATAATGGCAATCCGTATATGTTTAAATACTAGTTATTAATATATATATTATAAAAAATACAGAATATACCAAAAAGTTTTTTAAAGTTTAAAATTTAAATTTTAAAACTTACTTTTTTAATTGGTCATAGCCTTGACCTATTTTTTTTAGGCAACCCTAAGGCGATACCTTTCTTTAAATACTATCTTTAGTATAAAATAAAAAATTCGCTTATTTTTTAAAACCTAATCTGCATATAATCTCTTACATTCCTTTAAATGCAGTTGTATTTGATTGTAAGTTAACATTTTTAATATTAATTAAACTAAAATATTTAACACAGCACAGAAATATCAATAATTATGAAAAAATTAATTTTATATATCCCGGCATGAGAGATACACTAACGACCGTTAGTACAAATTTTGAGCCTATAAAAAAATTTACGTTAGAAAATCTTAAACCTCAATTAGATTATGAACGAGATGTGGCAACACTGTAGCTCTTGGCCGTGCCGAGTCGTCCTCATCGCCGCTACATTTAGCCGCTCCTCTTATACTATCATGCATCTGTGCAATCTCAGATGTCAAAATAAGGCCGGTATTATTAGTGCCTGGCCTTATTTCACTGTGCAATAATGGAGAATTATTGCAAGTTGCCTTATTAAGCTCGGGAATTATTAATACCGGCCTTATTTAAATAGTGCTTGTACCCATAATTTAGAGTTATGGCAAATTATGTTGACAGTACCATTAAGGGGAAAAAAATTTAGTAGATTTTCTTTATTGCTTTGTGTTGTAGAGATTTGTTTAACAAAATCACAGAAAAACATTTGAAAAAGCAAGGTTGTAAGTATTTTTACTTTTAAAAACTTTTCGATATTATGTTCGGCAGCCGTTCGGTTATACGAACAGTTTTAAAGTTAAAATAAGGCACGACCTAAAACCGACATAAATAAAGCCAGGCACTATACTTATTAAGGAAGTCCTTATACTACCATGCATCTGTGCAAGCTCAGATGTCAAAATAAGGCCGGTATAATTAGTGCCTGGCCTTATTTCACTGTGCAATAATAGAGAATTATTGCAAGTTGCCTTATTAAGCTCGGGAATTATTAATACCGGCCTTATTTAAATAGTGCTTGTACCCATAATTTAGAGTTATTGCAAATCATGTTGACAGTACCATTAAGGGGAAAAAAATAAGTAGATTTTCTTTATTGTTTTGTGTTGTAGGGATTTGTTTAACAAAATCACAGAAAAACATTTAAAAAAGCAAGGTTTTAAGTATTTTTACTTTTAAAAACTTTTCGATATTGTGTTCGGCAGCCGTTCGGTTATACGAACAGTTTTAAAGTTAAAATAAGGCACGACCTAAAACCGACAGAAATAAAGCCAGGCACTATACTTATTAAGGAAGTCCTTATACTACCATGCATCTGCGCAAGCTCAGATGTCAAAATAAGACCGGTATTATTAGTGCCTGGCTTTATTTCACTATACTTATAATTATACTACACTTTATATGTGTCCCAAATCCGACCTCCCTTAGAGTATTGTTCTCATATCTGGGGCATGGCTTCCCCCACAACCCTAAGCATTCTGGATTCTATTCAAAAAGAGCTATTCGTCTCATTAATGATCCTTCACTTACAGAAAGGCTTCCATCTCTTGCTCATCGTCGGGCTGTGGGGGATCTATCGCTTTTTTATAGGTACTTCCATGGCTTCTGCTCTGACGAATTGTGCAGTATAGTTCCTCCACTCACAGTTCCCAACAGAGAAACTCGTGGTTCTGCGCGTATGCATTCCTATACGGTCCAACTGGACAGACAACCGAACTTCCCACTTTGTTCGTTCTTTTATCCCTAGAGTTTCTAGAATGTGGAACCTGCTGCCCGCGGAGGTCTTTCCTTCCCCTCCAAATCCAAAAATGCAATAATTCTCTAATCACTGCGTTACTTTAATTGTAACCCTTATTTGTAATTTAATTACCTAATTAAGAATACCAGGTTAGTATCAACATGCTCTTATTTAAATCAACTTCATTAAAATAAAATTATTTGATACCATAATGATAAAACGTGAAAA
This sequence comes from Listronotus bonariensis, assembly GCA_014170235.1. Taxonomy (NCBI): domain Eukaryota; kingdom Metazoa; phylum Arthropoda; class Insecta; order Coleoptera; family Curculionidae; genus Listronotus; species Listronotus bonariensis. The sequence continues at coordinate 403,286 of JACEGR010000040.1, read as the reverse complement.
GAATATTACATTTTAGCTATTTATGTATCAAGGGCGTTACTAGATTTTGACCTGATGGGCATTATAGTCCAGTAAAGCCCGTGGTGCATACAATGCTTTATGTTTTACCCAAAAAAGAGTTTTTCAATGACTAATTACATTATTTATTCGCAATATAAAAATAAGTTGCACCTGTACCTGTATACGTAAGTAGATAATGACTGGTGTTAAATTTGACTTTGATGTTTCTATCAGTTAGTCAGTTGGCATTTTTATTTAACGATTTGCTCAAAATGGAAGAAATTCCACAAAATATAAGAGAAAAGGCCATAAAAGCGACCGAAACTCTTTTGCCAGTTAAATCAAGGCAACAGTATAATCGGGAGTATGGCATATTTGGTATTTGGAAAGATGCGAACGCAATTCTTCATATAACCGAAACCGTTTTAATGGCATATTTTCAGGAACTGGTAAGTTATTGATTTTATTTTAATACATATGTTAAACAAACTTTATTATTTTTAGTCGGAAAAATACAGTCCGAACTCTCTCTGGACCAAGTATTCCACCCTAAGGTCTACGTTGAAGGTCTATGAAAATATAGACATTTCGCAATACCATCGTCTCATATATTTTTAAAAGGTAAGTCGAAAGATTACGTTTGGAAGGAGAACAAATATTAAAATTTATTAATGGACTGTTCTTCTATACAAAATAGCGTTAGTGCTACCACCGCTGCTACCATCACAAAAAACACCGACCATTCTATAGTGGGATCAGCTACATTTTCCGGGACATTTCAAAATTGTAATTTTTATTTTGGAAATAAAGTTTAATTTTTAGTACTGTTTAAAGAAAAAAATATTTTTGTATAAATTTGATCTGTATTGTGAGAGAAATAAAATTGGATAAGCAATAAAATTTCCATATTATCGCATTAGGGCATTATAAGCGGGCATTATCATAATGCCCGCTTATAATCTAAGGTATTACAGATTAATAATAGATGGGTAAAACATAAAAAAATAAATAATATTTATATTAATTTTATGTTGTCTTTCTTTCAACTTAAACTACATTTTATCTTATAATACTACAATTTATTATTTGTAACTAAAATCTAAAATAGAATTTTCTTGTTTTATTAAGTTTATCTTGGTGGGATAGGCTCTCGCTCACGGGCTGCTAAACAGGAAATTTAACGTGTTTTAAATAGACTCATTTTCTGGTATGTCCATTTGTTGGCTAAAAATATCTGTACATTTGCATATGGCAGAAAAGCTCTAGAGCAAATTTTATACAGAGAAATAGAATTACGAAGGTGAATGTCACCTTAATGAACGAGTTGTTATTTTAAATGTAAAAATAAATTACAATTTTAATGTACAGGGTGGTGCCATTTTGACTGTTTTAACAGGAAACTCGTATTTCCTGACCGGATAGAAAAAATTGACATTGATGTCTTGGGCTGGAATTTCCAAATTCGATGAATGGTGAAAACCGCATCCCGAACTCTCTATCGGTATTCGAGATATAGGGCGTTTTTCATTTTTTAACCATTTTGAAAAAAATCGTAAGTCCAAATTTTTGAGAACTTTCCAAAACGGTGTAAACATTCTTAAGGCACTTTATTGAGTGGAATCCATTGGACTACACAGATTTTTAAAAAATTTCATAATATATGAAAGGTTTAATTTTCTTAAAATTTAATTAATTTTTATTATTAGTAATGAATGATAAAAATGGTTTAGGGATCCTAACTATTTAGAAATAACCAATATATTTTTAAATACAAAAAATACACGCTACCTCTATATTTAAATGTGTAACTTGTAAGATACATACATACATACAAAACAAAGGTATAGATATGTTTTTCAGCAAGAAAATGCATGTCAGCTCAACCTACTCTGTACCTATTAAAGCAATGAGTAACTGAGGAAAACCTCCTTTAAAGGTATATTTTACAATTACGCTAGGCATCGCTAAACAAGACGGTAAAACTGATAAGCACACACTAAAGCTGGTATTAAACTAGGCTCACGCATAGCAATAAAAAGCTGCATAAGAAAAATTACCTAATTGTCGACTTTTTAATGCATCTACACTTAATGTTTTCTTATATTAAAGTGGTTATATTTAGTAAATAAATAATAGTTTAAAAAAAACTAAAAAACACGCTTTTATATGCAACCGAACTAAAAATTAGAAAATAATTTTTCATTACAAAGAGTTTGTATTACAGTAATAAAAGGTCAAACAATAAATCATAATAAATTATATACCTCAAAATAGAATTATAATAAAATTTAAGATAACAGAATAATTCACTTCAGAATAAAAGCGTGGGGTGCTTAATATATTAAATGTTATAATTATTTCATTTGTAAATATCTATGAGGGAAAGTTATGAAAAAATAGTAAAATGCACCCCACGCTTTTACTCTGAAGTGAACTATTCTGTTATTATCTTAAATTTTATTATAATTCTATTTTGAGGTATATAATTATGATTCATTGTTTAACCTTTTATTACTGTAATACAAACTCTTTGTAATGAAAAATTATTTTCTAATTTTTAGTTCGGTTGCATATAAAAGCGTGTTTTTTAGTTTTTAAAACTATTATTGATTTTTCATTTTTTAGTTCGATATATCAATTAGTTTTCTGCGGACATGTGATATTGAAATGTTTCACGAACTATTTCGTAATCTAATCATTTCATTTAAAGCTTCACTGTTGCATGGGGTTTCAGAACGCAACTACTCCGAACAAGTTTCTGTCGACCTTATGCTGAGAGTACGTCCGAAACTGCACGCATGCGCAGATCGCGCACTAGCTCTTTCTCTGTTACTCTCCTACAGAAAATCTATAAAGGAATTTATTTATCCTGGCGATCCTAATCAGGATAACGGGATACTGTTTGCAGATTATTGCATTGTCATGTGTCCTTGATACGTGTGCAAAGTTTCAAAGAAATCGAATCGCTGGAAGTCGGTTAAAATTAGGCTTAAAGATTCCGTTACATACATACATACCTACATACATACATACATACAACCCAAGCTAATAAAAGCGTGTTAAAAAGAAAAAAATTTAAAATCGTTATCCTCATTCGCAAACCTCGTATCTCCAACATCACAAATTTAGGAAAAATTTCTGGCTCTAGTCTATTATCTCCCCCCTTATCTTTTAATTGGGACAAGAAATCGAGATTGGGTAAAATTTGGGTAAAAGGGTGTCACTTAAACTACGGTCACATGGCAAGCGCCAAGGTGGAACTAGCAATTTTTTTCAAATGAAAAGGGGCATTATGTAGTACTTCGTTTTAAAAGCCCTTTGATTCTCTACTCAACGCCACTTTGTTTTTGAAAATCGGCCCAGCCGTTTCAGACTTACAACAACAAAGAGTATCTCTTTTATTGCTTTGACACCTTGCTGTGCTCAACAGTGAGCGAAAAACCATTGAGAGTAGGTTTTGGCCAAGTTGATAAGAGTCCTTTTTTCTGGCAAATCAAGATTTGGTCTGGTTAGTGATTACCATCGTCAAAAAATATTACAAGCGAAATTTACATGGAAAATGGTATTAGGCCAATTACCATTCTCCTCCGCCTTGAAATTAGAGAAAAAGTCATTTTCATGGATGATAACGCCAAACCACATCAAGGCAGAAGACTTTGGAAGCATCATAATGCTGAAGAAATTAACAGATTAGACTGATTAGAGTGGCCAGCCAATTTACCCGACATGAATCCAATTAAAAATCTGTAGTATATTGTTTCCAGAGCGAGCCACAATCGCAACCCACCACCTAGAACCGAAAAGCAACTTACGTAGCCGCCGTAGAAGAATTGGACCGCATATCACAGAAATTAATTAATAATAAATTAATTTTTATGCCCAGAAGTGTAAACTCGGAAGTAGGGCCCACAAGCCCACAAAGTATTAGCTATATTTTCTCTTTACCTTTGTCATACAGGTGATTTTTGTCGCAATTGGTATATCCTTTATTTAAGTCACCTACATGAGCTCAGAATATTTTTTCAATTAAATTAAAATTAACATAGATACCACTTTAAATAAGTCCTTTGATTTTTTCCTAAATAAATTAGAAATTAAAAAATGCTGGGGTGTCCCAAGTCTTTTGGCGTTGTGTGTAGAATATTTAATTAAATGCCAAAACGATAATGAATTAAAACGCAAGCATTAATGCACTCTTATTACTATTGACACTTTTCTTAAAAGCAGCCCCTCAAACCTTCTTGACTTACGGCTTTTCGATGATGCGATAAAGCGAAGTCCCCAAATTGATAACAGTTCCCCCATTACAATGCATCCCCCAAATGGATCAATAGACAATGTTGCCATGTTGTAAAGAAAGTTTGTCTTGTTAGACAAATTCGTTTTTTTCATGGTTGACTAAGGTTCAAGTATAATTATCACCGGTTTTGAAATAAAAAAAATTCCGTGACGGGAAAAAAATTTTGACATTATATCTTAATGAACAGGTACTAAAATGTGACTTTACATAAAATTACTTTTCCGCGGACATTCTTACACGTAAGTAAAGGTAAATATTTTAATTTAATAGCTATTTATGTATCAAGAGCGTTACTAGGACTATAATGCCTTGAAGGTCAAAGATTTCGACCTGATGGGCATTATAGTCCAATAAAGCCCGTGGTGCATACAATGCTTTATGTTTTACCCAAATAAGAGTTTTTCAATGACTAATTACATTATTTATTTGCAATATAAAAATAAGTTGCACCTGTACCTGTATACGTAAGTAGATAATGACTGGTGTTAAGTTTGACTTTGATGTTTCTATCAGTTAGTCAGTTGGCATTTTTTTATTTAACGATTTGCTCAAAATGGAAGAAATTCCACAAAATATAAGAGAAAAGGCCATAAAAGCGACCGAAAATCTTTTGCCAGTTAAATCAAGGCAACAGTATGATCAGAGGTATGGCATATTTAGTATTTGGAAAGATGCGAACGCAATTCTTCAAATAACCGAAACCGTTTAATGGCATATTTTCAGGAACTGGTAAGTTATTGATTTTGTTTTAATACGTATGTTTGTATAAACTTGAGTCTTTATTGTGAGAGAAATAAGGATTGGATAAGCAATAAAATTTCCCATATTAGCGCGATTAGGGCATTATAAGCGGGCATTATCATAATGCCCGCTTATAATGCCCTAGGTGTGATAGCAGGTATTATTGCTACTAACAACATCCGTTTTCTATGTTATCAGATCAATAATAGATGGGTAAAACATGGGTGGGGACGAAACGGTAGAAATCCACTACATTAAACGCCCAAAAAACAGTATTTCACAGTACGGCACCGCACTTTCTGTTTACAAAAATGTCCAAAAAATTGTTTAAGAAAATTAAAAATAAATAATAGTACAAACCATCCCGCCATGGCTCTCACTGCATAAAAGAAGAGTTTGCAACAGAACTGTAAATGCCTTGCGATGCTGCCAAATAAAGTGAGAAAGTGTCAATAGCTTCAAAAAAAGGAAGATACAGGACAAAAATTCATATGAAAATTAAGTTATTCCTTCTTCCTATTATAATTTGTAGAGAAAAGAGGAAAACACCCAAACATAAAGAAGGCAGGCATTTCTACAAAAATACCATTGTTTCTCAAGGAAACGGTGGATGGAATCCCCTGAAATAGGCTTGGTGTTAATTTCTTCATGAGAAGTTTGGCAACTGCTGCTTCTATCAAGACTGTCATTTTCATAATGACGAACTTCATGTTATCAGCTGACCAAAATGAATGTTCCCTTCCTTAATTAATGGCGGACGAGATATCTCATATGTGTGGGATAGTTTTTCGAAAAATTTAATACTTTTCAAAAATTGATTTACATTCTTCATGTGCCCCGAAGTGCACGTGTATTAATGTTTTCTTGTGTTTGACGTTGGATTTATACTGTTTTGTCCCCCACCCAGCACCCCTGTTCACCCACCGTCCCGTAAATATGTTTTTATTAATAATAAATTATAGAAATGGATTTTGGAAAACGCGCACACAGATTTGTGTCATAATCGACCTATAGAAACGCCCTGAAAAAGAATTTTTCGAAAATCTCTTATAATAGCGAAACCGCTATATCGAACTGAAATTCCAAAAAGAAAACAAAAATAATTCTTAACAACTCGATGCAATGCATAAATTGTCGGCTGTCAAACCAAGACCAGCTACTGGTGTTAACGTATAAACACTCCACTTTTGCACTACTGACAGCTCCCATGGCACGCCCATCTATTCTCGCCATTTGAGGAAATACCTCGTGTCCACCACCAAACAGGATACCATCAGCTTATAGGAATCTTCTGCTCACAGCGCTTAGATCCAGAAGAAAGATGCTGTCAATTTAGCGTGAAGCTTTCCTTTTTGATCCCCGAAGGTAAAAACGTTCGTACGGGCACGTCATCGTTCAACCGCCACTCTGGAAGAACTTTGTAGTCCTCTACAAAACATATTAAATTTTAAAATGGAGAAACACTTGTAAATTATAAAAAATCTTGTATCTGTCCTTACACTCAGAAGTAGCAAAAAGTAGAGAAAGTCAATTGTAAGTACAAAAACTGATAAAGAAAAGGTAAAGATCGTTGACAACAGTAGCGAGACTTCGTGAGACTGCATCGGAACACAACAATAGTGCTTATTATTTAAACTCTTTTACCTTTTTAGTAAATAAGGCTAATAATAAACTAAGTAGATTAAATGTTGTATATTTATGTTTACTTAAAATGCATTTTCCAAGTTTCTTATTACCCCAATAGAAGTCGTCAGTATCCTTTTATAATTTTGCGTACATGCAGTTTTGGAGTATCTGCTTTGAAATACACAAGCATGAGCCATTAAAATTTCAAAGTTGCTTTGGCCAAAATAATGGTTTCTATCCCATAGTATATCGGCGCGTCGCTCTAAAGGATAGCGGCGCCTTTTATAAAATAGTCCGAATTGGGTAAGCGTCTCTTTTTATGTTTTGTAGTTATTTCAAAGAGTACCGGAATTTACGTTTAAATGTTCTTATGGTAAGTTATTGATTTTATTTTAATACATATGTTTAACAAACTTTATTATTTTAGTCGGAAAATACAGTCCGAATTCTCTGGACCAAGTATTCCACCCTAAGGTCTACGTTGATGGTCTATGAATGAATATAGACATTTTCGCAATACCATTGTCTCATATCTTTTTAAAAGTCGAAAGGATACGTCCTGAAGAAGTCTAAAGTTTTGGGAAGGAGAACAAATATTAAAATTTATTAACAAGGCTCCTGATGATATCTACTTTGGTACACAAAGTAATATTGGTAATGGGTGTTTCTTTTGGAGGTTTGAGACGAGATGAGTTGGTCAAAAACGACCATTGATGACATTGAAGATAGAGGAACAGTCTTGGTTATAAAGGTACCAGAAACTAAAACTTCAACTTCAAAAAGTTTTTACTATCATTGAAGAAAGATTTAGGTGCTTCTAAATTTAATAAAGTACACAACATTAAGACCAGTTGGAATAAAGGAGCGAAGATTTTTCTTACCTATAGAAAGGGTCGATGTACAGTACAACACATTGGAAAAATACCATAGGAAGCGTCCCAACATTGATCGCAAAATTTTTAAAATTGGATAATGCAGAAGTTTACACTGGCCACTGTTTGCGCTCTAACATCGTCAACTTTACTTGTTGAGGCAGGTGCTTCGTTTGAAACGCTAAAAACAACATGGGAAATGAAGTTTCAGTCGAAGGATATATAGAAGAAGTATTTAACAATAAACAAAGAACAAACATGCCAATTCAGTTAATTCTGAGGTTAATCTCGCATCGACTATTGAAAATTCTTTAATGGACTGTTCTTCTATACAAAATAGCGTTAGTGCTACCACCGCTGCTACCATCACAAAAACACCGACCATTCTATAAGTGGGATCAGCTACATTTCTCCGGGACATTTCAAAATTGTAATTTTTATTTTGGAAATAAAGTTTAATTTTTAGTATTGTTTAAAGAAAATTATTTTTTGTATAAACTTGATCTTTATTGTGAGAGAAATAAAATTGATAAGCAATAAAATTTCCATATTAGCCAAGTGATAGCAATAAAAATGTCTCGGGACGGTTAGAAGGTTGTAAACCACAGGCGCACCAGTCTGTGCAAAGAACAGGTAGAAATACACCGAATTGCGTCAAATAAGGATTATAAATTTTATATATATTTTAGTATCTTTCCGTATGTGCAACTGAGTGGTTTATAAATTGTTAGAGTATTGTTCAAAGTATTACAATATTGTAAAAATGGCTTCTCCGCAGAAACGCGCATGTTTCGGACATTTAACTGTAAACGAAAAGCAGATTGTTAAAAACGTATTCGATTATATTAGAAATGATCAAAGCTCTAATTTAGGTGTGGACGATTGTGTTCAAAAATGTGCGTTGATGACTGGGGTGGGGAAAGCGACAATTTACAGAATTTTGAAACAAGAAAAAGAGGAGGTATAATTCCACCAAAAAAGCGACCGGGCAAAACAGAACTTTTATAACAGACGACACAAAACAAACAATTCGACGAATTGTACATAGTTCTTTTACCTAAAAAACTTACCTACTTTAGATGTCATGTTTCAAGCTGCGAAAAATAATCCACACGTGCCGGAAATAAGTAGAGTAAAACTTTGGAAAATCTTAAAAGGTCTAAATTTTCAGTGGGAAAAAATTCCAAAGAAAATCCTTATTAATAGAGAATGGAGAAATTGTCCATTGGAGGAGAGATTATTTACGAAAAATAAAAAAAGCTCAGTACTGAAGGAAAGGCAATATATTATCTAGATGAGACTTGGATAAATGAAGGGACGTTTTTCCAAGTATTTTTAAGTGAACAATTCGACGACCAAATCCGATGTATCAATATTTAGTTTAGTTGACAGGTTACTTGACAGAAATTTTCCATGTTTATTCTTAAATTTATGTGGTACTTGACCTTGTTTTACAAATTTGTTATATGTTTCTTTTATTTACTGTTTTGCCTTTTCAATAAAATTTTTTTGGTGATATGATAAGGGTGGTTTAGACATTTTATTAGTAAATAAACATAACAATTTAAAACCGATACCTTGTTTAAAGATGCTTGTGCAGTAGATTTTTGCGTAGAATTTCTATTGTTTTTACGCAGCGTTGCCAAATATAAATACCACCATGGTCAAATTACCAAGCACTCATTTGACTCTCGTGGTATCGGTAGAACTACCTTACCGTCGGAATTCTTCAGTTCAATTTTGGTCCATTACTTAGGGACCACCCTGCATATATTTTTTTATTTTCTGTACTATTTAACCTTAAAAGCCCCCAACATTTATCAGGCCAGTAACATCCCATATAATATTTTTTGCCGGCGTTGTACATTTAATTTACTGGCATTGCCAACACTCTTTAATGGCAAGGCATTGGCAAAAAGGTATCAAAAAGACGCGAAAGTGGGCAATTGGCCGTTATTAGGCCACGTGTTGCAGGTAAAGTGATGGCATCCGTCATTAATAAGTTATTTGCAAAAAAATGCGTTTAAGATGATGGCATCCATCATTAATAAGTTATTGGCAAAAAGATAACCTAAAGACACGAAAGTGGGTAAATGCAGATATTCCCAAGCAGCAAGCTGACGTCTTATTGACGAAAATTGTCGCATATACTTTTTTAAAAAAGGTAAAATGATGCGATATTTTATTTGAAAAACTCCTTACTGCATGCAATTTCCTTGCAATGCAAAGTACCATCTCTCGGAACACTGTCCAACTTGGAGATGCAGATTTTTACACTAGCCGAAGATATTTCTTTCAAAGCTAAGTGAGATCACCTACCGCAGACCGCTCTCGAATTATTTTTTGTCTAATAGGTACGGTTTAGACGATAAAAAGCGAAGATATTGCAGAAACGTAGTAGTTTATTGTCCATTACGCCATCTATCGGTATGTCAAAAAAACTATTAAATATATATAATATTTTTATTAACACGTCTTTAAAACTTTTAAAAAGTTTTAAACAAAATGTTTACAGCTCCTAACAGTCTACTTGAATATCTTGCCTTCTCGACAAGCCATCACCAATTAATCACACAACACACACTTATTAGGTAATGAATACATTTAATTATGTCTATTAAAAAACTCTTTTCTTTAAAAAGAAACTAAAAAGCTAGAAAACCACGTAGAAAACAAATGCACAAAGCGATCACCTTCGGTCGAAATTAACGTAGCTAATTTTACCATCATTTTATTTTTATTCACTCCAAAATACATAATAAACATTTTGTTTGACCTAATTTTTATTTGCATGATTTTTAACAATAAAATGTTATGAAAAGGCCATTTCCTTTAAATTATGTAAAAAAACATAAAATAATGTTGTTTAGCTGCCATTATAAATAAAACAGATCAAAAAATTGCTTTAATGTTAGTTAAATACCAATGTTAATAATATGGTTTAAAAAGTATGAATATGCGTTGAAGGTTTGCCTTCAAAATCCAATATTTATTTGCCTGCATCAAAAACGCGTGCTTTATTTAATCAGGATTGGTATTGGTATGCCGCCATTTTTTATGCTTGCCGGCAATTCGCCTGCATGTAAAATTTATTGGCAATTAAGTGTTTATTTAGGGTTGACTTTTAATGCGAATAAGATATTGGCATAATATTGCCACCAATTGCCAATGCTTTACCATCAATGCCAATATAAAAAATGTACATTGCCGGCAAATAGTGTTTGCTGGGATTTTAATAAAACATTTAACATCAAAATAATTTATAAACTAAAATAAAATGGTAACGTATATGACCTGTCGCTCTTAATAGAATTCTTGATAAATACATTAATTTATTTTTATTTTACTTTGTTTATCAATTATGTATAGTAAAACATAAAACATAAAAGCCTTCGACAGTGATTACTTCTTTTATGGCTGCAATAATGCATGCTCAGGACAAGCAGAATTATAGTTTTATTTTTGTTTTCAGATAAGGATGGATAACCCCTCGGGTATACTTCATCATAAATCTAAGATATACGAGACCATAAATTAACATCACACATACTTTTTTAGGAATTAAGTGTTTTAGTGACGCCCAGAAATATTAATGAGGCTTAAATTATAAAGAAGACATTTAGAAAATAAAAATATTTAAGGTAGTTCTCTTTCTCTCTCTCTCTCTCTATTTTTTTCTTGGTTTTGGTCCCTTCAGGTCCAATCCACCACTCTCCTCCTCCGGACTATGCTTTCCAGGGCTTCGTCGGCGGAAAATCTGAATAATCGAGCTCGTAGCTCCCAGAAATTCCAAAAGAAAACGAACAATTCAACAATTGATGCATTGCATAAATTGTCGGCTGACAAACCAAGATCTGCTACTGGTGTTACGTATAACCTTCACATTCACTACTGACAGTTCCCATGGCACGCTCATCTATTTCCCGCCATTTGAGAAATACCTCGTGTTCACCACCAAACAGGATACCATCAGCTTATAGGAATCTTCGCTCACAGCGCTTAGATCCAGAAGAAAGATGCCGTCAATTTAGCATGAATCTTTCCTTGATCCCCGAAGTTAAAAAACGTTCGTACGACACCTCTAGCCGCCACACCGGGAAGAACTTTGTAGTCCTCTACGCACGTCCGCACTGTCCGGAGGTCAAACAAAGAGTCATTCTTAACGGTTGAACAACCTTGAATTTAATATACCCGATACAGTATTTTGATCCGCTTTTTACAGAGAAAACGAAAAAAGTTATTCGTTAAACTAGGTATAAGTCAATCACAAATATAACAATATAATAACCTTTTGTTCATTTTATTAAATATAAAATTAATCATAGCTTATCTTCCGATCATCATAAAAGTACTTTGTATTCGTCAAGCTCACGAGCTTTACACATGTACCGGTGTATTTCTTGTGTATACTAATAAAAGCTTTACTGTCACTTAAGAAGTCCCGCTTGCAGCTTGCTTAACTACAGGCAGGACACGGTGCTTGAACGAGAATAATCGATTAAATACCGCACATTCATCACCATCTGTCAGGCACCGATCGAGAATTTTGCCCGTAATCCTTGTTTATCGGCGATTCCAGGACGTTTAGGATGATAAATCTCTAGCGGAATCAAAAGTCGAGCTTTTGTGTGCACGGAAGCTTTTTTCCAACATTTTCCGCATTTTTTGCAGGCTATTGTTTTACAGCAAATAATTTTCCCCAGATAGTAATTTATCGTCCTTTGTAGTGCGTTGTGACGGGTCTCTGTTGTGTATGACTGGATATCGAATGAACTATAAATATTTCAAGCAAACAGAAAAATGAAGAGATTAATTAATATAGGCTTTGATCAAGTCTAGGCTTAAAAAAATGTAAACCAAAATGGGGTATAAATGAAACATTCTCATCGATATGGAGAAGTATAGAAGGAACAGTTTCAAAATGTAAACTCGGTGCTCTTTGATAAGAAAAAAATCACAAAAAAGTTTAAAACAAATAAATCGGAATGCTTGACTTCGCGGCCGCCTTTGCTATAATATTTCTTTTATGATATGCCGGTTGATGCAGCTGGTCATCGCACTATGGGCTAGAAATTAATTTTTTGGTCAAAATTCTGAAACTTACCAATCTAACTTAAAATGGGGTGCTTTTTACTGGAAAAATATTATAAATTATTACAAATGCTTTTGGAAACCTAAAACTTATTACATGTTATTATAAATTTACACCCCCTTAACATTATTATTTTTTATTGTACAAAATAAACTAAAATGTTAGCTGTTAATTCGGTAGTATTCTAATTAGTAATCCGATGATTATTATCTCATATGATATACAGGGTACGACAATAGGTATGATTTTTTTAAATGGCATACCCTGAATATTATATTACCATCAAAAAAATCTTTAAAATACTTTAAAAAATACTACATTTGATGTGTCTATCTCAATTAGTTTCGGAAATATGACCATCCAAATCTAAAAAATAATTTTAAATTATTCTTAGAAGCGTAATAGAGATACATCTTCCCAACTTTTTATTTTTTAACGTATAAAATAAATAAAAACACTTTTTTGTTGAATAGATTCTGTAGAATCCATATCTTTCATCAGAATGCTTTTATCTTTTAGGATATACAGTGTAGGACAAAACATATTAAATTTTAAAATGGAAAACCTTGTAAATTATAAAAATTCTTGTATCTGTCCTTACACTCAGAAGTAGCAAAGAGTAGGAAGGCAATTGAAGGTACAAAAACTAATAAAGAAAAAGGTAAAAAAATCTTTGACAAAAGTAGCGAGACTGCATCGGAAACACAACAATAGCTCTTATTATTTAAACTCTTTTACTTTTTGTAGTAAACAAGGCTAATAATAAACTAAGTAGATTAAATGTTGTATATTTATGTTTACTTAAAATACATTTTCAAGTTTCCTATTACCCCAATAGAAGTCGTTATATCCTTTTATAATTTTGCGTACATGTAGTTTGGAGTGGCTACTTTGAAATACACAGCATGAGCCATTAAAATTTCAAAGTTGCTTTTTGGCCAAAATAATGGATTTCTATCCTATAGTGTATCGGCGCGTCGCTGTAAATGATAGCTGCGCTTTTGTATAAAATAGTCCGATTGCAGGCGGCCTTTTTTATGTTTTTTTGTATTATTTTCAAAGGGTACCGAATTTGCAAATGTTCTTACTATATGATTGGTTAGATTTTGGCTAAATTAAAATATCAATGTGGTACAACTTTGAGAAGTATAAATTTTAATTCTTCTGCGGAGAAGTCAAACTTTTAAAACACCGAAGTACCTTAAAAACCCATTGAATATTTAAAGGTTATTTTTCACACATTTTTTTTTATAATGGCCCAAGTCGGGTGTTTATAAAGTCGCTGATCACGAATATGATGTTTAAATTGACCCCTCAAACACCTGGAGTTCAGGAACTCCGACGAACGTCATCTCCTTGGGTCTTTCTCAAAATTCATGTAGAAAGGAGAGAAACTTAATGCTCGGGGTTTTTGGTTCGCTGAATTATTATATAAATATAATAATAATTGAAAATATGGCATCGACAAACCCTCCGCGGACACCTTATTCACCCTTACCTGAACAAAGTTATCATCTTCGAGAATTTTCCTGACAAGACTGCCAAAAACAAACTTAAAATCATTGTGGAGACGTTTTGTGGGGTGCTAAGTCCAAATGTCATGTCGAAAACGAACCCACGAACACCTGGTGCACTGGAACCTAGCCTTGGCTCCGTGGCTTTTTCCGACAGAATCGAAAAAGCCAAACAAAGAATCTTTATGGGGGTTTTGGAGCCCCAAAGCAAAATTTTACGTTTAAAAAAATCACTGAGCCCCTTGTTCATGGCAACCTGACCCTGACACATTTAAGAAATAATCGAAAATACTTAGGGATATAATTGTGTGGAACTGTTAATATTAGTTAAATTATGTATAGAGAAAAAAAGGAATGAATATATTTTGGTCAGTTTCTTATGATTCAGGGTCAGGTTGCGGTGCACCAGGTGCTCGGGAGGGTTGTTCTCGTCGTGAAATTTTGACTCAACGCCCTACAATGATTTGGGCTTGTTTTTGGCTTTCTCGTCAGAAAATTTCTCAAAGATGACGTCCGTTCAGGTTGGGGCGCACCAGGTATCCGCGAGGTGTTTGCCGATGAAATAGTTAGCGTATCCCGAGTGCCGAAATTCTCTTCCTCCTCGCATGAATTTTGGCAGTCCCACGGAGATGACGTTCGTCGGCGTTTTCGAGCTCCAGGTGAATGGGGGTTTAATTTGAACATCATATTTGTGATCAGCGACCTCAAAAACCCCCGGGTACCCGAGTTGGGTCAATTGTGACTTTGATTTACAAAGTTATTAAATTTTCCAGAAGGCGTCTTCAAAAAAGAATTTCTTAAATACATTTTTGGCTGCAGCCAAAGACAATTATGGTTTCACTATAGACTTCCAGAACAATGCTAAATTTTGGGTCATCAGTGTGGACGCTGGCTTGATTAAATTTATGAAGCGGCAAAGTATACGTACTGTTTACGTGTGTACTCGATGGATACCCGCTTTATAAATTCCACGAAGCGAGCGTCCAAGCTGATGACCAAAAATTTAGCATTGTTCTGGGTGTCTATAGTGAAACTACAATTGTCTTTGCTGCAGCAAAACAACTTCCAGTTTGTAAAAGTTAAAAATTGTTTACACATTTTACAAATAATTTTTGAAAGCGAATGCAGAAAATCGCATTGTGATCCGTCCTGTCCTAAAAAATTCCGAACTTAGACCCTTTTTAGTGCTTCATTTACTCGACTATTTGGTTTTGTTAATTTTTAATTGTACCGTAAAGTACCGTAAAATTACATACTTATGTTACCAATACGTACATTGCTTCTAAGAAACTTTAGTGAAGTCTAAATTAAACTTTTGTGAAGACTGAATCTTTTTAACAGATTTTACTTGAAATTCTAAAGTGTGTTGTTTCACAACACACAGATTTCCCCAGAAACCCATTGTATTCTCCTTTTGGTGCACTGTAACACTCCTATTAGAAAAACAAGTTTGTAGTAAGAGAACTTCAAATAATATAATTTTAGCAAGCAGAAGAGTAAAACATACTGAAATATACAATATGAGCAACGCTGTTTGGTTCATCGGCAGGCAATAGAATAACAAAATAAGCACTATTAGTCACGCATGTTTACATGCCGGGATTTAGTTAGATTGTCTTTTTCTTGTACAGAGGCGAAATAAGAGGATGTTTTTTAGTACGTGACACGTGTTGTAGCAGTGTTTTTTATCTCAAAATATGCAATCAGGCTCTGTCAGCGCTATGTTCGAAAAGGTTTGTTTACTTTATCATTTTTTGTGTACTTGGAGGTATTGCTTTCAGAATGAAATAAATGTGGACTCATCTATACCACGTAGATATTATAATGGGGATCACATTTACTTAAAATGTGGTTTAAAAAAGTGCAAAGGCAAAGTAAAAAGTTTTAAAATCCGTCTGAAATTTACCTCCCTTAACCCTAATGCTTTGGTATACATCACGAAAAAAAAATGTACATACCTGCAACTTGCAACGTCGCATTTCTGCTTGACGCCGTTCCAGCAACATTTTTAGCAACACACCAATAAACCCCAGCATCCTGTTCCTTTTTGCTGTTCATTGTTCTCAGAAAAAACAACGATCCGGCCGGGAGAAGTACTCGGTGCGACTTATTATCAGTGGGTGAAGTTTTAACCAATTCTCCATCTTTGTACCACTCTATCACTGGATCCGGTTTACCTTCTGCTTTACAATTAAGAGTAACGGGTTCATTTTTTGCCACGATGATATCCGAGGGATGTTCAGTGATCCGGGGTGAGCGATATTGACCTGGAAAAAAAAACACAAATTTATAAAATTTGTAGTTATGCGTAGTGGAAAAAGAAATTTTAGAAACATAATTAATTAAGTTATACAGGCCGTCTTAAAATAAGCGCGGAATATTCCTTAAAGAGCATGATCGTAAAAATGCTTTAAAACATAAGTGGACATCCGAGCAGAGTGAACTATATGGAAGTCGGTTTTGGTGAGTCGCATCCAGTGACGAAAGCAACCGAAAATGAGCTTTAAAAAAGTTTACGAACCATATATAACCTACATTTAGATCCGCAGTGGCAAGAAGCATTTTTCGGATTTTTACGACCTCGCGCAGTAAACAAATCGGGGATGGACGAACATGCACACTTAAAAACCTTGGCAGAATACAAACACCGGCACACCATGGAGTGCCTCAGGGCTTAGTTCTGGCACCAACATTGTTTCTTCTTCACATCAACGACCTTCTCTCGTCCACAACTAATTCCATTCATAGTTTCGCCGACGATAGTACCCTTCATAGTGTTAAAATAAAATTAAATTAGTTGCACCTCTGCATCAAAAAAAAAAAAAAAAATCAAATATCACAAAAACGAATAAAATTACTTGGTACTATCAAAATAGTGAAACTACAATAATTGTCTTTGGTACTATAAATAAACTTAAGCTATTTTTCCACATAGAATCAACGATCTATTTTAATTACCCCCTTAATGTCATTAATATTATTGCCAAATTAAAACAAAATTAGATAAAGAATAGTTACGATATTTAACACAGTAGATTTTTTTTTGAAATTTTAACACTCTGTATCTCAAAAGTTTGGAGGTTTAGGACATAGGTTTATATAAACTTTTCTTCTTAGAATTACTTAAGGTTTTACACCTTATATTATTAACACTCAATTGATAAACACCCTGTATATAAAATCAAACTTTTATAAGTTTGTTCCAGCAGGCTGTCAGAAATGTTTGCAACCGTTCGGATTCTGCGCACGTTAAATTTGTCGTTCCAGCAGTGCCATGTTTCTAACATTATACATATGTTTGTTGTTCCAGCAGTAGTTTTAAGATGTTGAAAACATGTTGAAAACTGTTTAAAAAGTTTGTGAAATTTCTTCAAACATTACTGACAATTTTTAACATAACCTTTCTTGTATTGACATATAAGCAGTATGCACGCCTTGTTTATTTTTCGTTCCAGCAGAAAACTGTTGCCAACATTTCTGACTCATGTTTGTAACAATTTCTGCGATTTACGATTGTTGCGAACATGTTTCCAACATTCTGCTGGAACAAACCTTATATTTTTGAGATAATAATAGATCTAACGATAAAAAAGGTTCGGGATGTTTCATGCCAGTAAAGAAAAAAGAATAATTTAAATAAACATAAAAATCACGTTGCTCAACAAATACAAATAACGCATATTATACAGATACACATATCTTTTGTTAACGGCCTTTTGCTTTATAAAGTTATTCGTGTTTTGACAAAATTTAAATTTGTGTTTCATAGCTATTTATGTATCAAGGGCGTTACTAGGACTATAATGCCCTGAAGGTCGAAATAGCCCGAGGGCCTCTGGCCCGAGGGCTAGATTTCGACCTGATGGGCATTATAGTCCAGTTAAGCCCGTGGTGCATACAGTGCTTTATGTTTTACCCAAAAAGAGTTTTTCAATGACTAATTACATTATTTATTCGCAATATAAAAAATAAGTTGCACCTGTACCTGTATACGTAAGTAGATAATGACTGGTGTTAAGTTTGACTTTGATGTTTCTATCAGTAAGTCAGTTGGCATTTTTATTTAACGATTTGCTCAAAATGGAAGAAATTCCACAAAATATAAGAGAAAAGCGACCGAAAATCTTTTGCCAGTTAAATCAAGGCAACAGTATGATCGGGAGTATGGCATATTTGGTATTTGGAAAGATGCGAACGCAATTCTTCAAATAACCGAAACCGTTTTAATGGCATATTTTCAGGAACTGGTAAGTTATTGATTTTATTTTAATACATATGTTTAACAAACTTTATTATTTTTAGTCGAAAAAATACAGTCCGAACTCTCTCTGGACCAAATAGCGTTAGTGCTACCACCGCTGCTACCATCACAAAAAATACCGACCATTCTATAGTGGGATCAGCTATATTTTCCGGGACATTTCAAAATTATAATTTTTATTTCGGCAAAAAAGTTTAATTTTTAGTATTGTTTAAAGAAAAATTATTTTTTGTATAAACTTGATTTTTATTGTGAGAGAAATAAAATTTCCATATTAGCGCATTAAGACATTATAAGCGGGCATTATCATAATGCCCGCTTATAATGCCCTAGGTGTGATAGCAGGTATTATTGCTACCATAACATATTCCGTTTCTAAGGTATTACAGATCAATAATAGATGGGTAAAACATAAATACAACAATTTCTTTTCTTGTAAGTATTTATAAGAATGTTTTCTTAATGTCTAAATTTAATTTTTTCTTCTTTTTTACCGTTTTAAATGTTGTACATAAAAAACCCCCGCTTGATTATTTTATCATACAACAAATTATTATTGCTCATAATACAGGGTGTCCCACAACGAATTGATCGCGAGCTATAAATTTTTCGAAACATAGACCAACCAACCTAACCTTATCGTACTGAACAGCATTTTTAAAAACCGATCAATTGTCAATATTTCGAAAATTATAAATTTTCCGAATTAACATTATTATACTGACCAACCCGGACTCATTATTCCTCACCCTGAGCTGCGGGTAGATTAAAAAATATACTAGTGCACTGATTAATTATTGCTTTTTTTTACCTTTTTTTTTTAATCTCTTTCTCTCTTACTTTTAAATTGGTGTTACTATAATAGTCACATAACCAAATCAAATTTCAAAGAAAGTGCGTGGCAAATTTTGTTTCTCTGTTGGAAACTGTGAGTGGAGGAACTATACTGGACAATTCTTCAGAGCAGAAACCATGGAAGTACCTATAAAAAGCAATAAATCCCCCACAGCCCGACGATGGGCAAGAGAGAAAAGCCTTTCTGTAAGTGAAGGATCATTAATAAGACGAATAGCTCTTTTTTGAATAGAATCCAGAATGCTTAGGGTTGTGGGGAAGCCATGCTCCAGATATGAGAACAATACTCCAAGGGAGGTCGGATTTGGGACACATATAAAGTGTATAAATTAGAAGGGGAAAATACTTTTTGCTCGAAAGAGAAATCCAAGCTTTTCTAAAGCTGCCGTGGCTATAGATACAATGTGTTTATGCCAGTTAAGGATACTTTCAAATGTGACGCCCACAAGATTAAAGGTGTCTTTGCTCTGTAAAACTTCACCGCTCATTAGTAGAGGATGAGTATTTGGTGACTTTTCTCGCGACAAGGAACATGATTGTGTTTTGGATGCATTAAAGTGGACGAGATTTTTGGCGCCCCAATCCAATATTAAATTAAGATCCTGCCAAAGTGATATCTGCATCGCTCTGCGTTTGTTTTCCAAATCGGGTTTAGTGATGGGTTTTGGAACCTGAAAACTATCGTCGGCGAAACTATGAATGGAATTAGTAGTGGACGAGAGAAGGTCGTTGATGTAAAGAAGAAACAATGTTGGTGCCAGAACTGAGCCCTGAGGCACTCCAGCATTTACTTGGTGAAAGCTTGAAGAATGGCCGTCCACAATAACTAATAAACGTCGATCAGATAAATAACTAGACGATCTGGGACTCACCTAGAAACTCAAGAGACTTATTCCAACAGTGTGATACGAAAGAAAGAAGATCTGCTGTAGATTTTTTGTGGCGAAATCCATACTGTCTGTCGTGCAAAATTTTGTGTTTTTCTAAATACTTAAGAATTTATGAATTAATGAATTTTTCCATTACTTTACAAAGAACTGAGAGAATTGAAATTGGTCTATAGTTAGATGGAAGAGATTTAGATCCTTTCTTGGGAATAGGTTGAACACGTGCAGCTTTTCTTCTTATCATTTAAGCTTTGCAACCCAATAGGTCTCTTTGACGCTCAAGTAAATCCCCATTTAGCATCTTGAGCTCCCCGACTATAAAATGTATTTAAAATTTTACGCCGAACCTAAAATATAAATATTATACAGGAAGTTTCATGTATAATTATCATCCATAAGGAATTTGACACTAACTTTAAGTACAACAGAAATTACTACAACTGTAAAAATATTTTAGCCGTGTGCACCTTACTAACTTCAACCTCTTGCTAAATTTTTAAAAATTTTCGTTGTCTACTTTTTAAGACATCCTGTATAACGGCAAAATTATAATACGGCTAAACTTTAAAATTAAAAGTTATTTTAAATATTCAAATATTTTACTTTAAAAAGCAGTGTTATTGTTTTACGGTACCTTTGCAATAGCCAGTAGATTAACTTTTAATTTTGGTGATCTCTACAGGTAAATTGAAAATAAAAATATGGAAGTATTTTGCATATAAATTGCAAAAATCTGCTTTCAATGGCGATTTTGTGTTTGGCGTTCAATTTTTTTTTTTTTTTTTGTAATATTTCGATAGCATATTAATCACAATTTTGCATTTGTATTTTGTTCAAAGGTTTCCATGAAAAATCATAATGCCGAACATAATTTTAAAGACTAAAGGACTAGCATACTAACGTATGTCCTAAAAGTTTTAGCACAAAACTCATTGTTTTTAATTTTAACAAAAACAAAATAATATCAAGTTGCCTTTGTAAACAAAAGTTTATTTACTTTATTTACTGTCAGTTGAGATTTATTTATTTTGAAGTTTTCGCTTTAAGATGTCGTATAAATTAGAAATAAGAAAAAGTATTCTACAAGTTAGTTGGGCGGATACCCAAAGCTGAAATCTGTCGAATATTCCAGAATGAAAACATTTCAGGCAGAACCATTTATAGAACAATAGCGGAGTGCGAGCAGGGAATACCATGTCTGAATCTCCCAAAGTGGAAGACCACGTGCATTTACCGCACAGAGGTCAGAGAGATTGGTGAGAAGAGCAAAAACCAGATTGGAATGTCAACGAGGAGACTGGCTAGGCAATACAGATCTTCTAAGAGTACGATATCGTTATCGTTGGAATTGAGGAGGAATGGTCTTAAATATCGAAAGAGACGTAAGTGCCCCAAATACTCTCAAGCGCAGCATTAAAAAAACGATAAATATTGTGTGCCTAAACTTTTAGGACATACGTTATTCAGGCCCGTACTCGAGGAAAGGATTAGGGGAGCAAGAAAAAGAAAAACTACTTTATTAATCTTAAAAAATTGAAGAGCACAAAAAGGTCCTCATTTTTCAACATAACACTGTTAATTATTTAATTACTTTGGCCTATGGCCTTGCGTGCCATAAAACCTGTAACGCGTGGCGTAGTCGTCGGGTTGAATATTTTTTGCTGCAATAAATCACTGTTTACAAAAGGGTTTATTTTTGCTTTATCATTTTTGTGTACCTGGCGATATCGCTTTCAGAATGAAATAAATATGGGTCTAACTATACCTATATTTTATAATTAAATATAGAAATAAGAACTTAACTCTTCTAGTGTAAAAACATGAAGTAAAACCGTTATATTTTTAACAATAAAAAGATTTAAGTCTGTGTCGAATTGAACAAAATAGGCAATTTTATTATTTTACGGTGGTCCTCCATTAGTCATCAGATTTATTTTCAATTTTTGTATTCTTTGCAGGTTAAATTTTTTGATTTTAATGTAAATTAGTATTTGTATATAAAATGCTTAAAAGATATACCCACTTCCAATTTCAATTATATGTTTGTTTTTGAACTTCGTTTAAAATTATTTTTTCATTTAATAAAATATCAGCAGTATGTAATGCACAATTTATATTTATGTTCTGTTTAAAGGATTTAATAGAAAATCACAACGCCAGAAATTATTCATAGGGCCAAAGGGCAGCCTGTTAAAAATGACAAATTGCACCCGTCTGTGTCCGGTTTACAGTGAAAATTTTACAATTTTTTTTTCCCAATTAGTGGGGGAAAGTTCTTTAAGGATACAAGTCATTTTATTTATTTTATTTTTTTATAAATATAATAATAATATGGTGTTACAAGTTTGAGGGGCATCATAGGAATCTCGGAAACGGTAAGAGATACACAGTTGGTTAAATATTCGCAAAGTTGCATATTTCCCAGCAAACCCTATTTGCCGGCAATGTACATTTTTCATATTGGCATTGATGGTAAAGCATTGGCAATTGGTGGCAATATTATGCCAACATCTTATACGCATTAAAAAGTCAACTCTAAATAAACACTTAATTGCCAATAAATTTTACATGTAGGCGAATTGCCGACAAGCATACAAAAATGGCGGCATACCAATACTGATTAAATCAAGCACGCATTTTTGTTGCAGGCAAATAAATATTGGATTTTTGAAGGCAAACCTTCAACGCATATTCATACTTTTTAAACCATATTATTAACATTGGTATTTAACTAACATTAAAGCAATTTTTTTGATCTGTTTTATTTATAATGGCAGCTATATAAACAACATAAACAAAACAACATTTTATTGTTAAAAATTATGCAAATAAAAATTAGGTCAAACAAAATGTTTATTATGTATTTTGGAGCGAATAAAAATAAAATGATGGTAAAATTAGCTACGTTAATTTCGACCGAAGGTGACTGCTTTGTGCATTTGTTTTCTACGTGGTTTTCTAGCTTTTTAGTTTCTTTTTTAAAGAAAAGAGTTTTTACTTACGGAGCACTCGGTATAAACTTATGCTTTTTAACACGCCTTTATTAGCTTGGGTTGTAACTATCTATCTATCTATGTAACGGAATCTTTGAGCCTAATTTTTACCAACTTCCAGCGATTCAATTTCTTTGAAACTTTGCACACGTATCAAGGACCGATGACAATGCAATAATTTAAAAACAGTATCCCGTTATCCTGATTAGGACCGCCAGGATAAATAAATTCCTTTACAGATCCTCTGTGTCTCTTGACAAAATGGCGAAGGAATTTTTTAGTGAATAAACTGGAGCATTTATTTTTTAAAAACTAATTGATATATCGAACTAAAAATGAAAAATAAATAATAGTTTAAAAAACTAAAAAACACGCTTTTATATGCAACCGAACTAAAAATTAGAAAATAATTTTTCATTACAAAGAGTTTGTCACTTCAGAATAATAGCGTAGGGTGCTTAATATATTAAATGTTATAATTATTCTATTTGCAAATATCTATGAGGGAAAAGTTATGAAAAAATAGTAAAATGCACCCCACGCTTTTACTCTGAAGTGACAAACTCTTTGTAATGAAAAATTATTTTGTAATTTTTAGTTCGGTTGCATATAAAAGCGTGTTTTTTAGTTTTTTAAACTATTATTTATTATATTTATTTCTTGTGTAGGATTTAATAGAAAATCACAACGCCAGAAATTATTCATAGGGCTAAAGGGCAGCCTGTTAAAAATGACAAATTGCACCCGTCTGTGACCGGTTTACACTGCAAATTCTACACATTTCTTTTTCCCAAATTAGGGGCGGAAAGTGAAACATTGGTTTAACAGTACAAATTCTTTAAAGGTAAAAATCATTTTGATTGTATAAATAAATATAGGGTGTTACAAGTTTATGGGGCACCATTAGAATCTCGGAAACGGTAAGAGATACAAGAGACATTTTGCACCTCTCAAAATAACAGACGTTTTTTGGCCTCCTTATGGTTATCGTTATTAAACATAACGATTACGGCAGTTTTAGACAGAGATTTTGCAGCCTCTTTTAAGAAATTTATCTTGCGTCTGCGCTTTCGACACATAACCTTATTTTTACCTGTGGTTGACCGATTTTAAAGTTTACGAAAAATCAGTACTTACTTATATTCTCCATAAGTTATATATTGATATTTAAATATATGCAAATAGTTCTCTCTTGATTTTGTTTTTAAAGTAGATGTAAACAATACAGTATAAGCAAAACACAAAAAGTAAGGTTAGGTTTGGTAGTAGAATAAAAGCAAGTGTGCCAGATTGTAACATTTAAATTAATTACTGAATTTAAACATCCTTAAAAATGCAAGTCCGTTTTAATTTCTTTACACTATTTTATTTTTCTTACTGCTATGGATTTTTCGCTAATTAGAGCCTATGTATCAATGATATTTTAATTAATACGGCATTAAAATGTCAACCTTCTTAAATAATTGATATTACAAATTCTACAATCAGGCAACCACGCAGTTTAACAATAACGATAACGATAACGATATGCTCTTCGGTATTCATCCGTAATGAAAGGAGTCCGGTATGGTTAATAACGATAACGGATCATGTTTGCGTTACTGCGCAGACTCAGAATAACGTTAACCACAACGGAATTGCAAAATAAGAGGTGCAAAATGTTTCTAACGAGTTGGTTAAATATTGTTAAAGTTACATATTTTATTGCTTCACAATACTCATCTTAAGTAGTTTCCAAAATCTTTTAATAAGACACTTAGACACAGTAAATAATCCTGTATATTATAAATATTAGAGAATTATTGCACAGTGAAATAAGGCCAGGCGCTAATAATACCGGCCCCTATTTTGACATCTGAGCCTGCGCAGATGCTTGGTAGGATAAGGACTCTCTTAATAAGGATAGTGCCTGGCTTTACTTATGTCGGTTTTAGGTCGTGTCTTATTTTGGTCTTATTTTATCTTCGGAACTGTTCATCTAACCGAACGGCTGCCGATCACAATATGGCAAAGTTTTTAGAAGTAAAAATACTTAAAAATTTGCTTTTTAAATGTATTTCTGTAATTGTGTTAAACAAAACCCTACAACACAAAACAATAAAGAAAATGTTTTCTCCCTTTTTTTTGGGTAATGGTACTGTTAACATGATTTGCAATAACTCTCAATTATGGGTACAAGCGCTATTTAAATAAGGCCGGTATTATTAATTCCGGAGCTTAATAAGACAACTTGCAATAATTCTCTATTAACGTATGTCCTAAAAGTTTTGGCACAAAACTCATTCTCTTTAATTTTAACAAAAACAAAATAATATCAAGTTGCCTTTGAAAACATGAGTTTATTTACTTTATTTACTGTCAGTTGAGATTTATTTATTTTGAAGTTTTCGCTTTAAGATGTTGTATAAATTAGAAATAAGAAAAAGTATCTACAAGTTAGTTCGGCGGATACCCAAAGCTGAAATCTGTCGAATATTCCAGAATGAAAACATTTCACGCAGAACCATTTATAGAACAATAGCGGAGTGCGAGCAGGGAATACCATGTCTGAATCTCCCAAAAGTGGAAGACCACGTGCATTTACCGCACAGAGGTCAGAGAGATTGGTGAGAAGAGCTAAAAACCAGATTGGAATGTCAACGTGGAGACTGGCTAGGCAATAGAGATTTTCTAAGAGTACGATATCGTTGGAATTGAGTTTAGTTAAGTATTGAGTTGTAATTTATGATAACTAGTTAGTGTTTAAATAAATTTCTTCATTAAAAAAAAACGATAAATATTGTGTGCCAAAACTTTTAGGACATACGTTATGTTAAGCGTATTTTCATTTTAATAAGATATTGGTGTTTTGTTTAATGGGTAATTGTACCATAATGAAATTATTGCTTGATTTTTTTGACATAAATATTTTTACTGTTTAAATAATCCGGCCAACTTTTTTCTTTATACAAAAATATACATTTAGGGTAATTTTCTAGAAACCTGCGGCAACTCCGATTTTAACGAAATTTGGTACAAGGGGTTTTTTTGGGGCGTTGATCACGAGTCTGAAAGATTTTTTGGCGGAAACGTTTCGTCCTCGAAATATTCATCATCAAAATTCAGATTTAAACAAAGCTTATATTTACTATGTTCCTCGTTCTTTTGCACACAATTCTTGATTTAATGCTAAAGTGTCACAAAATATTTAATTTTCACCCTTTAAAACCCCGTTTTTCTACGTTATTTACATTATTTTTGCATTAAATTCCGTGGCTTTTCTTTGATAATGCGGCAACCATACATACACATAGGGCTTCATGGCACACTGGGATTAAATTGATTCAAAGTATAGCTATGCAATTTAATGCAAAAATAATGTAAAATACGTAAAAAACGGGGTTTGAAAAGGTGAAAATCAAATATTGTGAACCACTTTAGCTTCAAATCAAGAATTGTGTGCAAAAAGAAGGGGGAATATTGTAAAAATAGGATTAGTTTTAATTTCAAGTCTGATGATGAATATCTCAAGAACAAAAAGTTTCCGCCAAAAAATTCTTTCAGATTCATGATCAGCGCCCCAAAAAACTCCCGTATTTCGTCGAAATCGGAGTTGCCGCAGGTTTCTAGAAAATTACCAAATTTAGATATAATCCTCAGTTAGTAGCTTTTTTTAATTTAAAATAAAAATAAAAACCCATTTTTTTTATTGTCAAAACCTAAGATAAAGCCGTTATGTTTAAGAATTAAAGGTATTTTTTATTCTTGTATCGCATGACACAAAATAAGCAATTTGAATATTTTACGATCCTCCATTAGTCATGAGATTTATTTTTAATTTTAGTATTCTGTGCAGGTTAATTTTTTTGTTTTCAAAATCAATTAGAATCTCGCATATAAAATGCAAAAAAGTAATACTACCAATTTCAATTTTATGTTTGTTTTTGAGCTCCGTTTAAAATTAACTTTTTATTTAATAAAATGCTGAAACACATTTTTATATTTATATTTTGCATAAAGGATTTAATTGAAAATTACAATGCCAGAAATTATTCAAAGGGCTAAAGGGCAGCTTGTTAAAAAAAAGACAAATTGCAAACCGGACATAGACGCGCTATGTCCGGTTTGCATTGTAAATTTTACAGATTTTTTTGTAGCCAATTTGGCGACGGAAAATAATACATTGTTTTACAATATAAACTTTTTTAGGATATAAACCATTTAATATATGTAAAAAGTGTTTTTTTATCTAGACAACTACGAAGGCTAAAAGCCTAAGTACTAACGTACCGTGGATGTCTTAAGCGGTGTAAGAGGGAGTTTGTTCACACGGGACTTATATACTTGAAGATTTGGGGGAGGAAAGACCTCCGCGGGCAGCAGGTTCCACATTCTAGAAACTCTAGGGATAAAAGAACGAAAAAAGTGGGAAGTTCGGGGCCTGTTCAGCTGGACCGTATAGGGATGCATACGCACGCGCGGAACCACGAGTTTCTCTGCTGGGAACCGTAAGTGGAGGGACTATACCGGACAATTATTCAGAGCAAAAGCCATGGAAGTACCTATAAAAAAGCGATAAATTCCCCACAGCCCGACGATGTGCAAGAGAGGGAAGCCTTTCTGTAAGTGAAGGATCATTAATGAGACGAATAGCTCTTCTTTGAATAGAATCAAGAATGCTTAGGGTTGTGGGCGACGCCATGCCCCAGATATGAGAACAATATTCCAAGGTAGGTCGGAAGTGCAGTTAAAAGTAAATGTGGTGTAAATTGGTAAATTTTTTTCCATCAGTATTTTCTTATGACGTTGTCACGTTCAACTATCGTCAGTAAACCGACTTTGCAGACAACCGATTTTTTTCTTTTCTCTACGGATAAATATACTAAGTGACATAGAAATCCGAACACCCAGTTTAAATGGTTTTATTTTAATAAAATTTTGTATAAGTACTTAATGAAGCATAATAAGTAAATGATAAAAATTTCAAAATAATTGCATTGGTTTAAAGCCCTTTTACCTTTAATAATGTGTGGATGCACCCCGATGTGTTACGCATTCTCCAACGTGCCTAGGCATGCTTCTGATCAGGTGGTGAATGTCCTCCTGTGGTATCTCATCCCAGGCAACCACCAACTCCTCTCGAAGTGCTTCTAGAGTCTGAGGAGGACGTTGCAAATTGAGCAATCTCCTACCCATCATATCCCACACGTGCTCAATTGGGGATAAGTTGGGAGATCTTGGTGGCCATGGTAACAATGTGACATCATTACGTTGAAAGAAGTCTATTGTGACTCTTGCAACATGTGGTCGGGCATTATCTTGTTAGAAAGTTGGATTTGCCAGAGTGTCAAGATAGGGTAAAAGATGGGGTTCTAGAACTTCTTGGATATAACGCTGCGCGTTCATGTTACCTTTGATGAAGATTAAAGGTGACCTGGAGCCATAACCTATAGCACCCCAAACCATAACTCCAACAGTGTGATGAACATGTCTTTCAACAAAAAACTGTGGATTCCTCCTTTCACCACGTCGCCTTCTAACCCTGGCTCGACCATCGTGCATGCCTAAACAAAATCGAGACTCGTCACTAAAGACAATATTAGTTCCATTCCTAATCCCAGAGTGACCGTTGTCTGCACCACTCAAGGCGATTACGTCGGTGTTCTCGAGTTAAAGGGAGGACCCAGTGTGGCCGGTATGAAAACAGGCGAAAACTTCTCATTCGTCGGTAAACACTTCGCATGCCAATAGGTCTTCCGTGTTCTACAAACCATTCATTTGCAATGGACCTGGTAGTGGAGAAATGGTCCCTTAAGGCCAATAATCTTAGGCGGCGATCTTCACGATCTGTTGTTCTACGGCGGCGTCCAGTGCCCCTTGCTCTTTGCGTACGGCCCTCTTGAAGCCATGCCTGACAACACCTAACCACAGTGTCTACACTTCTTTGCACTCTAACTGCAATTTCCCGAAAAGAATGTCCAGCTTCCCGAAGTCCCACTATACGGCCCTTATCAAACTCACTAAGTTGACGAAATCGTACAGGTCTTCGTACTCTAGGCATCGTAACCAATCGTAAAGAATGTCAACAACCAAAATCCGCCAAATTTGGATCTTTACTGCGGCTGCAATATTCATTTTTAGATCGTTAGTGAATTTAAAAAAAACAGTATAAAAACCGGAATGTCGAACTGATAAGGCTGAAAATTTTATCAATTGTTATTTACAGTAAGATAAATAAATTCACTAAATTTCATTAATATAAAACCCTTTTAACTGGGTGTTCTGATTTCTATGTCACTTAGTATACTAATAGTTTTTAATAATTTATCTAAAACGTTATAGTGAAACAACTATAAAAAAGTTTGTTCAGCTACAAAAAAGATAATTTCATTATTTAAACATATTCACCAAATGACAATTGTGATAAAGCTGAAAAACTAGTTGCTGATAAAAAAGGCGCTGTCAGGTTGTGCATAATGCAGTTTATAACTTAATTCCAAAAGCATGGCTGATTTATTTACAAAATGAACGCAACGACTACGAGTTAAATTATTAATGACAATCGTGATTAATTTTGTTTTGAGCGTAAAATTAGGTTCATTATTTTTGCTTTGTGCTTTTATTAATTAATGGTTACCGAATGGATAGCTTAACGGCGCTTTCTAATATTTACATCCATATTTAGATAGAACGATAATTTTTTTCTTAATTACAAGTTTTACAAAATAGAGATATTAATTAGCAACCTTATTTGCTGGGTTTTAAACTGAAAATTCCGCACCACTGTTTTTTGACCAATCAAATGTGTAGTTTTGGTTGCATTACCATGACAACACGAGTATTTATCGGATTTTTTTCTCCTGTCTGGGGTACCCTGGAGCGAATTATAGTGGAAATTTTTTGACATAATCATTGAATTTGTTTTTACGTCATGTCTGTCATTTACATACATAATTAAAGAACCAGTTGTAGTATTTCAGACATAACATAATATAAAATAAAGTAAAATTTTAAGACCCTAAATGACAATTTTATACTACAGTTAGTAAAATAATATCATAAGACTGAAGTACTAGACATAAGTGAAGAGCAAACGAAAGCAAGGTATGGGTCTAAAAAAATTAAAATAAACTATTTTTACCAACTGTAGTAATATAAGTTATATATAATATAAAAAAATAAACAATGGTAAGCTCTAAAATAACATATATTTGCAAAATTCTTCCTCGCCTGCGGCTCGGGATAATTTTTAAAATATTCGTAGCCTTACAAAAATTTCCGGAAATAAATTTAGCACTAGTGGTATTACCAGTGAAAATTTGAGGATACAACTTTTGCTAAGCAACATTTAAAAAAAAAAAAAATTGCCATGCCCGAGAATATCAAGATGACGTTTTTTGACAACTTTGTAGCACTCCGCTTTCTTCACGTCACTCTCAAACTGTCAAATTAGTGGAATATACACTTTATTGCGTGTAATTAACTCACCCTATCTTAATATGACACACTAGAAAATTTCTGATAAATATTTTTTTACTAATCTGATCCTTTATCCTTGACGGGCGGCCTAATATACGGGGCTCATATTTGGTGGAGGTACGTAACCGGGTACAAGGTATCCTTCTGTATATTTATCTGCCGAAATTCTCCTCTTGGGTTCCCCTAATAAAAGGTGACATTATTAATTTTTTATTGTCATATATTTTTTTATATAAAAAGTAGTCCAAATAATATATAAAACATAGTTTTTAAAGTTAGTTTTTAAACAAAGGCAGTAAACCATTAAATTTAAATTTTTAATTATTCTACCGACACTTTAAAAGTAAAGTTACCCTTTATTTTATATGCAGATTTTGTTTGAGTTGTCACTAAAATTATTTTATAGATTTACATAAAAGTTTAAAAATCGGACTACATTTACCAAAATAAATTTTAGGTAAATTAGGAAATAAAAGACAGAAAATTGTAATTAAAATTTACAAGCCGAGCTTTCGAACTGAAACTTAATTTTCAACGAGCGAGCGCTTTGTTATTATGCATATGAAATATTATGCAAATATGAGGAAAAATAACGACTATGCTTTATTAAGTAATGCAAATTGGATGAAATTATCGTAAAAATTACCTCTATTACCTGGATTTTTACTGCTTTTATTCTTGTACTAAATATGTTTTATGGTTTAAAAATTTGTTTTATGACGTACAATTTAGTCCAATTTTTTTATATTACTACCGGATTTACTCTATAAAGTAAGACTTTAAAATGTAGATTTAATTTAAATTTTGTTTACCTTTAAAAATGTATATAGATTTTATTACATGTTTGTATAAAATGCACATATTAGACAACAAAACCCTTTAAATTGTTTATGTTTTACCCATCTATTATTGATCTGTAATACCTTAGAAACGAAATATGTTATGGTAGCAATAATACCTGCTATCACAACCAGGGCATTATAAGCGGGCATTATGATAATGCCCGCTTATAATGCCCTAATGCGCTAATATGGAAATTTTATTGCTTATCCAATTTTATTTCTCTCATAATAAAGATCAAGTTTATACAAAAAGTTTGTTAAACATGTGTATTAAAATAAAATCAATAACTTACCAGTTCCTGAAAATATGCCATTAAAAACGGTTTCGGTTATTTGAAGAATTGCGTCCGCATCTTTCCAAATACCAAATATGCCATACTCCCGATCATACTGTTGCCTTGATTTAACTGGCAAAAAATTTTCGGTCGCTTTTATGGCCTTTTCTCATATATTTTGTGAAATTTCTTCCATTTTGAGCAAATCGTGAAATAAAAAATGCCAACTGACTAACTGATAGAAACATCAAAGTCAAACTTAACACCAGTCATTATCTACTTACGTATACAGGTACAGGTGCAACTTATTTTTTATATTGCGAAAAAATAATGTAATTAGTCATTGAAAAACTTTTTTGGGTAAAACATAAAGCATTGTATGCACCACGGGCTTTACTGGACAATAATGCCCATCAGGTCGAAATCTAGCCCTTGGGACAGAGGCCTTCAGGGCATTATAGTCCTAGTAACGCCCTTGATACATAAATAGCTATTAAAATATAACTATAAGCTATAACTAAAACTATAGCTATAGCTACTCTACTTATTTTTATTAAAGTTAATTATTATAAACATGCATGTTTTAAAAAAGGTAAATAATAATTTATGGTAATTTTTAAAATCATATGCCTCAAAAGTAAATTTATTGACACCTAAAAACTAATCTTTGGGGATGTTGGAAAGGCATTCGATTTGTATAAAACTTGTTTTTACCTTCCATGTGGGTGATATGCATCATTTAACATGTTGTATGTCAATCATCTTAATGATATTTTGGGGATTTCTCTTTGAGACGTTTTATAAGCGTGAAAAACGTACATGGCGCCAGCTGCTGTAATATTGACGCCTTTTCAGTAATATTAACATAGACGGGGTAAAATTTTTTAACTTGAGCTTAATATTTTTGTTAAATATTTTTCATATGTCTGTACAGTAGGATGTCCTTATTTGGTAATAGTTCGATATAGCGGTTTTCGCTATTATAAGAGATTTTTAAAAAATTATTTTTTATGGCATTTCTATAGGTCGATTATGACACAAATCTGTGTGCGCGTTTTCCAAAATCCATTTCTATAATTTATTATTAATAAAAACATAGTTACGGGACGGTGGAGTGAACAGGGGTGCTGGGTGGGGACGAAATAGTAGAAATTCTACATTAAACGCCGAAAAACAGTATTTCACAGTCCACACCGCACTTTCTGTTTACAAAAATGCCCAAAAAATGGTTTAAAAAATTAAAATAAATAATAGTACAACAATCCCGCCATGGCTGTCACTGCATAAAAAAGAAGAGTTTGCAATAGAACTGTAAATGTCTTGCGATGTTGCCAAATAAAGTGAGAAAGTGTCAATAGCTTAAAAAAAAGGAACAAAATTCATATGAAAAATTAAGTTATTCCTTCTTCCTATTATAATTTGTAGAGAAAAAAGAAAATACCTAAACATAAAGAAGGAGGCATTTCTACAAAAATACCATTGTTTCTCATGGAAATGGTGGATAATCCCCGAAATAGGCTTGGTGTTAATTCTTCATTAGAAGTTTGGTAAAACTGCTTCTATCAAGACTGTCATTTTGATAATGACAAACTTCATGTTATCAGCTGACCAAAATGAATGCGCCTATTTTCCTTCTTTAATTAATGGCGGACGAGATATCTCATGTGTGGGATAGTTTTTCGAACAATTTAATACTTTTCAAAATTCAAAATTAATTTACATTTTTCATGTGCCCCGAGTGCAGTGTATTAATGTTTTCTTGTGTTTGATGTTGGATTTATACTATTTTGTCCCCACCCAACACCCCTATTCACTCCACCGTCCCGTAAATATGTTTTTATTAATAATAAATTATAGAAATGGATTTTGGAAAACGCGCACACAGATTTTTGTCATAATCGATCTATAGAAATGCCCTGAAATTTTTTTTTCGAAAATCTCTTATAATAGCGAAAACCGCTATATCGAACTATTACCCCTACTTTTCCAAACAGATTTTTTAGTGATCACCCTCCAAACATATAGTTTAAAGTCTAAAAAACATATTCAATCAAAGACAATTGTAGTTTCACTATAGACTCCCAGAACAATGCTAAATTTTTGGTCATCAGTTTGGACGCTCGCTTGGCTGAATTTATGAAGCGGCAAATTATACGTACTCGATGGATACCCGATTCATAAATTTCACGAAGCCAGCGTCCAAGCTGATGACCAAAAATTTAGCATTGTTCTGAGTGTCAATAGTGAAACTACAATTGTCTTTGGTTTAATGTAAGAAAGCTCTTGGTTTTTTTTTATCTTTGGACAAACCACGAAGGCTAAAAGCCTAAATACTAACGTACCATGAGTGTCTTAAGTGAGGTAAGAGGGAGTTTGTTGACACGGGACTTAAATACTTGAAGATTCCGGGAGGAAGGAAAGACCTCCGCGGGCAGCAGGTTCCACAATCTAGAAACTCTAGGGATAAAAGAACGAACAAAGTGAGAAGTTCGGAGCCTGTCCAGTTGGACCGTATAGGAATGCATACGCGCGAAACCACGATTTTCTCTGTTGGGAATCGTGAGTGGAGGAACTATACTGGACAATTCTTCAGAGCAGAAGCCATGAAAGTACCTATAAAAAGCGATAAATCCCCCACAGGCCGATGATGGGCAAGAGAAGGAAGCCTTTCTGTAAGTGAAGGATCATTAATGAGACGAATAGCTCTTCTTTAAATAGAATCAAGAATGCTTAGGGTTGTGGGGGACGCCCCATATATGAGAACAATATTCCAAGTGAGGTCGGATTTGGGACACATATAAAATGTATAAATTAGAAGCGGAAAAATACTTTTGGCTCGAAAGAGAAATCCAAGCTTTTTTGAAGCCTGGTCAAAAGCTTTGGATATATCAAGAGCAACGATCTGGGATTCACCTAGAAACACAAGAGACTTATTCCAACAGTGTGATACGAAGGAAAGAAGATCTGCTGTAGATCTTTTGTGGCAAAATCCATACTGCCTGTCATGCAAAATTTTGTGTTTTTCTAAGTACGTAAGAATTTGTGAATTAATTAATTTTCCCATTACTTTACAAAGAACTGAGAGAATTGAAATTGGTCTATAGTTAGATGGAAGAGATTTAGATCCTTTCTTGGGAATAGGTTGAACACGTGCAGCTTTCCAGCTCTCCGGAAAAATACCTGTGTCGTAGGAAATTCGAAAGAGCCGAGTTAAGATTGGTGCAAGTTCTGGAGCACATTTTTTTAAAACGATTGCTGGTACGCCATCCAGCCCAGACGATTTCTTGGTGTTAAGGGAAGAAAGGATACGCTTAATGTGTTTTACCTTAAAAATAATATCGAGCATTTTATGAGGAACTGGGGTAACCGCTGGAACTGGATGATTTACGGGAGGGTCAAGGGTTGAATTGGCAGCAAATTGTTTAGCAAATAGTTCTGCCTTTCCTTTAGCGGTAGAAATAATTTCATCTTCCAAAGTTAGTTGTGGAAAAGAACTGGTACAAAAATTCCTACTTATGTTTTTCGCAAAGGACCAGAA
The DNA here is from genome assembly GCA_014170235.1 of Listronotus bonariensis. Lineage (NCBI taxonomy): Eukaryota > Metazoa > Arthropoda > Insecta > Coleoptera > Curculionidae > Listronotus > Listronotus bonariensis. The sequence goes on along the minus strand of JACEGR010000040.1, from coordinate 368,032 downwards.
AGATTTGCTGCCATTTGAGCAAGAAAGAACTTTGTTTTTAATACGATTGTCGAAGGAGTCTTTGGCTTTGGCAGAAATTGTTTGATTGTAGTAGTTTCTTGCTTCAGTGCTGGCCTGTCGGTTTTCTGGACTAGGATCCTGTAGAAACTTGTTGTGAGCCTGAACTTTTAAAATTTTAGCTTTATTACAAGATTTGGAAAACCAGGGTTTGTTATTGGATTGTTTGGGGTTCTTGATGGTGTGTGGAATATAGGTTTCAATGCCCAATTGAATTGATTCAGTAAGTTGATTGCAAATTTGAGAAGGATGACGAGAAGAAAAGCAGATGGAATTCCAGGGGTAAGTGGCGAAGAAGTCCCTTAGGCCATCCCAGTCGGTAGAGTTGTAGTGCCATACGGTGCGTGGTGGCATGTATTATTTGTTAGGAGTGTCTTATTTTTTACCAAAGAATCGAATGTCTCATTTTTACCCCACTTAACCCTAACGTTTTTTTTTTACTTTAGGTAATCTAACCGGCTTTATAAATATTTAAAAAGCACAATTTAAAAAAATTCCAGAGTCAAAGTAGCCCTATTACCGAAACGCTACTGCCTCTAAAGCTTTTAATAATATTTTTAATCCAGCTTCTGAAAATATAGTCGTAAATGTTTATGAAAACGCGACGAGGCCGAAATTAAATCGCGCCGTTACGAAGGGAACCAGCGAAGATAAATAAATTAGTAGAATGAGGAAGAACCGAAAATGAATGTTTATAGATCAAAAGAAAATGTGATGCAGGAAAATAGCTTTTACAAATGCCTGCTTTAAAAGATATTGAAATTTTTATTTACTTTTAGGGTAATGAATGTTCCTTAGTACAGCGACAATGGGATAATTTTTATATTTTTCGTTTTTTACTCCTGTTGATTTTGTTGATATGGCATCATGCTTTTTTCGAAATTAATACAAAAACGGCTAGGTATGGTTAATTATTTAAAAAATGATCCAACCAATATTCGTCAAAATTAGTTTGGGGGTAAAATTGGACCTTCTAAATTCATGAATAGCTTTTTGCGACGTTTTGAAGATTTTTTAAAAAAAGTTAAGGAAACGGAATAAAAAAATTTATTTTAAAACATTGCAAAATGCAATTCCCGAATTTAAAATCTTCAGTTAGGGTAGGGCGGGGCTAGTTGAGCATAGAGGTAAGTTGAGCAATCAAAATATCTCAAAAACTATCGACCGCACGCGAAAGCATTAACTAGCGCAAAGAAGGGGTTGCGCGAGAGGAACTGATTGTGCAACCACTAGTGGTGATGCGGCGATCGAGAAAAGTATCCGTGCGCATTATTTATTTTGTGATAAAAAAGTAAAATAATTGCAAGCCGGAAAATTTTATCTGTGATAGTTAAAAGTATTCCGGTCTTAAGCAGGTAAGTGTTAATCTTAAGTAAATTTATTGCAGTTTTAATATGTATAAAGATTTTGAATACAATTCTAACCGGTTTTTTAATAAATTCACTATTTTTTAACACGCTTTTATTAACTTGGGTTGTAACTATCTATCCATCTATCTATCCATCTATCTATCCATCTATCCATCTATCTATGAATGTAACGGAATCTTTGAGCCTAATTTTAACCAACTTCCAGCTATTCGATTTCTTTGAAACTTTGCACACGTATTAAGGACCCATGACAATGCAATAATCTGCAAACAGTATCCCGTTATCCTGGTTTGGATCGCTAGGAAAAAAAATCCATTATATTATTATAACCACTGCTTGATACCACCAAGTGTCATCTGTCACCTGTACGTCCCAGTGGTACCAACCACCGGCCATTTCAAGAGTTCGATCTGAATCGATTTTACTCAAATTTTATATTAGGTTATTTTCAGAAAGTCCATCTGAAAAACTTTGCTACTCTTGACAAAATGGCGAAAAAATTTTTTAGTGGGGTGCCATCTGTTGGCAACATTCCAAACTTTTATACATACATAAATGCATATCGAACTAAAAAATTAAAAATAAATAATAGTTTAAAAAACTAAAAAACACGCTTTTATATGCAACCGAACTAAAAATTAGAAAATAATTTTTCATTAAAAAAATATTGTCACTTCATAGTAAAAAGCGTGGGATGCATTTTACTATTTTTTCATAACTTTTCCATCATAGATATTGGCAAATATAATAATTATAACATTTAATATATTAAGCACCCCACGCTTTTTACTATGAAGTGACAATATTTTTTTTAATGAAAAATTATTTAATTTCAGGTTGGGGTTAGTTGAGCTACAGTTGCCCAACTAAATCCACGGTTTTAAGTATAAAATGTTTAAACTTAAAAATTTTCTCTGGAAATAGTTCGACCATACCCAAAGGCTGGTCCAAAAAATCTGCAATTTTAACAGATACCAAAGGCATTACAAGAGAAGCAAAATAAAACTGCTTAAAAAGTTTAAAAACGAAGATGAATTGATAGATATTAAATCCAATAGTTAAGCTAAGCTAGGTACGTTGCTGTTTTATCAATAAGATTTGTTGTCTTGTCACTATAAGATTATAAATATAGAAAGCAAATTGTCAAAATGTATTTTTATTGTAAACGTATCTAACATTCAAGCCATGATTTGACTATACTTTCTAAGTGCTCCACTAGCCCCATACCCTTGCTCAACTTACCTCACCTATGGGGTACATTGGGCATACTTGACTATCTACATTAAAATAGATGTAGCTCCTAAATTCGACTTACTAGAAAGAAACTACTATGGACACTATTAACAAGGAATAAATTGCTAATCCATCAGTATGCGTTATAGGCCATTAAGACTTATTTTTGAGGAGCTATAACCGATCAAGTGAAAAATTGCTCAACTAGCCCCGCCCTACCCTACTCACCTGTACTAATTTAGAAAAATTTCAGTTGGATCGTTTTTGAGATAATTTACCATATCCGGCCGTTTCTGTATATAAGCTTGATGCCATATCATCAAAATTGACAGGAGTAAAAAAACGATAATATCAGGTCATAATAAAGTTGATACAATAATAAAAAATAGGGTTTTCCATTTAAAATTTTAAAATTCCCCAACCTAGAGAGAAAACTATAAACTTGGCAATCTTGGAAATATAATTTTTAAATTCTTCATGTTCAGTTACCCCTTGTCACAAAATTTGGTTTATTTATATTTAACATTTGCTAAGATAATCCACCGTTCTGGTTTTCTCTACTAACCCTGTACAGTGTGTTTTATTTAAAAATGCCGGTTTACTATTAAATTCCCGAGGATAACGTACCTATATTTTTTCTCATTGACTTCAATTTTAAAGGTATTACACAAAGTTGGGTTTTTTAAATGGCCACACCCTGTATATTTTATTATTAGTTGAAAGGTCTTCCTAAAATCTATATACATATGATGTAGTTTTTTTTAATAATTATAGTCATAATCAGGTTTTTTTTTAACGAAACACAGGATAAGTGTTTGATGATTTTTTTCGCGACAAGGAACATGATTGTGTCTTGGATGCATTAAATTGAACGACATTTTTGGCGCCCCAATCTAATATCAAATTGAGATCCTGTAAAAGAGATATCTGCATCGCCCTGCGTTTGCTTTCCAAGTCGGGTTGAGAGATTGGTTTGGGTCCTGAAAAGTGAAGTGAAGGGTACTATCGTCAGCATAACTATGAATGGGATTGGTTGCGGAAGAAAGAAGGTCGTTGATGTAAAGAAGAAACAAAGTTGGTGCTAGTACTGAACCCTGTGACACTCCAGCATTAATTTCGTGAAAGCTTGAAGAGTGGCCATCAACAATGACTGATATACGTCGATTAGAAACATAACTGGAGAGCCAAGAGCAGAGTTTAGTTGGAAGACAGTAGGAGGGAAGTTTATTAAGAAGTGCGTCATGCCAGACTTGGTCGAAAGCTTTAGATATATCAAGAGCAACGATCTGGGACTCGCTTAGAAACTCAAGAGACTTGTTCCAGTTGTGTGAAACGAAGGAAAAAAGATCTGCTGTAGATCTCTTGTGACGAAATCCGTATTGCCTGTCATGTAAAATTTTATGTTTTTCTAAGTACCTTAGAATTTGCGAGTTAATGGATTTCTCCATTACTTTACAAAGCATTGAGAGGAGTGAAATGGGTCTATAGTTGGATGGAAGAGATTTAGATCCTTTCTTGGGAATAGGCTGGACATTTGCAGCTCTCCAGCTGTCTGGAAATATACCTGTGTCATAAGAAATTCGAAAGAGCCTGTTGAAAATAGGTGATGATAAAAAATAGAGGATGTTCCATTTAAAAAACCCCAATTTTGTGTTATAACTTTAAAATTTAAGTCAATGGAAAAAGATACGTCCACCACTGAATTCTACGTAAAAATTCCTAAAACTTTTTATTTACAATTTTTTTCTATCTCTAATACTAAGCAAGTTACAAGTGCCCGGCCAAATTGACAAAATTTGAATAACACTCTGTATCTTTGAAACGAATCAAGTTAGCCATGATTTACTTTTACTATTAAATTTGTTTTTAAAACTGAAATCGAGATTGCGCAATAAGATTCGTTCTATCTCTTTTAGTTTTCGCTATACCTTGCAAGGTCAACGAAAGGCGCCACCCTGTATACAGGGTGTTTGATTTGAAAAAGTACATTTTGGGTAATAAATTAAAAATCCGATGTTTTAAGCCACGTACAGACTTGGATACAATCGGCGAAAACATTTGTTGGTCGACTATATCTTGAATGTTGCACATCGGTCGGCCGACTTGTTGCAAACGCCATGGCAACATCCGTGGAGGTTTTCATCCAAGGAATCGGCAAGACGCCTGTTTTCCATTTAATATGGAAATCATCGGCAGGTTTGTACGAGCTGTAAAACTAGTGTGGACGCGAAACACTTGTATCTGCAAATGTTGGCCAACTTTGTTGCTAAAAATTGTTTGAACAAGATACAGTCGGCCCACAATGTTGTCCCGATTGTATCCTGTACATGACTTAAGTGGTTTTTGGTTGCCATCAACAGACTTTGTATCACCAATAATAAGGAAGTTAGCAGTAGTGCCGACTTTAGAATGATCACCCTGTTTGTATAAAAATAACCCATTTAATAGCTAGTTATGTATCAAGGGCGTTACTAGGACTATATGGCATTAGAGTCCAGTAAAGCCCGTGGTGCATACAATGCTTTATGTTTTACCCAAAAAGAGTTTTTCAATGACTAATTACATTATTTATTCGCAATATAAAAATAAGTTGCACCTCTACCTGTATACGTAAGTAGATAATGACTGGTGTTAAGTTTGACTTTGATGTTTCTATCAGTTAGTCAGTTGGCATTTTTTATTTAACGATTTGCTCAAAATGGAAGAAATTCCACAAAATATAAGAGAAAAGGCCATAAAAGCGACCGGAAAATCTTTTGCCAGTTAAATCAAGGCAACAGTATGATCGGGAGTATGGCATATTTGGTATTTGGAAAGATGAGAACGGAATGCTTCAAATAACCGAAACCGTTTTAATGGCATATTTTCAGGAACTGGTAAGTTATTGATTTTATTTTGGTAGATATATTTAACAAACTTTATTATTTTTAGTCGGAAAAATACAGTCCGAACTCTCTCTGGACCAAGTATTCCACCCTAAGGTCTACGTTGATGGTCTATGAAAATATAGACATTTCGCAATACCATCGTCTCATATCTTTTTAAAAGTTAAGTCGAAAGGATACGTCCCGAAGAAGTCTAAAGTTTTGGAAGGAGAACAAAAAAGCAATAAAATTTCCATATTAGCCCATTAGGCATTATAAGCGGGCATAATCATAATGCCCGCTTATAATGCCCTAGGTGTGATAGCAGGTATTATTGCTACCATAACATATTCCGTTTCTAAGGTATTACAGATCAATAATAGATGGGTAAAAATAAAAATAATATTTACCTTTATCTATAACATCGTGTTTATAACCATAATGTTTTTTAAATCAATTTATAGCGCCTTATGTACTTACAAAGTAACGTTTTAAAAAACAAGTTTTAAAGTATAAAATACGAGTATAATGGCTTTAAAACTTTAGGATGCAATTCTATCTACTTAAAGTATAAAACATTAATAAAAAGTTTACCTTACCAATTTAAAATACTTGTAACAAAGTAGCTAAAAAATATCTTCTGAAAATTACCTGAAAGAAAAACATATCAATTAGATTGAGGCATTACTCAGCTATATCGATAAGTAACAACATTTTTATTTAAAAAATTACCTAAAAATTTAAATTTATACCAATAATTTTAATTACATTCTAACGCTTAAAAGTTAAGAGCCAGAAACATCTTAAACATGTAGCCAAAAATGAAGAAGCTGTAAAAAAATAAGTGCAAAATATTTTCCTTTTTAACGCGCCATCTACAGTGTGTCTAGCTAAGTTGGTGTCATATGGGAATCTACATATAGTAAGAACATTTTAAAAGCGCAAATTCGGTACCCTTTGAAAATAATACAAAAAACATAAAAAAGGCCGCCTGCAATCGGACTATTTTATACAAAGGCGCCGCTATCCTTTACAGCGACGCGCCGATATACTATGGGATAGAAATCCATTATTTTGGCCAAAAAGCAACTTTGAAATTTTAATGGGTCATGCTGTGTATTTCAAAGTAGATACTCCAAACAACATGTACGCAAAATTATAAACGGATATGACGACTTCTATTGGGGTAATAATAAACTTAAAAATGTATTATAAGTAAACATAAATTTACAACATTTAATCTACTTAGTTTATTACTGTTTACTAAAAAAAGTAAAAGAGTTTAAATAATAAGAGCTATTGTTGTGTTTCCGATGCAGTCTCTCGAAATCTCGCTACTTTTGTCAAAGATTTTTTTACCTTTTTCTTTATCAGTTTTTGTACTTACAGTTGCCTTCCTACTTTTTGCTACTTCTGAGTATAAGGACAGATCCAAGATTTTTTTATAATTTACAAGGTTTTCCATTTTAAAAATTAATATTTTTTGTTCTACACTGTGTATCTTAAAAATAAAAGCATTCTGATGAAATATATGGATTCTACAAAATCTACCCAACAAAACAGTGTATTTATTTTATATGTTAAAAAATAAAGTTGGAAAGATGTATCTCTATTACGCTTCTAAGAATAATTTAAAATTATTTTTCAGATTTGGATGGTCATATTTCCGAAACTACCCTGTATATCATATGAGATAATAATCATCGGATTACTGATTAGAATACTACCGAATTAACCGAATAAGCTGATATTTTAGTTTATTTTGTACAATAAAAAATAATAATGTTGAGGGGGTGTAAATTTATAATAACATATAATAAGTTTTAGGTTTCCAAAAAGCATTTGTATCTATTAATATATAATATTTTTTTCAATATTTTTCCAGTAAAAAGCACCTCATTTTAAGTTAGATTGGTAAGTTTCAAAATTTTGACCAAAAAAATTAATTTCTATCCCATAGGGCGATGACCAGCTGCATCAACCGGCATATCATAAAAGAAATATAGCAAAGGCGGTCGCGATGACAAGCATGCCGATTTATTTGCTTTAACCTTTTTGTGATTTTTTTCTTATCAAAGAGCACCGAATTTACATTTTTAAACTGTTCTTTCTATACCTGGTGATGCATCTCCGGGCGGGACATGGGAAATCCCATGTAATTTTTAATGGGGTCAATTATTGGCTCCCCTAATTATTTTAGAGAAAAATTCTATTGAAGTTTATTGAATAGCATGCAAATCTACGTCCATGGTAAAAACTTTAGATTTTTCGGTTAACCCGTTTGCTAGTTAGATGCTAATATATTTTTAAAAATTGTTACATTATTATCGCCTCATATTTATGAACAACAATAAAAATACCAGTTAGCGTGACATAACGTTGTCATTTTAAAATTCAGTGTTTTATTATTATCAAAAAATCATAGAACGAACTGATTAACCATGAGTTATACTACTCAAGAAAAATTATTGATGATTAAATGGAATCAAGGAAATAGTTAACAAAAGGTGTCAGACATGTTCGCTGCTCAGTATCCGAATAGACCGATACCCGGAAAATCAACAGTCGATAGGACTATAAAAAATTTGAGACCAAAGGCACAGTGATAAATAACTGCAGATGTGAAGCTAGGGAGTATCAAAGAAAAGAAAATGTAAGAGATGATAGAGACTTGGAAATTTTATTGCACGTGAAAGAAAATGAAGGGAAGGTGAGTACAAGGAAACTTCAGGATATCATAGGAAAAGATCAATCAACAGTGGATTTTGAAAAGGCATAAATACATTTCATACAAATATAAAAGACATCAAGAGCTACGGGATGGGATGAAATACGACGACAGGAATTTTGTTTTGACATGATGGAAAGGGCAAAAATGGACAGGAAATATTTGTTATACTGATGAGTGCACATTTACGTTTAACAATGAACCCAATCATCAAAATTACCGATACCGGAGCAAAGAAAACCAACACAGATTTGTCATAACGAGGACGCAATATCCACAGAAAGTAAATGTTTGGGCGAGAATTTTCGGTCAACATATTATTGGACCATTTTTTCTTAATCAAAATTTGAATGCAGAATTTTATTTGGAAGTACTCGAAGATCTAATTTTACCCGCTTTAAAATGAGGTATCCAGGGAAAATCAGGAAATTTGGTACTAAATGGGTGGCTGCCCGGCACGTAATACCCTGGCTGTTAAGGAATATTTACACAATGCTTTTAATGGAAATGTCATTGGCCTACATCACACCATAAATTGGCCAGCCAGGTCTCCTGATATTTCGCCAAATGACTTCTTTCTCTGGGGCCATTTAAAAAGCATTATATACAAGGATAAAAATTACTCTAATCTAGATGAAATTAAAAAATGCTATTTCTGCAGAATGCAATAAAATTTCAATTTACCAGTTAGCCAATGTAAGAAGACAATTTTATGAACGTCTGGGTTATTGTCTAGCAGTCAATGGAGGAATATTTGAAAATTTTCTTAAATCATAAGGTTATTTCCAACATAATAATTATTGTAATAATATTAATAATTTATTGAAGCATGTAAATATTATAAATGTCATAAGTTCTTGAAATTTGTTACTCCAGTTTAGTTTAACTTAACTTAATTTGTCTGTATAAATACAACTTTAATCTTCTGTACGATTTTTTGATAATAATAAAGCACCAAATTTCAAAATGACAACGTAATGTCACGCTAACTGGTATTTTTATTGTTGTTCATAAATATGAGGCGATAATAAGGTAACAATTTTTAAAAATATATTAGCATCTAACTAGCAAACAGGTTAACCGAAAAATCTAAAGTTTTTACCATAGACGTAGATTTGTATGCTCCTCAATAAACTTCCATAGAATTTTTCTCTAAAATAATTAGGGAAGCCAATAATTGACCCCATTAAAAATTACATGGGATGTCCCGCCCGGCGATGCATCACCCGGTATATATTTTCAGGAAGTTGGTTTGATTTTTGTTAAAAAAATATTTATGAAAATTCAAAAGGTAAGAGCAACTTTGCAATCAATATTCTAACTGCTGTAATAAATAATTCTATTCTATTCTATTTTCGGTTTTTGGCTTTGACACTTAGTGCATACAGCCATCGTCAAGTGGTTGGAAAATTGGATTGTCGGATTCTAGACCCCCAGATTTTCCTTTTATTGTTCAAGCTATGTTTTCTGTTTAAAAACAAATTCTTTCTCTATACATGCATAAATTGTAACTGTCTAGCCAGCGGCTGCTACTGGTATCGCGCATAACCGTCACTTTCACTACTGACGCATTTCCGCAAGGCGTGCGCACCTTCTCGACCATACGAGGACACCATGTGTTCAACACCAAAACGCAAAAACTTCAGGCTTTAGGAATCTTTACTCACAGCGCTTAGCCCCAGAAGAAAGAAGCCTCAATTTAGCGTGAATCTTTTCTTGGTCCCCAAGGGTACAGCCACGCTCCTACGATGCCTTCAATCGCCTACCCGGGAAGTCTATGTAGACTTCTACGTAAACATGAACAGCACTACTCGAAGACCGCGGAAAGAGTGCTTTGTAATAAATAAGTTATTAATGGTGCACAACTAATTTGAACACCCTGTTTACCATCAATATGACTCAATTATGTTGCGTTGTAAATTTTTGTAAGTGTTTTCTTTAATTGCCAATTCATTCCTAGCTAGCGTGCGCCCTTTTATGGGGTTTACGCTTTTACAACAAACCATAAGGGTGGAAAGTAATTAAAGATGCGACAAAAGTAATAGCCCTGTTGTAATTACGGTGTTGTGTATTTATCTTTAATGGTTCATAAAGCAAGGTAGAAGGATATTGTTGAAAATTCAAGTAATTTAATATACAAAAACTGACTTTAATAAAGACACAATGTATTTCAGTTAAAAAAAAAAATTGTTTAAAAATATTTAATTTCAAGATTTTCTTACCAAAATGACAGCGAAAGTTTTTGGACTTTTACTTCCATTATTAAATTACAAAAGAGTATAGTTAGAACCATAGTTATTTCATTCTGAAAGCGATGCCGCCAAGTACACAAAAATGATAAAGTAAAAGAACCTTTTCGAAAGCAAATAGCTTTTGACAGAGCCTGATTACATATTTTTTGGAATAATAAATAAAAGTATTGCGAAAACACATATTACGTACTTAAAAACATCCTCTTATTTCGTCTCTGGCCTGTCATAAAACCCGTAACGCGTGGCATACTCGTCGAGTAAAATATTTTTTGCTGCAATAAATCATTGTTCACAAAAGGCTTTGTTTACTTTATCATTTTTTGTGTACTTGTCGGCATCGCTTTCAATTTAAGCTTTCCACTCAAGTTATCTTCGAAACGAGACAGATTTGAGAAAATCGCCGAAACACGTCAAGATATTTATTGAGGGGAACGTTTTTACAAAAATTGGACGGCGCCCCTTTAACCTTAACCACCAGGGCCACCACCCCAAAATTCTTAAATGAGAAGGCGGGTCGAGTGATACATCATTTTAAAGCTCCTGACGAGTACTTTATAACCCTAGAATATGAAGTCAATATCTTCACCTATTACAAAATGGCGGTACTTTAAAATTACCTAAATACCTGATTTGGATGGTCATATTTCCGAAACTAATAAGATTAGATGTACTTAATGTGGTATTTTCTTAAAGCTCATTTAAAGATCTTTTTAATGGTAAAATAATATACAGGGTTGTTAAATAAAAAAAAATATGTACTTTTTCTTCTACCCTGTATATTACTACCAATATCACCATTAAAAGATCTTTAAAGAGCTTTACGAAATCACTGTTGGTACATCCTTTATTATTTCGGAAATATTGCCATCCGTCAGGTATTTAGGTAATTTATTTCATTTTGTAATAGGTGAATGTTATTCATATTCTAGGGTTATAAAGTACTCGTCCAATAATCTGCAAACAGTATCCCGTTATCCTGATTAGGATCGCCAGGATAAATAAATTTCTTTATAGATTTTCTGTAGGAGAGTAACAGAGAAAGAGCTAGTGCGCGATCTGCGCATGCGTGCAGTTTCGACGTACTCTCAGCATAAGGCTGACAGAAACTTGTTCGGAGTAGTTGCGTTCTGAAACCCCATGCAACAGTGAAGCTTTTAAATGAAATGATTAGATTACGAAATAGTTCGTGAAACATTTCAATATCACATGTCCGCAGAAAACTAATTGATATATCGAACTAAAAATGAAAAATAAATAATAGTTTAAAACTAAAAAAACACGCTTTTATATGCAACAACCGAACTCAAAATTAGAAAGTAATTTTTCATTTGCAAAGAGTTTGTATTACAGTAATAAAAGGTCTAAACAATGAATCATAATTATATACCTCTGTAAATAGAATGAGGGGAAATTCTAAGATAATAACAGAGTAATTCACTTCAGAACAAAAGCAGTGTAGGCAAGCTTAATTATGGATAAATGCCAGAATTATTTCATTTGTAAATATCTATGAGGAAAAAGTTATGAAAAAATAGTAAAATGCACCCCACGCTTTTTACTCTGAAGTGAATTATTCTGTTATTATCTTAAATTTTATTATAATTCTATTTTGAGGTATATAATTATGATTCATTGTTTGACCTTTTATTACTGTAATACAAACTCTTTGTAATGAAAATTGATATTTTCTATTTTTAGTTCAGTAGCATATAAAAGTGTTTTTTATAAATGTAAATAAATTATCCGAGAGAGAGATAGCTGCTGGGCCTTCCTTATGTGTCTTCAAAGAAGGTAAACGCAGATGGCGCGTGAGTCGACTTTATCGTTTGCCCGCCAAATTCAAATTATATAGCTGTGCTATTTTTGCTTTAATGTTGGGTACTTGCTTTTGTTTCCTATTAATATAAAATAATTGGGGTTTAGTTCAATAATTACACACACCTAATTAAAAATGTCATTTATTTGGTTTTTATAAAGATTTTTCTTACAGATAACCATGTCAATATTACCTTAAATTATCTGTTGAAAAGCACAAATTTAATATATACACTGTGATCACTAATAAAAGTCAATATTCAAAGTCCAATTAAGGTAAAAAACCACGAAACACACAATAAATCACAGAAAATGTAAACAAACTGTCCAAACAAATCGGCCATTGAAAAATATCAAACACAAATATCGAATAACATTTCAGCGTGACTGCCTGCAGCAACGTTGTCAAGTTAAAAATATTCGATTCATGGTATATTTTCTTTCTCTTAATTAGATGTGAGCCAAAAAAGGACATTAAAGTTTACATGCAGAAATTGTAAACAACTTGGCAACCAGGGCAAAGCGATGATTGCTCCATCTACGATAGCCTGCCATGATGAAAGACAAAGACATATTTATTGGAACTTGCGTTAAACCAGAAGAGATAAATACAATGGACAAATTGTTAGGACCAATTACAGATTTTGACCGCTCTACCTAAATCTCACCCCTATATGCAAACATTGCAAATGATCCGTCGGCGTGGGTAAAAATGCACGTGTTCGGTATATACACCCCACGTGTACAGTCATTAGCCGTATCTTTTATGTGTGCCAAACAGATCCCTAACAATTGTTCGGCTAACAGCCGGGGTTATTGATGGGGCTTATTTAGTTACTCGCTAGTATTTGCGGCTCTATTTTCAACTACGAACTGGCAAATGGGAAATAAGTCTCTAACTATAGTCGATTTAAAAATGAGAGAAAGTAATAAAAAACCCTTATTAAATATGCAAAACCTGTACAAGGTGGTCTTATTAATCTTTGGAACTTTTGAACAAATTTTATATATAGAAGGAACAGTTTAAAAATGTAAATTCGGTGCTCTTTGATAAGAAAAAAATCACAAAAAAAGTTTAAAGCAAATAAATCGGCATACTTGACTTCGCGGCCGCCTTTGCTATATTTCTTTTATGATATGCCGGTTGATGCAGCTGGTCATCGCACTATGGGATAGAACTAATTTTTTGGTCAAAATTCTGAAACTTACCAATCTAACTTAAAATGGGGTGCTTTTACTGGAAAAATATTAAAAATTATTACAAATGCTTTTTAGAAACCTAAAAGTTATTATATGATATTATAAATTTACACCCCCTTAACATTATTTCTTTATTCTACAAAATAAACTAAAATGTCAGCTTGTCTGGTTAATTCGGTAGTATTTTAATCAGAAATCCGATGATTATTATCTCATATGATATACAGGGTACGACCATAGGGAATGATTTTTTTAAATGGAATACCCTGAATATTATATCACCACCAAAAAAATACTACATTTGATGTGTCTATCTCAATTAGTTTCGGAAATATGACCATCCAAATCCTGAAAAATAATTTTAAATTATTCTTAGAAGCGTAATAGAGATAGGGTAGAGGCGGGGCTAGTTGAGCATAGAGGTAAGTTGGGCAATCAAAATATCTCAAAAACTATCGACCGTACGCAAACGCATCAAATAGCGTAAAGAAGGGGTTGCGCAAGAGGAACACATCGCGCGACCGCCACTGGTGACGCGGCGATCGAGAAAAGTACCCTCACGTATTGTTTATTTTGTGATTAAAAAGTATAATAATTTTCAGACAGAATATTTCGTCTGTGATAGTTAAATAATATCCTTTTTCAATCAGGTAAGTGTTAATCTTTAGTAAATTTATTGCAGTTTTGATTTTTATAAAGATACTGAATATAATTCTATCCGTTTTTTAATAAATTCACTTTTGCTTTAAAATTTCAGGTTGGGGTTAGTTGAGCTACAGTTGTCCACCTAACCCCACGATTTTAACAGAAGTATAAAATGATTTTTTTATTTTTTTAGGATACGGACTTATAAAAGTTCGACTACTAGGGGTTCCTATACTACTCAAGACTTATATGAGGCTGCATCCCGTACAAGCAACAAAAAAACGAGCTGACCTATCTAATTCATAAACTTTCTCCGGAAATAGTTCGACCATACCCAAAGGCTGGTCCAAGAAAAGGAGCCAAATCACTGACAAATAATATCTATTTAATATATTTTTTAAATTATATCAGCAATATTGATAGTTGCATATAAAGTCTGTTTATTAATAGAAAGTCTAATCTTTAATTAATGCTATAATAAAGTTAACTTGGAGTTGATATTTTGTTGATTTGATTTTTAGTTTTTTTAACCAAATAAAAAATTACTTTGTTTTGTTTTAAATTAAGATTTAGACTCCTAAATGTCTTAAATGTTTTTTTTTATGATTTGTATAAGCTATGTTAATAATAATTATACAAATATTCAAGTTTAAATTCAGTAGTTAGGCTAAGATAGGTACGTTGCAGTTTTATTGATGAGATTTGTTGTTTTGTGACTATAGGATTATAAATATAAAAGCAAATTGTCAAAATGTATTTTTATTGTAAACCTACCTAACATTAAACCTATAATTTGGCTGTACTTTCTAAGTGCTCCACTAGCCCCATACCCTTGCTCAACTTACCTCACCTATGGGGTACGTTGAGCATACCTGACTATCTACATTAAAATAGATGTAGCTCCTTAATTTAGCTTACTAAAAAGAAGTTACTATGGACACTATTGCTAAGGGATAAATTGCCAATCCATCAGTATGCATCATAGGCCATTAAGACATATTGTTGAGGAGCTATAACCAATCAAGTGAAAAATTGCTCAACTAGCCCCGCCCTACCCTACATCTTCCCAACTTTTTTTATTTTTTAACGTATAAAATAAATAAAAAAACTGTTTTGTTGGGTAGATTCTGTAGAATCCATATCTTTCGTCAGAATGCTTTTATCTTTTAGGATATACAGTGTAGGACAAAACATATTAAATTTTAAAATGGAATACCTTGTAAATTATAAAAATATTGTATCTCTCCTTACACTCAGAAGTAGCAAAAAAAGAAAGGCAATTGTAAGTACAAAAACTGATAAAGAAAAAGGTAGAAAAATCTTTGAGAACAGTAGCTAGACTTCGCGAGACTGCATCGGAAACACAACAATAGCTCTTATTATTTAAACTCTTTTACTTTTCTGTAGTAAACAAGGCTAATAATAAACTAAGTAGATTAAATGTTGTATATTTATGTTTACTTAAAATACCTTTTTCAAGTTTCTTATTACCCCAATAGAAGTCGTCATATCCTTTTTATAATTTTGCGTACATGTAGTTTGGAGTATCTACTTTGAAATACACAGCATGAGCCATTAAAATTTCAAAGTTGCTTTTTGGCCAAAATAATGGATTTCTATCCCATAGTGTATCGGCGCGTCGCTGTAAAGGATAGTGGCGCCTTTATATAAAATATTCCGATTGCAGGCGGCCTTTTTTATGTTTTTTGTATTATTTTCAAAGGGTACCGAATTTGCGCTTTTAAAATGTTCTTACTATACTTGAATATGATTTGGGTTTATGAGAATGGAATGGTTTTTTTTTTAACCAGGGCTTGCTTGCGTTTCTTTGATTTTTTGCTGAACTTTCAGGTTGGGAGAACGGTTGGACGAAAGCAATTTTGGTTGGGTGTCCGTCCAACCACACCTACCACTGTCGCCGCCACTGTCCGCAGACATTGTAAAGAGAAACCATGTGAAGTTTATGTTGTAAAGTCGACGATTCCACTTATGTAAGTTATTATAAGCGTAAAAGCCGTATTAATTTATGGTCAGTGAAGGCTTTCGGAAAGCTCCATAATCCACACAACAAAGATGGTTTTACCGGCAAGACCCTCTTCGATATAACCGTTTATTTTGCTTAGAATCCCAAAACTTTGATACTTCTACTAAAACTGGATACAATATAACGAACAAAACTTTTTAGTCCATTATCCTTTTACCCTTTAGCTTTTATTATCCGTTTGGGTCGTTTGTGTCGAATAAAATCTACCTTTTCTCTTAAGGGTTGCGGAAAAATCAATACTTTTTGGCTGCGGATTACAACGGAAATAAAGATTACGTCTTGCGCTACAAATGTTTCACCACGTAGTACATCCATTCATTTATAAATATTAAAAATACACTGTTTTAAATATTGGTGTAGATTGGCGATGTTGATTGAAGTTCAAAAAATGGTGTTAAAATAAGCGTGTAAAACCAGCTGGTGTTAAAATTGTCGAGTAAAAACAACCAAAGGTGTCCAAAACCACGAAGGCTAAAAGCCTAAATACTAACGTACCGGGTTTATTTGCTTTTATCGTTCTTGATACAACTGCGCAGCGGCATCAACTTTCAGAATGAAGAATAAAAAAATGTGAAATTCTTCCTACTCACAAATCTTGTTCTACTTTAGAACGCCACTGGTTTAATTTTACGACAAACATTATGCAAATATAATGGTCACAAGAAGAACTGTGTTAAATTTTGTGGAAAAATATCAGGAATTGGTGGAAAGTTATGATAAAAATGATAATAGTTTAAAAAACTAAAAAAACACGCTTTTATATACAACCGAACTAAAAATTAGAAAATAATTTTTCATTACAAAGAGTTTGTCACTTCAGAGTAAAAAGCGTGGGGTGCATTTTACTATTTTTTCATAACTTTTCCCTCATAGATATTTGCAAATAGAATAATTATAACATTTAATATATTAAGCACTTACGCTTTTATTCTGAAGTGACAAACTCTTTGTAATGAAAAATTATTTTCTAATTTTTAGTTCGGTTGCATATAAAAGCGTGTTTTTAGTTTTTAAACTATTATTTATTTTTCATTTTTAGTTCGATATATCAATTAGTTTTTAAAAATAAATGCTCCAGTTTATTCACTAAAAAATTCCTTCGCCATTTGTCAAGAGACACAGAGGATCTGTAAAGGAATTTATTTATCCTGGCGGTCCTAATCAGGATAACGGGATACTGTTTTTAAATTATTGCATTGTCATCGGTCCTTGATACGTGTGCAAAGTTTCAAAGAAATTGAATCGCTGGAAGTTGGTAAAAATTAGGCTCAAAGATTCCGTTACATAGATAGATAGATAGATGGAGATAGTTACAACCCAAGCCTTTTACTGTTACAGATTATGTGTATTAAATGTTATAAAAAAATTAAAAATTAAATAATTTACAGGGGTGTATTAAAGAAAGTTTATGTTAGCCAATGTTACATGACTTACCGTTTATTTTTTTATTATTTTGTTTTTAACTTGGCAACCAAAAAACTTCACGAACGTGCCTAAGAGTTTTTTTTAATGCCCTTTAATTTATTATGGAATTTATTCCATTTGGCTAATGCACACTGTATAATATAAGTTACCCTTACATGCTCTAAGGACTCGGCTACGATATCAGTAGAAGCGGCGAGCGAAAAGTATCAACCCATATAACATTTTTTGCCGGCGTTGTATATTTAATTTACTGGCATTGCCAACACTCTTTAATGGCAAGGCATTGGCAAAAGGTATCAAAAAGACGCGAAAGTGGGCAATTGGCCGTTATTAGGCCACGTGTTGCAGATAAAGTGATGGCATCCGTCATTAATAAGTTATTGGCAAAAAAATGCGTTTAAGATGATGGCATCCATCATTAATAAGTTATTGGCAAAAAGATAACAAAATGACACGAAAGTGGGCAAATGCAGTTACTCCTGCTAAGAGCAAGCTGACGTCTTAACATTGACGAAAATTGTCGCATATACTTTTTGGCAAAGCTAAATAGTGAAGCGATATTTTATTTGAAAATTAAAAATAGAAAAAAATCCCCTCACGGCAATTTCCTGGCACTGCAAAAAGTACCATCTCTCGGAACACTGTCCAACTTGGAGATGCAAATTTTTACACCAGCCGAAGATATTTCTTTCAGAGCTAAGTTGAGATCACTCTACCGCAAGACCGCTTCCTCGGATTATTTTTGTCTAATGGGTACGGTTTAGACGATAAAAGCGAAGATATTGCAGAAACGTAGTAGTTTATTGTCCATTACGCCATCCATCGGTATATTAAAAAAACTATTAAATATATATAATATTTTTATTAACACGTCTTTAAAACTTTTAATAAAGTTTTAAACAAAATGTTTACAGCTCCTAACAGTCTACTTGAATATCTTGCCTTCTCGACTAGCCATCACCAATTAATCACAGAACACACACTTATTAGGTAATGAATACATTTAATTATGTCTATTAAAAAAACTCTTTTCTTTAAAAAAGAAACTAAAAGCTAGAAAAAACCACGTGAAAACAAATGCACAAAGCGGTCACCTTCGGTCGAAATTAACGTAGCTAATTTTACCATCATTTTATTTTTATTCGCTCCAAAATACATAATAAACATTTTGTTTGACCTAATTTTTATTTGCTTATTTGAATAAGCCTAAAGAATTGTTGAGTTACTCTATCAGGTAAACTTTAAAAAAATAATTAAAAAATGTTTTACAAGAAAGCAACTGCAGATAAAATAAAAAAATAATAATAGGTTTTACATTGAATATAAATTTAAAACCTTTTCCATTAAAAATTTATAGGTGTGTGTCAATCATTGTTAAATCACTATTCACTTCCTTTTAAAAGATAAAATTAAAATGCCAATAGTAGAACCTCTTTAACAAAAGGGCATTGTATTCCCTAACATTCATCAATACCCTATTCTACATATTCTATAACTTGAAAATTATCATACCAGTAAAGTTAATACCTGTGGCAAACATAAAATTTGCCTCCTTAAGGTTAAACTTACATCTGTTTCAAAAGTAAAACCCTATTAAATAATAAAATTAAGTTAATTACCCTAATTATTATTATTTATGTTTTACCCATCTATTATTGATCTGTAATACCTTAGAAACGGAATATGTTATGGTAGCAATAATACCTGCTATCACACCTAGGGCATTATAAGCGGGCATTATGATAATGCCCGCTTATAATGCCCTAATGCGCTAATATGGAAATTTTATTGCTTATCCAATTTTATTTCTCTCACAATAAAGATCAAGTTTATACAAAAAATAATTTTTCTTTAAACAATACTAAAAATTAAACTTTATTTCCAAAATAAAAATTACAATTTTGAAATGTCCCGGAAAATGTAGCTGATCCCACTATAGAATGGTCGGTGTTTTTGTGATGGTAGCAGCGGTGGTAGCACTAACGCTATTTTGTATAGAAGAACAGTCCATTAAAGAATTTTCAATAGTCGATACGGAATTAACCTCGGAATTAACTGAATTGGCAATCATTTTGGCTACTTTGTTTTTGGATGAAATACTTTCTTCTATATATCCTTCAGCTACTGAAGAGCTTTTCCATTCCCATGTTGTTTTAGCGTTTCAAACGAAGCACCTGCCTCAACAAGTAAAGTTGACGATGTGCGACGCAAACAGTGGCCGGTGTAAGCTTCTGCATTATCCAATTTTAAAAATTTTGCGATCAATGTTGGGACGCTTCCTATGGTATTTTTTCCAATGGGTTGTACTGTACATCGACCCTTTCTATAGGTAAGAAAGAATCTTCGCTCCTTTATTCCAGCTGGTCTTAATGTTGTGTACTTTTTTATTAAATTTAAAGCGCCTAAATCTTCTTCAATGATAGTAAAACTTTTTGAAGTTGAAGTTTTAGTTTCTGGTACCTTTATAACCAAGACTGTTCCTCTATCTTCAATGTCATCAATAGTCATTTTGACCAACTCATCTCGTCTTAAACCTCCAAAAACACCCATTACCAATATGACTTTGTGTACCAAGTAGATATCATCAGGAGCCTTCTTAATAAATTTTAATATTTGTTCTCCTTCAAAACTTTAGACTTCTTCGGGACGTATCCTTTCGACTTAACTTTTAAAAAGATATGAGACGATGGTATTGCGAAATGTCTATATTTTCATAGACCATCAACGTAGACCTTAGGGTGGAATACTTGGTCCAGAGAGAGTTCGGACTGTATTTTTCCGACTAAAAATAATAAAGTTTGTTAAACCTTTGTTCGCTGGGTCTAGTAATGAACCAGAACCGAACCGGTTTAGAATTGTTCTAGGCGCATGTCTAGTTATTTATTAATTCGGAATTTTTATTTACCGCGAACGATTTTCTATACAGCTGAGGATGTATTCCTAACTTAGCCTTTTGGTTAGGATTTCTCATGGTTAAATTGGATACTACACGAAAAGAAAAAATAAATTCAAACAAAAGGTAAATTGTTATACTGTCGAAAGCCACTCGAGGTCTCTCGGCGGAAGACGAGGGATTCCCTGCTCTCCCTCTCGTTTTTAACATAAGTATGTGTATTTAACTAAAGATAAAATTCAAACAACAAGAAATGGTAGAATCTTGCTAATATTGTCTATATTTTTTAATTAAATCTTTATTTATTTTATTGCATACATACATTCATACGGAATACAATTAAAAATCCTTTGTTTATATACGCTCAGAATCACAAAAATATAAAAAAAATATTCAACAGGTATATTAACCCGCATAAAAGTGCAGAAACAAATAAACTGTAATACAACGGTTTATTTCTGTACCACAAAAACAGAAAACAGCTGACCATGTCGACAATGCGCATGAAATTCCGAGAACTGAACTTTTGGATTCCGAACAAAAATCCAGGACAGCTAATCAGGTTGCGAGATCGTTACCCGAACTGATTCCATTGTAACCCGCGAACACAGAACTGTTACTAAAAATTCAGGATTTTACTAACCGCGAACGCTGCTTTTTCACTGCGCATGCGAATAGTCCAGAACCGGTTCAGAATCGAACCCGCGAACAAAGCCAAGCCGTCAAAGTTCAATTTTTATTTTGTTTTTTTTTGCCATATTGCATTTATTTTTTAACCAATCCAGTTGATATTTGGCACACAAATCGACCTTTGCAGATCTCTAAAATTTTAAGACAAAAGTACTTTTTTAAATACTGCCAAAGGGTACTTTATCTAAAACTCAAAATTTATTTACATCATAACTTTCTAATTTTGACAGATATCGCAAAGTTGGGGGCGCCATTTTATAGACAATCAAAAACTTAAAAATAAGGTACTCTTTATTAAAGTCGATAAACCACCGTTTAGGCACCAATAGACATCAAAGTTTTCATCAATTTCAATCAAATTACCTACATACATACAGGGTGTCCAGTTACTCAACAGACAAACTTTACGGAGCGATTCTACAACAGAAAATAAGAAAAAAACTTTATATAAACACATTTTGTCTCCTAAACGTCTTAGTTTTTAAACTACGGTGTGTTAAATATTATTTTTTAAATTTTTAACACCCCGTAGATCAAAAATTAAGACGTTTAGGACATATGTTTATATGAAGTCTTTTCTTATTTTCTGTTGTAGAATCGTTTGGTTAAGTTTCTCGGTTGAGTTACTGGACACCCTCTATGTATGTAGGTGAATTTGATTGAAATTGATGAAAGCTTTGATGTCTATTGGTGCCTAAACTGGTGAGGTTTATCGACTTTAATAAAGAGTACCTTATTTTTTAAGTTTTTGATTGTCTATAAAATGGCGCCTCCAGTTTTGCGATATCTGTCAAAATAAAAAGTTATGTTGTAAATAAATTTTAAGTTTTAGGTAAAGTGCCCTCTGGCGGTATTTAAAAAAGTACTTTTGTCTTAAAATTTTAGAATCTGCAAAGCTCGATTTGTGTGCCAAATATCAACTGGATTGGTTAAAAAATAAATGCAATATGGCGAAAACCAAAATAAAAATTGAACTTTGACGGCTTGTAACCCGAAAACGAATGACATGTTGAAAGAAAAATCTATATGAAGCTCTACCCTTATTTTGTCAAGAGTAGAACTCACCGTCCTTAAGTTTCGTGGATCGATTTTTGATATCACCCTGTATTATACATATTATCCTAAACATTTTGAAATTAAAAAGGCCTCCTAAAAACTACATTTTCGGTGTATTTGTAAAGGAGCAACCGGTAAGGATTGTTTCCAAAGAAGTTGTGTTGATAAATTGTTTTAAAGCGTGTGTTTCGAGATATTCCCAAGGGGATTAATGTCGAGATTTGGGAAAAAAATTGTAAGACATTATCTTTTTTCTTTATTTACACTTTAAACTTTATGAGCCCGAGAATTTTTTGCGTTTAAAATGTACAAACCGGGTTCATTTTCAGCGCTCTATCTGTGAATGAAAATAAATCAAATTATAAAAATTATATTTCAATGAGTGTATTTTTATTTTTAAAAGCGTATTTAATGACATTAGGTTTAAAAATTATATCAGCCAAAGGATCGCCGCGGTTTCGCTAAGTCATTTGAATCCTAAAGATCAATTTTCGATGACATTCTGACAAAATTTGCTCCATTTGCCCAATCTCACCAATGGTGCAGTTATGTTGGCCTTTAGGGCGGCAATCGTTTGTGGTTTGTCCGCATATACTCGAGATTTGATGTAGTCCCACAGAAAAATTCTCTCTCTCTATTTTGTTTCTTGGTTTTGGTCTCTTTGGGTCCAATTCACCACTCTCCCCTTCGGACTATGCTTTCCAGGGCTTCGTCGGCGAAAAGCCTGGATAATCCGAGCTCGTAAGCTCCCAGAAATTCAAAAAGAAAACAAAAATAATTTTACAATCGATGCAAAGCATAAATTTGTCGGCTGTCAAACCAAGACCTGCTACTGGTGTTACGTATAAGCTTCACTTTCACTAGTGATAGTTCCCTTGGCACGCCCATCTATTTCCCGCCATTTTGAAAAATACCTCGTGTTCACCACTAAACAGGATACCATCAGCTTATAGGAATCTTCGCTCACAGCGCTTAGATCCAGAAGAAAGATGACGTCAATTTGGCGTGAATCTTTTCTTGATCCCCGAAGGTAAAAACGTTCGTACGGTACCTCTAACCGCCACTCCGGGAAGGACTTTGTAGTCCTCTACGGACGTCCGCACTGTCCGGAGGTCAAACAAAGAGTAAGAAAAATTTAACGGAGTTAAATCGCAGTGCATCGAACGTTTATCGAACGGAACACTGATTTTAATAATAAGTTTTAACGTTTTACGCGTTGTTCAATCGTGTCTAATAGTAAAATGTCACTACTGACTGAGTACTCCGCCGAAATTTAACGGCTGTATCATTCTTGCCTTGGGTCAGTGCAATTGTTAAATATCGATCATTAAAAATGGAAAACCTTTAATAACAACACGTGAATTTGTGTTTAAAGGTCTGCTTTCTCACTAGTTTTTAGGCCAACCCTAAAATTAACGCAAAATGAAAAACACGTTTTCATGGCCAACTTCTTTTCTGCCTCTATAATTCCAGCGTGATTAAATATTGAATCCTGACGTTTCGGCTCCTGGCGACCATCATCCGCTTAATTTTTTAAAATACGGACGTCTGATATTTTTTTCACTCTAATTTAAATCCTTTCATCACTCTTAAAACAGCTATATGTCGCCACTTTGATATTTGCCGACGTTTCGTACAGAAAATTCCATCACCAGACTATGTGCCTATTTATTTCACCATAATACGGCTCCCGACCTACATTTTTAGGTAAGAAGGTAAAGAAAAGAATAAACTTATTACATATTCGTAATGCTTTATTGCAACTCTCATTGATATCTAACAGCCCGGAAATTGCTTTATTAACAGAAACTGAATCCAGCAGGTACGAATTCAAGGGAGAACTTCATTTAATGAATGGATTGGTATGTGAGGAACAAAAGTATTGACCTTCGTTTACGAAGGGGCCTTAGACTTCCGAACGATATCTAAGCTTGCATAAGCAATGATTTCTTAAACGCCCTAGATAATCAACCTTGATGCCGTATATTCAAGAAATATGGTGGCAGCAAGACGGAGCTCCTGCCCAGCAATGGAAGTAGCTTAATTTCTCTTTACCATATATTTCCTTAATAAATGGTTCACAAGATGGGCTAGGAGCCCAGATCTCAGTCCCTCAGATTATTTCCTTTGGGGGTATCTTAAGAACCGTTTATTTAAAATGCACCCTCACGACCTTTACAGTACTACGACAAATTTTGATAAGGGAAGTTGCTGCCATTCCTGCGGGTGCATTAATCGAGCTGTATTAAAAATACAAAGCAAAGCAAGAAAATGCATCGGAGGCGGAAGGTTATCTCTTTGTGCAACACTTACAATGGTGATTAAATTATGTTTATTTTTAATATGGGCATCAAGATAGTGTTACAAATTGTTTATGTAAGCTGATTTGTTGGGTTCAATCCTTTTGTATCTTATGTCTAATATCCATGAAATTTTCGGTTAATAAAGCAATTTCCGCTGGTAGATATCAATGGGTTGCAATAAAAGATTACACGAATATGTAATAAGTTTATTCCTTTTCTTTACCTTCTTGCCTAAAAATGTAGTTCAGGGCCGTATTATGGTGGAAATAAATATGCAATATTCTGCGTGATGGAATTATTCTGTACATGAGAACGTCGGCAAATATCAAAGTGGCGATATATAGTGTTTTAAGAGTGATGCCAGAGACGGTTTGAATTGGGGTGAAAAAATATCAGGTCTGTATTAAAAAATTAAGTTAATGAAGGTCGCCAGAAGCCGAAACGTCAGATTCAATATTTATCACACTGAAATATAGAGCAGAAAAGTGGCCATGAAAACGTATTATTCATTTTGTGTCTTAACAAATATAGCCAGGAAACAATAGAACCAAAATTGAAAATTCCGTCGAATATCTTCGGAGTACTCGGAATTTTTTAAAACGCAAACGGCACACAATTGGCATCAAATTGCCCTCCTATTACGATCCTGTATCTCTTACGGATTCCGAAATCCCAATGAACCAAATATAAATACCATTTTATTTTACACAAAATTTGCATAAAAATTATAAATAAAAACTTTTGTAGTAATTATTAACAATAACATATTTGTCTTTTATTTTGTATTTTTTTATTTACTTATTAATTTTAATTAAGATAAAAACAACTAAAAATGATAATGGTAGCTTAATATGGAATAGGTACCCCAAATATGGAATACCTACACAGTAGACTAGGCCAAGAAAATTCGACTTTTTTGAAATATATCAAAAATATTGTTTAGGTTGAAAAAAATATATCGTGAAGATTTGGCCCTTATTGTTAATATTTATAGGTCCTTCTCCTTAATTTAGTATAGTAGTATTTTTTTAAACCCTAAAAGCAGAGAAAGGATAAACTAAAACGTTGCTACAACGATGAAAGGGCTTGCTCTAGTAGCATGTTAACTCCACTCGCGAATGGGCATTAAAAAAATAGACAAACCCCCTAATTGCGTGTATGAGTTCTCCGTTTAAAAGAAATGTCGGTATTCCATATTAGGGATACTATTTCACATTTGGTCACTTTCCTCTAATAATTATTTTCTTCCGAAATAATACACCTACTTATTGCCTTACCAAGTGTTGAGTCTTGAATTTGAAAGATACTTCGTTGAAATATTTCTCTTGTAATTTAGTTTATATAAATAACATATCACCTTATCTTAAATATGTCCATAAGGAACGGGATTATAAGAAAATACCTCTTAAACTTGTCATCTCGGTTAAATAATTCTCTATCTTCGGTCTCTGGTTTGTATCAGGTCTAATTCTGTCTACTCATGGTTACCGTGTTAATAAGAGAGACGATAATTCCTGGATCTCATTTCAAGGCGTTCTTTTATATTTTCTGCACAATATATTAGACGCAGTAATCCTGTAATGGATGTTTTGAAAGCAGGGACACAATATATTCCGTACTTACGCCACAAAGCTTTGAAACGAACAGGTTCTCGTGAAGGATCAAATCGTTTTTAAGCAATGTATATTATAAAAACGTCTTTTGCAGTATTATAAGGCCGTTTTAAAAAATATTTTTTAGTTTTTTTTTAAATCTTAAAGCCGATTTATTATACAGGGTGATCATTCTTAAGTCAGCACTATTGCTTTGGACAACCACGAAGGCTGAAATCCTAAATACTAACGTACCGTGGGTGTCTTAAGCGAGGTAAGAAGAAGTTTGTTAACACGGACTTAAATACTTGAAGATTTGGGGAAGGAAAGACCTCCGCGCAGCAGGTTCCACAGTCTAGAAACTCTAGGGATAAAAGAACGAATAAAGTGAGAAGTTCGGGGCCTGTCCAGTTGGACCGTATAGGATGCATATGCCCGGAACCACGAGTTTATCTGTTGGGAACCGTGAGTGGAGGAACTATACTGGACAATTCTTCAGAGCAGAAGCCATGGAAGTACCTATAAAAGGCGATAATCCCCCCACAGCCCGACGATGGGCAAGAGAGGGAAGCCTTTCTGTAAGTGAAGGATCATTACCTGAGATCGAAGTCAGCTTCTTCTTGAATAGAATCAAGAATGCTTAGGTTGTGGGGATGCCATGCCCCAGATATGAAAACAATATTCCAAGGAGGTCGGATTTGGGATACATATAAAGTGTATAAATTAGAAGCGGAGAAATACTTTTGGCTCGAAAGAGAAATCCAAGCTTTTTGAAGCCGCCGTGGCTATAGATACAATGTGTTTATGCCAGTTAAGGTTACTTTCAAAATGTGACGCCCACAAGATTGAAGGTGTCTTTGCTCTGTAAAACTTGGCCGCTCATAAGTAGAGGATGGCATTTGATGACTCTCTTCGCGACAAGGAACATGATTGTGTTTTGATGCATTAAAGTGGACGAGATTTTTGGCGCCCCAATCCACACATTAAATTAAGATCCCAAGCGAAAGAGATATTATCTGCATCGCTCTGCGTTTGTTTTCCAAGTCAGGTTTAGTGATGGGTTTAGGGAACCTGAAAACTGGAGTGAAGGGTACTATCGTCGGCGAAGCTATGAATGGAATTAGTTGTGGACGAGAGGAGGTCGTTGATGTGAAGAAGAAACAATGTTGGTGCCAGAACTGGAGCCCCGAGGGACTCCAGCATTTACTTGGTGAAAGCTTAAAGAATGGCTGTCCACAATAACTACACATAAGGAAAGTAATTTGATGCCTTTGCTCTTCTTGTGCTTTATCAACTCTTTACCAGATTGCCTAAATCATTCCATAGGACTTCTTTTCGCAGATGATTTCAAGCTCTGCAGGATTGTTAAAACTATAGAGGATCGTGAAAAGTTACAACATGATATAGATAATGTAAATAAATTGTATAGAAAAAATAAAATTTTAAATACGTATAGAATTGAAGAATTTAACTTAAAATGTGAAAAGAGGTTAAGGATTTGGGAGTGCTATTTCAATCTAATCTGAAGTTTAATGCAACTTTACTTTGTAAAAATAAAGCTGTAGAGGCACTTGGATTTATAATCAAAAATAGTAAACATTTTAAGATCTCCACAATAATTAAATTATATACAACAGCCTAGTAAGGGCCAACATCTTGAATAGCTACAAACGCAAAATATGGATGCCAATGGAGACCACTACATGATGATTTTATAGAAAGAGGTACAAAAAAAAGGTTTTTGAGGTATCTCCATAAGTTGTTAAATATAATAACTATCCATTTAAAGTTTTTTTTTATAAAAGTATGTTGTCTTGGGTTTACAGAAAAAACACGTTATGCACAAGCGGCACGGCGCGGCGCAGAGATTAAAATGTAACGATACTTAAAACGGGTACATTAAATCTGTGTAATTCGATACATTATTGGAACCAAGCTGAACTGTTTCCTGGTCCAATTAAAAACAATGAACGGCATTTATCTGTTGAATTGCTTCGCTTCGTTTGCTATCGCAAGAATTACGTATGCAGGGGACCGCTAATGTAGCTTTGTTTTACCTGTTTTCTGCCGTCCCATTGTTTAAAGCATTGATTTATAAATTCCAGTTTGCAAACACGGTGATTCAAACATGAAATGCCGCAGGGGCAAAGCAAGAAAAAAAGTAAAATTCTTAATACGGTAATTAAAATTAACATAGCAAATTCTATTTTTAACATAACATATTTAAACACATTTTAACATAACATCATGTTCCTTGTCGCGAAAAGAGTAATCAAACACTCATCCTCTACATATGAGCGGCCAAGTTTTACAGAGCAAAGACACCTTCAATCTTGTGGGCGTTAGATTTGAAAGTAACCTTAACTGGCATAAACACATTGTAGCTATAGCCACGGCAGCCTCAAAAAAGCTTGGATTTCTTTTTCGAGCCAAAAGTATTTCTTCTAATTTATACACTTTATATGTGTCCCAAATCCGACCTCCCTTGGAATATTGTTCTCATAAAATATCTGGGGCATGGCGTCCCCCACAACCCTAAGCATTCTTAATTCTATTCAAGAAAGAGCTATTCGTCTCATTAATGATCCTTCACTTACAGAAAAGCTTCCCTCTCTTGCCCATCGTCGGGCTGTGGGGGATTAATCGCTTTTTATAGGTACTTCCATAGCTTCTGCTCTAAAGAATTGTCCAGTATAGTTCCTCCACTTACGGTTCCCAACAGAGAAACTCGTGGTTCCGCGCGTATGCATCCCTATACGGTCCAACTGGACAGGCCCCGAACTTCCCACTTTGTTCGTTCTTTTATCCCTAGAGTTTCTAGATTGTGGAACCTGCTGCCTGCGGAGGTCTTTCCTTCCCCCCAAATCTTCAAGTATTTAAGTACCGTGTCAACAAACTTCCTCTTACCTCGCTTAAAACACCCACGGTACGTTAGTATTTAGGCTTTAAGCCTTCGTGGTTTGTCCAAAGATTTAAAAAAATAAGTATAAATTTTAACATATTAGGTTTAAAATTTGACTTAACCAGGGGTATACACGGTCATGCAAAACTGTCACATCTGTCAAAAAAGCCAAAGCTTGCGCGCAAATTTGATCGTGTGTATTAAAAAACTGCCACATCTGGCTTGGCATGCGACTCGATGTCCGAGTTTGATTTTTCGTAGCGCGCGTCGTGCAAACTTGTGCATGTGTAGCACACGTCAGTTAACGTTTCAGTTTAGGAACGTCGTTTACGGGGTTATATTGTTGGTTTTGAGTTAACAACATGGCTCTTTGGCGCCAGGAAGATGTATTGCTTGATTTTATAGATATGTACCAAGGTTATCCATGCTTTTGGAAAGTTAAAAGTACAGAAAACAAATACATTGACAAAAATTAAAAAATCTTTTCGCTGAATTACGAATGTTTTGTCATTCCTTATTGTTTTCTTTTTATACCGTCTTAACCAAGAGAGACAAAAAATACTTTACTGACGTTAGTCCTAGAGAAATCGTTAGTAATCAATCAAATGTTAACAACTGTCGTAATCAGTTTTTGATATTTTAGACATCGCAAATATTTTAATAAATTTTTATGTAAAAGTTGTGTAAATAGGAAAATTATAAGTATTTTGTACCTATGTTTCGAACTAACCGACTATTCAGACCTATTTTGCTGTACTGTGAGCCCGTGCTTAACCTGCAACTCTATGAACGCAAATTATTATTCGTGCAGCGTAACTTTTTCAAAACAATTTTGAATGTGAAGTTTTGTTTTATAATATACGTTAACTGTAAAGTGCTAGGGTTTTTAATATAGGTCGTTATTATTAAATATGCCACAATAATATACAGAAGCCGAACAAGTTCATATTTTAAAAATGATAAAGTATTTTCAAATGGAGAAAAAAGGTGAACTGTATTACCTGTAAGTACCGTATTTAAAGTTTTTAACTAAAATAAAGTAGTTTAATAAATATTTTAACGTCTAAATTAAAAAGTTAAAATTTTTCTTTTGGTTTAATATACATATGTTACAATACACGACCTGCCCTAATCTGGATATGACGTCAGGTAATGTGACAAAACATTCACCACCTCTGAAACAATCTATATAAATACAACTGCCACATAATACCGGTCTGGAAACGAAACCGCTGACCATAGGAAATACGTGTATTCAATCCCTTCTATTAATCTGCTATCCACTCTCCTACAATTCCTCTCTGCACCGAGCGCGCCGATCCGAGCTGAAGGAGATCAGGGGCTGTTGGTTCAGCGCTTTGGCCTTTCGTTGGACGGCAACAGGGCTCAGGTACACCCCACCTCAAATATTGCCTATGCTTTAACATACTATGTAATTTTCTATGGTCGGCAGTTGCGTTTTCAGACCTGTATACAAGTAAATAAATGATTACTTTCAATTATGTTTTTTACATAAAAAAATAAATTAATTTTAAATTTAAGAAAAGCAAAAAAAAGAATAAATAAATATAGGAAAGAAAAAAGCACATCATAATAGAGACATTTTGCACCCCTTATTTTGCAATTCCGTTGTGGTTAACGTTATTCTGAGACTGCGCAGTAACGCAAACATGATCCGTTATCGTTATTAACCATACCGGACTCCTTTAATTACGGATGAATACCGAAGAGCTTATCGTTATCGTTATCGTTATTGTTAAACTGCGTGGTTGCCGGATTGTAGAAATTTTAATATCAATTATTTAAAAGGTTTAAATTTTAATGCCGTATTAATTAATATATCATTTATACATAGGCTCTAATTAGTGAAAAATCCATAGCAGTAATAAAAATCAAATAGTGTTAAGAAATTAAAACGGACTTGAACTTTTACGGATATTCTAAATCAGCAATTAATTTAGATGTCACAATCTGGCACACTTGCTTTTTATTCTACTACCAAACCTAACCTAACTTTTGTGTTTTGCTTATACTGTATTGTTTGCATCTACTTTAAAAAACGAAATCAACAGAAGTGTTTGCATATATTTAAATATTAATTTATTTCTTATGAAGAATAAAATTAAATACTGATTTTTCGTTAACTTTAAAATCGGTGAACCATAGGCAAAAATAAGGTTATGTGTCGAAAGCGCAGACGCAAAATAAATTTCTTAAAAGAGGCTGCAAAATCTCTGTCTTAAACTACTGCCGTAATCGTTATGTTTAATAACGCTAACCATAAGGAGGCCAAAAAACGTCTGTTATTTTAAGAGGTGCAAAATATCTCTATTATGTTTACCCTTTTTTCTTATTTTAAACATTGGAAGCAGCTTTACTTTAAACAAGTTTTTCTGATGTCTTTAACTATTTCAAAGTTTTAAAACTCCAAAAAAATAAGAAGAGATCTAATTATAATTATTGTTTTAAAAGAAAGACTATCACAAAAAAATGTGACGAGAAGAAATTGAAGACCAAAAAAAAATCTTCTCTTACAAAACCCACCATAATCAAGAAATTTATTTTAGGAATGAATAAATTGAAAAGCAAAAAAATAAATAGGACTTTACCTACAAAAGAGCTCTTTGGGGAGGGGCAAGAAAAAAACAGACCAATAATGCTCCATTTACAAAAAATAAGGCCTCACACAACCGCCACTTCTCCAAAACCCTATTTAAAGGCTCTTGGGGTGGGGAGACTAGCTCCTATTAGCCCCCCACTGCGTACGGCTCTGACAGAGAATAATAACTACTATTTTTTTACCTTCACAAATTTACATTTTACGGATTAAATATCAGGCACATTTTGTTTGACAAATTAATTTTTGATAGTTCATGCATAAAACTGAAATGCGGATTTTAATTTTAACTTTTGCCTTTTGCTATTTTTAAAGTGATCACATATACAAATCATAAAATTGAAATATTGCTTTTTGGCCGCCCGCTGTGCTGATGCAGTTATTAGTTTTCTTTTTTGACACTCGCTTGTTCGAAATTAAAAAAATGTCGTTTATAAATCGCCGTTCTGCATTTGTGACGTCCGTTTAAAAACTGAACGTTTTAAATTATTTTTTCATGATGATGAAGACAAAAACAGCTTTTAATTAGTCTTTGAATTATGTAAAAAGCAAAACAAACTAGTCATAATTAAATAAAATACGCTTTCTTTTCATATTTTTCCCGTATGGTAGGGGAGATCAAGAGATTTTTAAATTTACTACAGCTCGGCAGATTAATAAACCGGAAGATACCTTGTACCCGTTTAGGTACCTCCACCAAATATGAGCCCCGTATACAGGTCCGATCGTAAAAAACAAAAATATATTCATCAAAAATTTTCGAATGCTTAAGATTAAGACAGCGTAAGTTAATTACATGCTAAACAGTGTATATTCCACTTATCTGACAATTAGAAACTGACGTAAAGGAAACAGAGGGTTACAAAAAAAGCCATTTTGGCAGATTGGAGCGTGGCGATTTTTTTTATAAAAAAAAATTAAGGATAACGAAAAATATATACATATTATTATATATATATATATATATATATATATATATATATATATATATATATATATATATATATATATATATATATATATATATATATAAATATATATATATATATATATATATATATATATATATATATATATATATATATATATATATATATATATATATATATATATATATATATATATTCCGATACGATTTGTATTTTTTGACATATTAAAAATATTTAGCCGCTTCCCCCACTGATGAAAAGGTATACAGGGTGGGCCAAATTAAAAAACTTGCACACTTTATAAGTAATAATAACTTTTTAAACAAAATATTATTTGGCTTTTCTCCAGAATAAAATTAAAAGTTTATTTAACATTTTAAGAAAATTAAAACTTTTATACATTATGAAGAACTATTCTGCTCTTACATAATATAATAAAAGTTATTACTACTTGAAAAGAAATAAAATAATGAAATATTCAATATTAAGTTACTTACAATACAAAGGTTCCAATCTATAAACAAAGGTTCATTAGCACTCGGATGAAATTATTTTAATCTAATAAAATAAAATCTTAACAAGACGCCAGACGAGAACTGGGCCAATGGTTGCGTCTCAAAAATGTGGTAAATAGTTTACCAAAAATGTGGAAAACAGTTTACCTAAAAACTTACTTATAAACTTGTTAGAAAACTGAAAAAAAAATTAAAAATGAAATGTCTGATGGACACTTTAGAGTTTGACATTACTTTTAAAAAATTAACTGGTAAAAGATACACCTATTAGGTATCTTAACCAGATAAAAAAATAGTAAAAAATGTTTAGCCATATAATAAAGTATTTTATGTTTTATTTGTTTTCTGGGAGACAAAATTAAAAAGTTTATTTAACATTTTAAAAAAATTAAAACTTTTACACATTATGAAGAACTATTCTGCATTAAAATGATTTCAACCGAGTGCCAATGAACCTTTGTTTATAGATTGAAACCTTTGTATTGTAAGTAACTTAATATTGAATATTTCATTATTTTATTTCTTTTAAAGTAATAATAACTTTTATTATATTATGTAAGAGCAGAATAGTTTTCATAATGTATAAAAGTTTTAATTTTCTTAAAATGTTAAATAAACTTTTTAATTTTATTCTGGAGAAAAGCCAAATAATATTTTGTTTAAATTTAATCTCCCAGAAAACAAATAAAACATAAAATAATAACTTTTTATCTGTGTAGAATGCTTTCTCTAGGTTTGCCAATTTTGGTCAAAAAAGATTTACACAGGTCTGGAATTACGGGACTTTTTCCGAAATACTGTATTTAACCTCGTTCCAAAAGAAATCTGATCTAGCTACAATTAAGCTAATACGTTTTTCTTGTAGACAAACTATGGGAAATGATTCAGTAAAAGCGAATATGTCAACGATTTGAGGATTTAGGAATTATAATTATTTTTGATAAATAATGCTTCCCAAAAGCATTAAAAAAAATCTATTTTAGTGTCCTTTGAAAATCAAAAATTTGAGGTTACCATGGTTACTAAGATGAATGCTGACCAAATTTAACAGTAAATTATATAGCACTTCTTGCTTCTTATCATCTAAGCTTTGCAACCCAGAAAGTCTCTATAGCCTAGTTTACACGAGAGAACCAAATTTTTAGTTCGAGGTCTAAATGACGTCACGCGTACTTTATTCACGGTGTAAACACTTGAGTATTAAAATTTGCTACTCCAATTCAGTCCTTCTCAAATGGGGGTGACCAAATATGATTTTCCTTGGTGTAAACACGTCGGACAATTTTTAGTGGACCAAAATGACAGCCTTGATCTTTGACAGTGCGCATTTCGATGAAAAAGACGTTGAATTTCGGTCTTAACCTAATAATTTTGTTGTTTGTTTATATTTTTAAAATTTTGTTGATATTTCACCAAAACTGTTTGCGTATTCTTTTTCATATGGAATTTAAAAGCGATACAGTTTTAAAAGATAAAAAACGAGGTTAGGTTCTGGTCATATGCTCAGCTATCATTTTGGTACTAGGATTAAACGTGAATTAAATTGATCCATAAACTAAGTTGGTGTAAACACTAGTGAACTAACAAAAATAAGTCCTAGGTTTGGTCCACGGATCTAATTGGTCCTCGCGGTGTAAACTAGGCTTATGATGCGAGTAAATCCCCATTTAGCATCGTGGATTTCTCTGCAAGTAGATTTTAGTAAACTGGATTTAATAATAATAGCTATAATTATTAGATTTTATTTTTAAATCCGGTGCTTTTGAGTTACGTCTTGCCCAGAAAACAATTACTTAGTGGTAACATAAAGTTTTAGAAAATAGCCATGCTCGCAAATAATGAAATAAGACATGTTGTGAAAGTAAGAATAGAGGTATATTAAATTTTAAAATAAATTTGAACTATTCAACGAGAACTAGACACACCATTGTTTTGACTCTACGTTTGCTTTAATTCATAAACAATTAAAAAAGCCTTTATAGTTGAAGGGGTCGGTTTTAAGGTGTATCTTGAATTATTAAAATTAATTTGTTGTGTTATATCAAATAAGATATAAACACAGAATCTATACATTAAATGTAATGCATTTTTTTGCATTTGAACAAGTAGATTTTCTAAGACTTAAGAGTTAAAAAAATAGCTAATTATTTTAAAAAGTCTATTTTTAAAATAGTTCAATAATCAACGGAATGTTTGTCTACTGAGTCAATA
Source organism: Listronotus bonariensis (assembly GCA_014170235.1). NCBI lineage: Eukaryota > Metazoa > Arthropoda > Insecta > Coleoptera > Curculionidae > Listronotus > Listronotus bonariensis. The sequence continues at coordinate 332,691 of JACEGR010000040.1, read as the reverse complement.
TTATCCATTCACCCTTTTAGGGGTGGTTTTATCGAGACAAATAAAAAATTAAATTTTAAAATAATTACAATCCTAAATTGTCTTTGTTGTAGATTTTTGTAAAAAAAATGGGTTTAAATACATACGTTAACATCTTTTTGGTCTGTCCAGTGGTTTTGCTCTATTTTTTGGTAAGATTTATTTTTCCAGCTGAGTACTCACCTGAAAGAAACAAAAATATATAATTTATTTTTTAAAGGGCTGATCAATCAAAAAATTGCAAGTCTTGATTTTACTTTAAAAGGATACCCTTTTTAAAAATACTTTGTAATATTCAAAAACATCTTTATGTTTTCTTACAAAAAAACCTTTAACAAATTTGGTAAATTAAATTAAACGAACTAAATAAAATCAATTTCAAAAAAACATATTAAAAATAAACAATGTCAAAGATATTTAGAAAACCACTGATTAAAAGAAAAACGCCGAAATACGTCAAAAGGTTTGTCAAGGGGGACAACTGTCTAACCTAAAATTACTTCACCCCCTTTCACTCTCTGCCCCCAGGGCCATCCCCTTAAAAAATTTAAATGGCAAGGGGTATCGAGTAATAGCTTGTTTAAAAGGCCCTTCAAAGTCTTTTATTTTGACGTTTGATTTTTTTAAATCGGTCGATTCGTTTTCGAGAAAATTAGAAAAATCTTTGTTTATCTTAATTTGTTCAGATAGAAAACAAAAACATGAAAATATCAGTTTTTATTTCAATAAGTGTTCAAAATGCTGCCCGTTTTGGGCTAAACAATGATATAGGCGATGTTCAAATTCCTGGCGGACATTTTCAAAAACATGTTGTGGGATATCATGGCAGCTTTCGATGATGCGTTGACGAAGTTCATCCAAACTTTCAGGTTGGGGAGTAAACACAATAGATTTCAAATGACCCCATAGAAAAAGTCTAACGGCGAAATATCAGGAGATCTAGCAGGCCATTCTATAGGCCCCCTTCGCCCTATCCATTTATCTGGAAATTCGTCGTCTAGCCATTGCCGAACAGGAAGAACATAGTGAGGAGGAGCGCCGTCTTGCTGGAAATATATTTCAGCCTCATCAAGTATAGGGTTTCCATCCTCATCGATTTGTTTTTCAATGGTTTCAGCGGATTGATGGTATTTTCCAACATATCCAAATAAATGTCTCCATTTAAATTTCCATTAATAAATAATGGCCCAATCACTTTATTTCCTAAAATGCCTGCCCATACATTAATTTTTTGAGGGTACTACAGTTATGCCTATTAACAAATCCATTTAGATAAAATGTGCATTCATCGCTGAAGCAGATATTCTTTATATGAATAGTATTATCATAAATCGCTACAGTCATTTTTCCACAAAACTCAACTCGCCTATCAGAAATCGATAACAATTTTTAGAAAAAAATATTGATTTGGCTTAACAGCAATTGTTTTGCTATTAATAATTAGCTTTAAAAATTAAGGTGACAGCGTTGTTAACCTCATCGGCATAATTTTGAACTAGTATGGGTGAACATGACAATTAATAGTCAAGTTTTTCTTGTTGTTGTGGCAGTTAATATCGTGTTTTTAAATAATTTTTATAATTTATTGAATAATTGCAATAAAAATACAAGAAGAATTGGTCTACAATTTGTGCTTAGTGTTTTGGTGGTTGTCATCATAGATTCCGTAAAAATTCTGGCATGAAGCAAAGTGTGCAAAGTCGGATTTGTTATGCCTGCAGTTTAAGTGTAAATATTCAAGAACTTACGTTTTTATACAGGGTGGACCGAAAATACGTGTACAACGTTTGATGACAGACTCCGAAGGTCAAAATCAGTCGATTTGAGTAAACTGTTTATGTCCAAAAGTTTATAATAACCAAGATACACTGTGTCAAAGTTTCAAATTTATTTCGGCTTTTTCTAAATAATTTTGTCAATTGTAAATATTTTTGCTCAAAATTTGGCAATTTGACTTTTTTACGCGGAGACAATTTAATTTATTTTAGATTTTATTGTGGATTGTAGAGGGCGCTGTCTGCGGGTCTTTGCGCACGTTTTCCATGTCACAACATTTTTGCAACTTAGTGTATGTACATTATGCGTAAAAAAGCGTTCTCCATCTCTTTTACATAAAAAAGGTATACAAGCAAGAACAAAATGGCGTCGAGCACAAAGTCAAAGGCCTTTTATACGAGGTGCTACGTGACTTATATATTCATAAAAAAAAATTGCAGCGCCCTATTGGAACTACGTCACGTGACCCAAATTATTTTTATGCTTAAAATAAGTTAAGGTGACACCATATAACTTAAATTTTACTCGATCTTAATATCTGGAACCATTTCAAAGATAAGGGGAACGACGACTTTTCTTATCCTTACTTTATATAAGATAACTCTTTTTTCTTAATGTAAAATATATATTTTTTGGACAATCCACAAAGGCTAAAAGCTTAAATACTAATGTACCGTGAGTGTCTTAAGCAAGGTAAGAGGAAGTTTGTTAACACGGAACTCAAAAACTTGAAGATTTGGGGGAGAAGGAAAGACTTCCGCTGGCAGCAGGATCCACAGTCTAGAAACTCTAGGGATAAAAAAACGAACAAAATGGGAAGTTCGGGGCCTGTCCAGCTGGACCGTATAGGTGTGCAAGTTGGGGGACTATAGTGGATAATTTGTCGGAGCAGAAGCTGTAAAAGTATCTATAAAAGAGCGATAGATCTCCTACAGCTCGACGATGGGCAAGAGAAGAAAGTTTTTAGTAAGAAAAGGATCTATAATAAGACTAACAGCTTTGGCATCAAAAATGCTGAGTGGGGGACGCCATTCCCCAGACATGAAAACAATATTCCAGAGAGTGTCGAATTTGGGATACATACAAAGTGTATAAATTGAAGGGAAAAAATACTTTGTGGCTCGAAAAAGAAATCCAAGCTTTTTTAAAACCATTTTTTATTTTAAAGGCAAAAGTAAAGTTTGTGGCAAGCAGTGGTGCAGTGGCTAGCGTGTCAGCCTCTCATCGCGGCGCCCCGGGTTCGAATCTCGGAGTCGGACATCGGATTTTTCATTGCTCGTCACCTCACAGTGGGCAATGGCAAACCACTGTGTAGTATTCTGCCATTTCTAGGTAGTAGCAAAGAATACCAATCCATAGAACCCCACAAGTGAGATTTCAGCGTACCCTAAGAATTTTTAGTACCTACCGCGACCAACAGATGGCGATAGTAGTACGATGTCGCTTTGCTAATACGATTACTATCAGAAATTGATAGCAGTCGCTGACGAGCAGTCGGCCCGATCAGTTAGAATAAGGATATACGCAAAATTTAATAAAAATAAAATCCCCGATAAATGGTAGTATCCATAAGATTATTAAATTTATGATTTCAGAATAGGATATATCGATGGGTTTTTGACAAAACATCGTAAGCGATATTCGTCAGTTTTACGGGAAACGTTTTTTTCTCATTGGCTTTATTTCAGATGAACATATGTTCGATATTGGTTCGGCGGTTCATTTAATTAATAGTAGTTATTTGGGTACACGCCAAAAAATAAATTAATAGTACCAAAAACCCAAAAAAAAATAAAGCAAGTAAATAGAGAACTAAAAATCGACGTTTTGGTGGCAAGTCTGCCACCGTTGTCAAGATAAGTTAAATAAAAATAAAAAAATTAAAAATTAACTATTATTTAGGTTTAGAATTTTAAAATTTCTACCTTTTTTTAGGAGATTCTGAAAGTTTTAACATTAAATGTTAAATATGTTTGTTTTGTAATTCAAATTAAGAAGAAATCTAAAATAAAAACATTCATATCTCGGTTTTTCTTTAAAAATAACGCGATGGGAAGAAAAAAATCGTTTCCCGTAAAATTGGCGAATGTCGCTTAGGATGTTTTGTAAAAACGCATCGATATATCCTATTCTGAAATAATAAATTTAATAATCTTATGGATACTGGGTCCATTTATCGGGGATTTTATTGTTATTAAATTTTGCGTATATCCTCACTCTAACTGATCGGGCCGACTGCTCGTCAGCGACTGCTATCAATTTCTGATGGTAATCGTATTAGCAAAACGACATCGTACTACTTTCGCCATCTGTTGGTCGCGGTAGGTACTAAAAGTTTTAGGGTACGCTGAAATCTCACTTGTGGAGTTCTATGGATGTTTCAGTGCTTGGATAACGTTGACGGAATACGACAATAATGGGTTAAACATCCAGTAACCCGGCACTCACGGTACTCTGGTATTTAGGCATAGGCCTTCGTGAAATGTCATAAAGATTAAAAAAAAATAATAATTGCAGTTTAAACACCATTTAAAATTGAAATCTAACTACCACCAGACACTGATTTATTATTTAAAACTTCAGACACCATAATCAACTCTCTAAGAGCTTCTTAAGTAGTAAACAAATAAAATTGCGGTGGATTTAACTGCAAATCTCTTTGTGTAGGCATCAGTTTCCCACAAAGCTTGCAGAAACCATCGTCCATGTTTCTTAAAACAATAGAACGTGTATTCGCTAAGCAAACAGAAAATATGCATTGTAATTGTAAATAAAAGACAGCATATGGGTAGTTGTAGCCATAAAAGGATGTCAAATTTGTTTGTTGTTGTTTATGGATTGAGCTGTGCATGTGGTTAAGTAATAATTTTATATTTGAAGATATTAGCAATTTTATATAAAATTTGCTTGGAAAAAGAAAAGCCTTCGCTATCATGTTTTATATTGCTATTAAAGTAATGGATTCTATAAAGAGTTGCTTACAATGAAAAAAAAAACTATATATCCAAAGAACGTTATAAATAACAGTTTTAGTACTTAGTGAATTTTACCTCTTTTGTAACCTAGTAATTTCACCATAATATAGTGCATAAATATAGTAATGTAACTGCACATAAAGACACTAAAAACAATTTTTAGCTCACTAATCTTAAAACTAAATAATTAATGGTTTGATATATTACACCTCCGACTAATATCCTGTCTCGACTTTTACATGCAAAAAAACTCACTAAGTGACATTACAGGAAATAATATTTTTACGTTAGTAGTAGTTAGTTAGGTAGTTTTACTGTTAACACAAAAGTTTGTCTTTCACTTAGTAAACTTTTGGCTATTTATGTATCAAGGGCGTTACAGGACTATAGTGCCCTGAAGGTCGAAATAGCCTGAGGGCTAGATTTCGACCTGATGGGCATTATAGTCCAGTAAAAGCCCGTGGTGCATACAATGCTTTATGTTTTACTCAAAAAGAGTTTTTCAATGACTAATTACATTATTTATTCGCAATATAAAAAATAAGTTTCAACCTGTACCTTTATACGTAAGTAGATAATGGCTGGTGTTAAGTTTGACTTTTGATGTTTCTATCAATAGTTGGCATTTTTATATTTAACGATTTGCCTCGTAAACGGGAAGAAATTCCACAAAATATAAAAAAGAGGCCTATAAAAGCGGACCGAAAATCTTTTGCCAGTTAAATCAAGGCAACAGTATGATCGGTATGGCATAATTTGGTATTTGAAAGATGCGGACCTACCAAATAACCGAAACCGTTTTAATGGCATATTTTCAGGAACTTTAAAGTTATTGATTTTATTTTAATACATATGTGTTTTTGTATAAACTTGTAATTCGGGCGGAACTCAAAATGTATTCTAAGATATGAAACTATTTGCAATAATATTTAATATGCTTTGTTTAAACTTATCGAATTTTAAATCTAAGCAAAAATAGTGTTTGTATTAAAAATAATTATTCTTTAATAGAGAGATAATTTAGATTTAACCTGAGAATTGCCTGTAATTAAATGCAGTAATTCTTATACTTATTCCAAGTCTAAGTTATTCTTAAGCAAATCCTGCAACCACAATTCTCATTAAAAAGATTACTATACTCCTAAAATAAAGCCCAGTTTGTTTTTATATTGCAAAGCTAGAAATATTTGGCCCAGTGATAGCTTATATACTTATTTAAATAATATATTCACTAAATTAAATTAAATAAATTGTTAATATTTATTGATTAAAGGGTATATGTTTCTCGAACAAGATTAGTTGTTATTGCGGATATATGAATGTAAGCTTGCATTTAGTCAAGATCATTACTCTTGAATATAGTGGATATTTTTTCCTTTGCGGAAAGAATTGGGGACTCCGGAGTCCGAAGATGAACCTATGGTTATACAAATGGTCGTCAGACCAATGATAACCTACGGGTCAATTGCCTGGGGTGCAAAGACGCTACAAAAAAGACGGCAATAAGGCAATTACAAAGCATACAGAGACTCCGCTTGTCTATGCGCTACGGGGCCATGAAATCGACCCCCACTGCAGCACTGGAAACGCTGCTTAATCTACTCGCCACTTCACATCTACATACAGGGGTGAAAGTGAAAGCGGTAGCTAATACCGTCTCAAACAACGCCAGAGTCCTATCATAAGACAGGAAAGGGCCATACAATGGAGATTCAGAGGAGGACCAAGAAGTCAACTCAGTGTGTGAGATGCCTTCAGACAAAATGGTACCAAGCTACTGGCTAAACAAAGGTTTTCAAACTTTAATACCAGACAGAAAGGACTGGGTGGCAGGGCCTCCCATTAAAGCCGACCTAATCTGGTATACAGACGGCTCCAAAACAGACCAAGGAGTTGGAGCAGGTATATATGGGGACAAACCAAGGACGAAAATAAACTTGGGTCTCGGACAACACCCTACTGTGTTCCAGGCCGAAATTGTAGCCATAGAACAATGCGCTAGGAAATCATCAGAAGGAGCTATGAGGATAAAACCATAGTAATCTATTCGGACAGCCAGGCAGCCATCAGGGCACTCAGTTCATGCAAAATCAGCTCCAAGCTGGTGCGGGACTGCGTAATTGCCCTGGAAGAGGTGGGGTGCGTCCAACAAGCTAACCATTGCCTGGGTACCAGGACACGAAGGCCACGAAGGCAATGAAGAAGCTGATAAATTGGCAAAGGAGGGGCTGGTAGGACAATGGTAGGTCCTGAGCCCTACTGTGGTATTCCATCATGCCAGGTAAGGTCATCCATTAGATCATGGATTATGAGGGAATCACAAGACTGGTGGAGAGAACACCAGGACAGCGTCAGGCGAAAGTGTTCATCAAGGCTTACTCGCCAGAATTTACAAAAGACCTTCTGAATTATAACCGGAAGGCAGTAAGAATAATAGTGGGTCAACTGACAGGTCATTGCAGACTGAATAAACACCTGGAAACTATGGGCCTGGCAGAAGAAAACCTATGTAGGTTCTGCCAGGAGGAGGAAGAAACCGCAGAACACGTATGGTGCTACTGCGAAGCCCCTTTGTCGTCTGCGGTTTGCAAGGCTGGGTGAAGAAAAACCTAAAGCGGCAAGATATACCAAGGGGCCAGTTTCAAGCTTGTGGAGTCTGATTAAACAGACCGGCTTGGATAGCGTGCTCTAACCTATGGACGGAGGACACACAATAAACCTGAGCAGGTTGCAGTGTTAGAGGATATGCAATCCACCTCCTAATCTAATCTAATCTAATCCAATATTTTTACATCGAAAATCACCTACCTAGAAGCATTATATAACTTTTATCATTTTGGAATTTAAAAGGCCCCTCACTTAATAAAAATTGTATGGTTTTGTTAGGTAATAACGCTAATAGGTTAATACGGCTTTCTGCTATTATAAGCGTTTTTTGGAAAATTCTCGATTCTCTACATGGGTTCTGTGACACTCCTCCTTCTAAATAAAAACGTGGGTGGTGCATATCCAAAATATTCCAGTTTTTAAAAAATATCAGTAAACAAACTTACGGACCGGGAGTGAAAAGGGGTGCTGGGTGGTAAAATTGGTAAAAACGAGCCAATGAAACCTGAACATCACATATAAAATTAAGCAAAAATAACAGTTTTTCCCTTGCCATATTTTCTTTAAGAAAAATATAAAAAATACATGAAAAATTGTAAATGCATAACCTAAAGTCCTAAAAGTAAGGAAAACGACTACCAAACGTCAGTTACCATGCAAAAATATGGAAAGCATTTAAGGCAACGTCGGAAGGGTCTGATTCTATTTATGAATGGTTAAAAGACAGTGGATTCATAAAGAGGCTAATAGCCTTAGGGTTTCAATTAGGGGATTTAAAAAAGATTTAACTCAGTTGTTTGAGTACAACGGAACAAAGAGAGAGTAGCTGGACCTCCTAGATCTTATAGGCTTTTTTCTCTGGCGCTTCTCTTTAGGTCGAACGGTCAAGCGGCAAGGCTGCCTCATAAAGTGCCAGGCACGTGCCTCAAAGGTAGTGAAGGGAGATTTTTTTAATTTGGGATTCCACTGACTCTGACAAACACCGTGCCAGTCAGTGAAAGTTGCTTCTTGTGGTAGATGGTGTGTCTCGATGCTCTTGCTTCATGTTTTTATTTCCTTTTTCGCAAATCCTAATCAAATATAAAATAAGATGCGATCTTTCGCTAATTTGCCTCTACCGTTTAAGGCAAATAAAAGGTTTTTTTTTACTCGTCACTACAACAAATATGTCGCTTGCAAACCAATATAGCAGTGCCTTTGGGAATGACATCATAAATATGCAATCACACCAGTGTTGTGTGCACTTCTGGCAACAACTAGTGCCAGCAAAGTACTCTGCAACACCAGTGTGATGTAACGCATTTTCTATGCATGAAATCATTTAAAAATATAGTCATTGTAAGTTTCAAAAGCACTTACCTATCTAACAAATAACTATTATTTATTAAAGAAAAAGAGCAGAATGCCATTTGAAAGTATAGTAAGAACATTTTGAAAGCGCAAATTCGGTACCCTTTGAAAATAATACAAAAACATAAAAAAGGCCGCTGCAATCGGACTATTTTATACAAAGGCGCCACCCTTTACAGCGACGCGCCGATACGGCTGGTCAGATAGAAAACCATTGTTTTCCTCTTCATTATGTTAATAAGGAACCTGAAATGTATTTTTAAGCAAACATAAATTAAACAACATTTAATCTTATTTAGTTTCTTTATCTTCGTCTCGTTTACTAAAAAAAGTAAAAGAGTTTAAATAATAAGAGCTATTGTTGTGTTTCCGATGCAGTCCTCGTGAAGTCTCGCTACTTTTGTCAAAGATTTTTTTACCTTTTTCTTTATCAGTTTTTGTACTTACAATTGCCTTCTCTACTTTTGCTACTCTCTGAGTGTAAGGACAGATACAAGATTTTTTTTATAATTTACAAGGTTTTCCATTTTAAAATTTAATATGTTTTGTCCTACACTGTATATCCTAAAAGATAAAAGCATTCTGATGAAAGATATGGATTCTACAGAATCTACCCAACAAAACAGTGTTTTTTATTTATTTTATACGTTAAAAATAAAAAAGTTGAGAAGATGTATCTCTATTAGCAAGAATAATTTAAAATTATTTTTCAGATTTGGATGGTCATATTTCCGAAACTAATTGAGATAGACACATCAAATGCTAGTATTTTTTTAAAGCATTTTAAGATTTTGTTGTGGTGATATGATATTCAGGGTATTCCATTTAAAAAATCACACCTATTGTCTGTACCCTGTATATCATATATGAGATAATAATCATCGGATTACTGATTAGAATACTACCGAATTAACCAAACAAGCTGACATTTTAGTTTATTTTGTACAATAAAAAATAATAATGTTAAGGAGAGTGTAAATTTATAATAACATATAATAAGTTTTAGGTTTCCAAAAAGCATTTGTAATAATTTATAATATTTTTTCCAGTAAAAAGCACCCCATTTTAAGTTAGATTGGTAAGTTTCAGAATTTTGCCCAAAAAATTAATTTCTATCCCATAGTGCGATGACCAGCTGCATCAACCGGCATATCATAAAAGAAATATAGCAAAGGCGGCCGCGAAGACAACCATGCCGATTTATTTGCTTTAAACTTTTTTATATTTTTTCTTATCAAAGAGCACCGAATTTACATTTTTAAACTGTTCCTTCTATACAACAGTGACAAACAACAAAATCCTTTAGCAGTATTTTTAATTTATTTCACATTAGTCCAGAGCCCGTAGCTTATAAATTTTCGGGATTCTGGAAAATGAAACGTAGTTATCAAGGAAAATGAAAATATAAATTTTGGCGGAATTTCATTATGTAACCTGTACCGACCCGTAACACCTTTTGATAATAGTCTCAAAGGGAAAAGAGAATAGTCTTTGTTGCCAAAGTTATGATATAAATATAATGGAAAAGGGTAAATTAATTCAAAATATTCCTTTGATAATGAAATTGCTAATGAAAATTTATTTCTCTTGAAAATAATTTATTCGTACCTATATAACATCAAAAGAGAAAATTTTGCTGGCAAAATATTTTGATTGATATGAAAGTCTTTTTCCTTGGCAATTTTGTAAATAATATTTATAACAATACACATGAGCCGGCAGGTAAGTGGTATTGATTAAATGTCATGAACGAAAGTACCAAAAAGTAACGAATGACAGTAGCTGCAGCCCGTATTAAAATCGCAAATATCCCGAAAACCAAACGAAATTTGAAAAATGCTAAGAAACAAGTTTTGTTAAGCATTTAGTAAAGTATTTAATTGCGCTATCAAAATTTATTAAAATCAGTGGCGTACATGTTTAAATTTAAAAATATTTTGTGTCTACCCCACAAGTACGCCTCTGATGAAAATATAGCAAATTCCTTATAGTCAAAATATGCCTACTAATAAATGTACCTTATGTCCCAAATTTTAGCCAAATCGCTGGCGTGGTTTTGAAAACATTCAAAAAAAAAGAAAAATTATAAAAAATTAAACGCCCTGTATCTTGGAAACAAAGTATTTGCGGACCCATGTTCATATGACATTTTTGTCTTATTTTTGGTTAAGGAATCTCCCTTAAGCGATGGCATATGTTTTTTGAATCACCCTGTATAAATATTATTTAATCAACGAAAAAAAATCAGTTGGTTAGTAGCCATTTTTCCCGACATCGATAACCATACATGTTGGTGGTAGGAAACCTTAAATTTCAAAATTAACCGAAAAAATTTCTCTTTGTAATAAATTTTTGATATCTGTCAAATCAACATATTTAATTCTTGCTATCCCTGTATGCTACCACCAACGAAAATTGATGTTAGGAAAAAGTTGGGCGTCTCGTCAAAATCAAGCTACTCACAAAAATAATAGTTTAAAAAAACTAAAAAACACGCTTTTATATGCAACCGAACTAAAAATTAGAAAATAATTTTTCATTACAAAGAGTTTGTAACTTCAGAGTAAAAGCGTGGTGTGCTTAATATATTAAATGTTATAATTATTTTATTTGCCAATATCTATGAGGGAAAAGTTATGAAAAATAGTAAAATGCACCCCACGCTTTTTACTCTGAAGTTAAAAACTCTTTGATTTGAAAAATTATTTTCTAATTTTTAGTTCGGTTGCATATAAAAGCGTGTTTTTTTAGTTTTTTAAACTATTATTTATTTTTCAGTTTTTAGTTCGATATATCAATTAGTTAAATGCTCCGGTTTATTCACTAAAAATCCTTCGCCATTTTGTCAAGAGACACATAGCATCTGTACAGGAATTTTTTTATCCTGACGTTCCTAATCAGGATAACGGGATACTGTTTGCAGATTATTGCATTGTCATGGGTCCTTGATACGTGTGCAAAGTTTCAAAGAAATCGAATCGCTGGAAGTTGGTAAAAGTTAGGCTCAAAGAATCCGTTACATAGATAGATAGTTACAACCCAAGTTAATAAAAAGCGTGTTAAAATATAACTTGTTAATAATGAATGGTAAAAATGATCCAGGGATCCCTAAATAAAATTTTTGATATTTTTTACAAACTAATTTTCATTTCATAACATTAAAAATAACAACTCAAAAATAACAAACGTCTCAGTTACTTTAAAATACAGAAGTTGTTTGAGGTTTCAAAGGCGGCTTTATATTTGGTACGTTGTGTCACGTGCATCTGACATGCGACAGGCTAGAAATAGGGAGGACATTCAAAATAATTGACTACAACAGTTGTCGGGTAATATATTTACCGGTAATAATAGGGTTGTGTTAAGTAAATCAATCACAATTTGTTACTAACTTTAGTTTAATTGGCATGGTTGGAATAGATCAAAACGAATAACATTAGGTATCTCTATTTAGAAAAGCTCCCTTCGTTTAAACTTTTGAAAATGTACTATTCTCTTCTACACTGAAGCAAAGTCTTCCATTACCATCTGTAATATATTTTTTAAAATTATTATTACAACAAATTTTGCGCTCATCTTTAAATCGTTTGGCATTATATAAAACGGAAGCTTTCACAGCCTTGGTCAACTGAGGAATCTTGGCTCTTGGGTTTGAACAGCGTCAAATTAAAATCATTTACCGACGTTTCGCCATCGATTGCACGAAGCATCTTCAGGGATCTGTACTCTGCGAGAATGAAACACCGAATGAGCGCTAGATTTCAAGGCAAGAGTTTATATACCCCTGTCCCTGTAAATGCTTGGTCTATTAGTTTTTAACTAATAAAATCAATAGAGACAATGGCTACAGGGGCGCAATTAGGATGGGGGCTTAGCCCCCTCAAGACGGCGGTTAGCCCCCAAAACTATTGGCCATTTAAAATGTATTAATGTTTTTTTTTGGCAAATCTAGTCTAATAGCTGGGGCTTAAGCCCCCAAAAACTAGTGGCTAGCTGAATGGCTACGGTCTACATCACACGTGGAGAGCAATTATAAACAGGGACACGCCTCGGTGAAAAGAACAAGGTCAAAGAGTGACATAATAGAGCCCTCTAAGACAAGTACGCAAAAGCCTGAATCATACCGAACATTATTTTACAAATAAAATATTTTTTTACCTGACAGGTCGACTTCCTCTGCTATTTTATTCCAAGCTCCTTCTGTGAAATTTTTTCGCAAATATTCTTTAAAAGTATGTATAATTATAAAGCACAGGACGGTTTTCAACCTCCTCCACAATTCAAATATTAAACAAATCCATATTGGTCTAAACATTTTTTAAAGTAACAATAATTTTCCCGTGTAAAAACCAACACAAGCATATAAATCATAACACTGTAAACAAAATGCAACCGGTGCTGTATTGCAATTGTTTATTAAATAATAATATGCCTACGTGCTGTCGAAGCCTGTAAATATCGCATCCGCGTCCCTGTTTTACCGAGCCATGTGCGGAGAGCCTTAATAACTTACTTAGAAGTTTTTATTTCCCCTCATAATTTTCTACCAACTGCAACAGTTTAAATATGGAAACTATTGATCGTAAAAATAGTGTGCGGCACCACCCCTTATTCATAAGTTATTCTTACTGGCAATTTGCAGTAATTCTTCCATAAAATCGAAGTACATTACTGTTTGCATGATTCGGTGCCGTTAACGCAATATTAACATCTCATAATACTGCTGTATTAGCAGCTACAGGGGCGGGACGGAGTCCTAATTAAGCCATCGAATCGTAAATTAATTACTGGCTAACACGGATCCGCAGCCTCAATACATATACCGTATTATACAAATTATAACGTTAATTAAGGAACTCAATTACGACCGTTTGCGTAATTGTTTTTAACATCACAATTTCTGCAATGGAAATGCACTGATATTTTTCTAATTGCCTCAAAAAATTAGGAAAAATCCAGCTAAATAACGTACGGGATATTTCATTTAAGAGGAAAAATGGCATTTTTTTCACTTTTCAAGAATTTTTTAAGGGACTTAAGAGAGAAAACAATTGCATGAGAAATAAACGACTTAGCCCATAATTTTTTCGTTTTTTAAGTAAAACACCCCATTTATTATTAAATTTTGGAATCGATAGGCAATCCTGGGTGTTTTTTAATCAGGGTACTAAAGGTCTATCTTTAACAGTTTCTGAGTTATTAACGCTTAAACAGTCAAATTTTCGGCTCATATTAATTAATTAAATACATACAGTGTGTCCCAGGATAGGTGTTAGAAGAGGACAAATAAACCAAAAATTTTGGAATTTTGTAACGTTCTTTTGGGGAAACTGGTCGCATGGTCCAAAACTAATAAATACAAAATTTTACTCCGATTGAAAATATACATAAATATTAAATACACACATTATAAACTGTTACTTTGTTTAGTATGCGTAAGTTTGGATTAAAATTTGAGCCTTGCAAATGAAGGGTTAGCTTTTGTTTGCTGCCAAAGGTAAAGATTTTTTAACCGACTTCAAAAACGAGCAGGTTCTCAATTCGCCGCGTATGTTTTTTTTGTGTGTATGTTTCGCAAATACTCCGACGTTTAGGGACCGGTTCTTTTCCGCCACTAGCTTTGGAAGATGAAATTGTTTCTACCGCTAAAGGAAAGGCAGAATTATTTGCTGAACAATTTGCTGCCAATTCAACCCTTGACCTCCGTAAATCATCAATTCAGCGGTTCCCCAGTTCCTCATAAAATGCCCGATATTATTTTTAGGTAAAACACATTAAGCGTATCCTTTCTTCCTTAACACCAAGAAATCGTCTGGGCTGGATGGCATACCAGCAATCGTTTTAAAAAAATGTGCTCCAGAACTTGCACCAATCTTAACTCACTCTTTCGAATTTCTTACGAGACAGCTATCTTTCCGGAGAGCTGGAAAGCTGCACGTGTTCAACCTATTCCCAAGAAAGGATCTAAATCTTTTCATCTAACTATAGACCAATTTTCATTCTCTCAGTTCTTTGTAAAGTAATGGAAAAATTTATTAATTCGCAAATTCTTAAGTACTTAGAAAACACACAAAATTTTGCATGACAGGCAGTATGGATTTCGCCACAAAGATCTACAGCAGATCTTTCCTTCGTATCACACTGCTGGAATAAGTCTCTTGAGTTTCTAGGTGAGTCCCAGATCGTTGCTCTTGATATATCCAAAGCTTTTGACCAGGTCTGGCATGCCGCACTTCTTAATAAACCCCTCCTATGGTCCTTCAACTAAACTCTGTACTTGGCTCTCTAGTTATCTATCTGATCGTCGTATATCAGTTATTGTGGACGGCCATTCTTCAAGCTTTCACCAAGTAAATGCTGGAGACCCTCAGGGCTCCAGTTCTGGCACCAACATTTTTTCTTCTTCACATCAACGACCTTCTCTCGTCCACAACTAATTCCATTCATAGTTTTGCCGACGATAGTACCCTTCACTCCAGTTTTCAGGTTCCTAAACCCATCACTAAACCTGACTTGGAAAATAAACGTAGAGCGATGCAGATATCTTTTTCGCAGGATCTTAATTTAATATTGGATGGGGCGCCAAATAATCTCGTCCATTTAATGCATCAAAAACACAATCATGTTCCTTGTCGCGAAAAGAGTCATCAAGTCTAGACGCAGCTTAAAGGTAGGGCTTCAATGGGTCAATAAATTTATAATGAGAGACTCTTTGTTTGACCTCCGGACAGTGCGGACGTGTGCGTAGAAGTGACTGCAAAGTTCTTCCCGGAGTGGCGGCTAGAGGTGTCGAAACGAGCGTTTTTACCTTCTAGCGGATGAAAAGGAAAAAGATTCACGCTAAATTGACGGCATCTTTTCTTCTTGGATCTAAGCGCTGTGAGCGAGATTCCTATAAGCTGATGGTATCCTGTTTGGTAGTGAACACGAGGTATTTCTCAAATGGCGGGAAATAGATGAGCGTGCCATAGGAACTGTCAGTAGTGAAAGTGAAGGTTATACGTAACACCAGTAGCAGATCTTGGTTTGACAGCCGACAATTTATGCATTGCATCGATTGTTAGAATTATTTGTGTTTACTTTTTGGAATTTTCTGGGAGCTACGAGCTCGATTATCCAGATTTTCCGCCGACGAAGCCCTGGAAAGCATAGTCCGGAAGGGGGTGGTGCGGATTGGACCTGAAGGGACCAAAACCAAGAAAAAAATAGAGAGAGAGAAATTTATAACGAAATTAAAACACCGACATACGCGTTTCCATCTAAAAAAGAAAAGAAATATATTTTAATTTCATTAATTTTCTCTCCTTTTTACAAGCGGGGTGGCCAAGCATTTCTTGCAGTAGGTACAAAACAGATTGGTAACCACAATTAACTGGATGAGTGCGAGCGGCCCATTAAACAATTTAAGCAGTTATTACCCTATTAAGAGAAACACGGTCTTGTTGTAGTCTTTTAATTTCACTGGGCTTCTTTGCCTTGGCTATGTAATTGCGTATCAGTGACTTAAGTAGAATTTTTTATTGCTTTATTATACCCTGTAAGCCCTTTTAAGCTTCCTAAAACTTTATTGGGGAGAACTTTTGAAAGTCACTTAAATGAAAAACGTTAAAGAATTTTGGGCTTTCTCTTTGCATTAATGCTTAAAAATACTGTTTTAGTTAAGAAGTCGTTTTAAGGAGTCCGATCGGGTAATCCAACAATTAGTCAGCCAAGTTAGAATACCGCAGTACATTACACAGAAAAGAAAAAATTGGTTAAGATCTGTCATGCAATTGTAACCTACACACTTATAGTTAGAACCATATTTATTTCACTCTGAAAGCGATGCCGCCAAGTGCACAAAAAATAATAAAAGTAAACAAACCTTTTCGTTAAAGCACATAGCCTCTGACAGAGCCTGATTACATATTTTTAGATAAATAAATAAAAATATTGCGAAAACACGTATCACGTACTTAAAAACATCCTCTTATTTCGTCTCTGGCGTGCCATAAAACCTGTAACGCGTGGCGTAGTCGTCGGGTTGAATATTTTTTGCTGCAATAAATCATTGTTCACAAAAGGGTTTATTTGCTTTATCATTTTTTGTGTACTTAGCGGCATCGCTTTCAGAATAAAATAAATATGGGTCTAACTATACAATGTGTAGCACCATACGCCCCAGGTACAAGGAGTAGTAAAGCTTGTCCCGTTTTTGTAGCAAATAATGTGAAGTAGTATTTAATACTTGTGCAGCGGAACTTCATGTTACCGTTTTCAATACTACCGTAGCGTAGTCAAGATTCATATTTGGTTACTTGTTGCAGTTAGCGACTATCAATTCACTTACAAAAGTTTTAGGGACCTGCTGAATTTTCGTAATACAGAAAATGTAATGGTTTACGCTATCGAATAGTTCAAAGCTGGCTTAAAAACAAAGCGGCTTTGAAGCGATTTCCGGAAGTCTACGTGTTTATTTCGGTGGCTTGAAAGACGTTGAAAGTCGAGAGTCAAGCACATTCCGGCCAACGTCGTACGCATGCGGCAGTTTGCATCAACTTCTACAGTAGACATCAAATGAAAAACAAACCTCACTTTTAATTTGTCCGTTTTGTGTGCTGTTGTTGATGTGAGCGTGTTTTAAAGTTTTTTTCACCTGTTTTCCACTCATATTTTGTATAAAAATGTTAAAATCATATGTGAAATTGACACTGATGACGTTCGAGGAAGCATTCATCTGAAGTTAGGCAGTTATTAAGCCCGCTTGAATCGTTTATATCGTGTTTCTAATCGGCTTTAGTAAGGTCAACCTACTTATTTTCAGACTTGACTTGAACGGAACAAATCCAAAATTGTTATTTATTTTTATTTCTCTAATTTTCCTTGAAAAAATTAATGCACCAAATGCTGATGCTACACTTGCTATTATGTTACTGGTTTTGGAACATGAGAACATACGTGAAAATAATAAACAAACTTATTTATATAAATTAACGCATCGTGCGCCGGGAAACTTGATACTTTAATAGAATTTATTCAATTAGGTTTTTAAAAGGGCCTTAACTCTTTATGCTGGAGTCGTCATATCTCGCGTGGGAGTTATTTATGGTTAATAGCCTACGTTTTTAAGTGCATATAAAATATACGTCAAATAATTTTAACTTCATTTACATAAGGCTATTTTTTATGTAAAATATTGTTCCCACTTATTAGCACATACCTTTTTTTATAACAAGTTGTAGCAACAGTAATTTTAATTAAATTATGTATAAGGGTTAATGAACCATTATTTGTCCTAGTGCAAAAGTACTACGTTCCTGGTTAAAAAAGAAAAATGTAGAATTTCGGGTGTCTGAATAGTCACTATTTTTTATTTTTAAGTAAAACGAATCTTTAACTAATAAATTATTGTTATTATTTTTGTTATTTTTTGCTTTTTTATTAAATCTTTTTTGTTTTTATCTTTGGACAACGAAGGCTGAAAGCCTAAATACTAACGTACCGTGGGTGTCTTAAACGAGGTAAGAGGAAGTTTGTTAACACGGGACTTAAAAACTTGAAGATTTGGAGGGGAAGGAAAGACCTCCGCTGGCCGCAGGTTTCATAGTCTAGAAACTCTAGGGAAAAAAGAACGAACGAAATGGGAAGTTCGGGGACTGTCCAATTGAACTGTATAGGGATGCATACGCGCGGCACCACGAGTTTCTCTGTTGGAAGCTGCAAGAGGAGAGACTATACTGGATAATTCGTTGGAGCAGAAGCCGTAAAAGTATCTATAGAAGAGCGATAGATCTCCCACAGCTCGACGATGAGCAAAAGAAGGAAGTCTTTGAGTAAGTAAAGGGTCATTAATAACACGAACAGCCCTTCTTTGAATGGCATCAAGAATGCTGAGGGTTGTAGGGGATGCCATTCCCCAGACATGAGAACAATATTCCAGAGAGGGTCGAATTTGGGACACATACAAAGTGTATAAATTGGAAGGAGAAAATACTTTTTGGCTCGGAAAAGAAATTCAAGCTTTTTTGAAGCCGCGGTGGCTATAGATACAATGTGTTTATGCCAGTTAAGGTTATTCTCAAATGTGACGCCCACAAGGTTAAATGTGTCCCCGCTCTGCAAAACCTGGCCACTCATAAGCAAAGGATGAGTGTTTGATGATTTTTTTCGCGACAAGGAACACGATTGTGTTTTGGATGCATTAAATTGAACGAGATTTTTGGCGCCCCAATCCAATATCAAATTGAAATCCTGTGAAAGAGATATCTGCATCGCCCTGCGTTTGCTTTCCAAGTCGGGTTGAGAGATTGGTTGGGGAACCTGAAAAGTGGAGTGAAAGGTACTATTGTCAGCATAACTATGAATGGGATTGGTTGTGGAAGAAAGAAGGTCGTTGATGTGAAGAAGAAACAAAGTTGGTGCTAGTACTGAACCCTGAGGCACTCCAGCATTAATTTCTAATGATTCAAAGTAATGTGTTTTATAAACTTTCTCTCTTCTATTCATTTAACTACATTTCTAAACATTAATTTATGGGATAGAAAAACATGCAATGTTTTTTTTAAATTGTCAGTGCATTCCAATAAATAATTTCCCCCATTTATTATAATTTTTTTTACACTTTCCAAGAAATCTGAAGCACGTTATTTTTTAATTTTGGGAAAAGAAATTTTTGTAAAAAAATTAACTTGTTTAGAGATATTCCCTTTCCCACCAACACAAACAACAAAACGTTTAAATGGAAAAAAGGTAAAGTGATCTTCAAGAATTTTAAATTATTATCTTGATTTTTTTTACAAATCGATTTTGATAAAGAAAATTTACCCTAAATGTAGGGTGTCCCTAGCACCAGCAGCCCACTGCTATAACTTTTTTATTATTTAAAATAATGAATTAAAATTTATTTTGATACGTAAATATATGACAGGGATTCTCCAGTAAGGTAATTAATTATTTACTTACATTTAAACAAACTAAAATTAAAAATTAATTAAATTAATTATTTACTTTCATTTAAACAAATTAAAATTAAAAATTAATTAAATTTATTTAAATAATAGAGACTATATTTTTACTTTTTTTTAAGCTAAAAATAAAGCGATAAAAATAAAGACAACTCGTTTTTACACTCTAAAAGAAGGAAAATAAAAAAATAACAGAGAATTATTGCAAGTTGCCTTATTAAGCTCGGGAATTATTAATACCGGCCTTATTTAAATAGTGCTTGTACCCATAATTTAGAGTTATTGCAAATCATATTGTCAGTACCATTAACCTAAAAAATGGGGGAAAAATTTTAGTTGTTTTTCTTTATTGTTTTGTGTTGTACG
Organism: Listronotus bonariensis; assembly: GCA_014170235.1. NCBI lineage: Eukaryota > Metazoa > Arthropoda > Insecta > Coleoptera > Curculionidae > Listronotus > Listronotus bonariensis. The sequence continues at coordinate 312,656 of JACEGR010000040.1, read as the reverse complement.
GTTTTGTTTTACACAATTAAAGAAATACATTTAAAAAGGAAGGTTTAAAGTATTTTTACTTCTAAAAACTTTACGATTTTGTGATCGACAGCCGTTTGGTTTACACGAACAGATCCGAAGTTAAAATTAGACCAAAATAAGGCACGATCTAAAACCGACATAAATAAAGCCAGGCACTATCTCTATTAAGAGAGTCCTTATCCTACCATGCATCTGCGCAAGCTCAGATGTCAAAATAAGGCCGGTATTATTAGTGCCTGGCCTTATTTTACTGTGCAATATTTCTCGAAAGGGGAAAATTAGTAAAAACACCGGTAATACCAAATTAATTTTAATTTTCGGTGGTTTTCTTATACGTAGATATAAAAAACTGAGCAAAACCGCCGGCGGTCAATTTCTTAAAACTGAGCAAAACCGCCGGCGGTCGTTTAGCCAGTCTGAATAAAAAAATCATATTTAATTTTAAGGCCCAGGGTGTATTAACAATTAATTTAAATTTAAATTAAGAATTCAGAATCTATGGTCTCCTATTTTAACCACCCTACCGGCGGGTTTTCAAAAAGTAAAAACGATAGACATCCCACCCAACCGGTGAGGCGACCGCTAATCTAAAGTTAGTTTTAAAAAGTGTAGTGGGGACCTTTTTTTTGCTCTTCCAAAATATGTGTTAAGGAGGAAAGAAGCTTAATGGGGGTAAATAAAGTCCCCAGAATTGTGGAAAAGAATGCAATAAATAGAGGTGAGGACCTTTTTTTGCCCTTCAAAAATTTAAAAACCTCAAATTTTAATTCCTTGTAGTAGGAGCGGTACTTTTTCTCGATCCAGCCCTGAACCCAACTAATTTTCAGAAAACATCTTATTATGTATGCGCTTGGTAAACAAGCCAACCTATATCTAAATTAAATACATGATATCTTAGTGGTAATAAAGATTTTACCGCAAAACATTTAATTTTAAGTGATAATACTTGGTCAACAATATGTTTCTCACCGAAGACGTTAAAAGATATTTTCTTCAAGCAATGACCGGTATACAGTATTGCCAAATTTATCACATCAAAGTATAGCAAATATTGGTAATCCGACTTTTGTGATAACGTATGTCCTAAAAGTTTTGGCACAAAACTCATTGTCTTTAATTTTAACAAAAACAAAATAATATCAAGTTGCCTTTGAAAACAAAAGTTTATTTACTTTATTTACTGTCAGTTGAGATTTATTTATTTTGAAGTTTTCGCTTTAAGATGTCGTATAAATTAGAAATAAGAAAAAGTATCTACAAGTTAGTTGGGCGGATACCCAAAGCTGAAATCTGTCGAATATTCCAGAATGAAAACATTTCACGCAGAACCATTTATAGAACAATAGCGGAGTGCGAGCAGGGAATACCCAAAGTGGAAGACCACGTGCATTTACCGCACAGAGGTCAGAGAGATTGGTGAGAAGAGCAAAAACCAGATTGGAATGTCAACGAGGAGACTGGCTAGGCAATAAAGATCTTCTAAAAGTTCGATATCGTTGGAATTGAGGAGGAATGGTCTTAAATATCGAAAGAGACGTAAGTGCCCCAAATACTCTCAAGCGCAGCTTCTTCGTATACCAAGATGTTGTCGTCAACTGAGGCGGGTGCCATAACTTTTAGGACATACGTTATTGGAAAGGCAACTTTTATTTTAAAGCTTTAAATCTTTTTTATTGATTTTTTTATAAAGACAGGAAGTAAAAAAATCAGTGTTTGAACCTTATAATTAAATCATAAAAAAATATTTTATGTTGTCTCAACAACCTTTGGGACTTAGGGGAAAATGGGGGTCTGAGGTTGATTTTGGGGGTTGTACCAATTGGGACCGCATGCTGAGAACTATCTCTGTGCAAAAATGCAGTTGAATATATCCCATAAACACTGTAATATACTTTAGGGCTTATTTTTAGATTTCAGGGGGCGTGAGGGATTGGGGGTTAGTTTTGGGGGCGTTGCACCAATTAAATCTTTTGAACATCATTCTAAGAGATATGTACCTTTGTGCGCAAATTCAGATAAATGTATCCGTTAAACATAGTAACTTACTTTACGGCGTATTTTGAGATTTTGGGGGAGTGGGGGTCGAGGGTTAATTTTGGGGGTTGTGCCCAATAAACTTTTGGATCATTATGCTGAGAGTTACCTCTACATATGCAAAAATTTAGATGAATACATCCCTTAATAATTGTAACTTATTTTTAGATGTATTTTGAAATTGAGCTATCTATGTGCCAAGTTTCAGCGAATTTAACCGAGGGCACAACTTCATAAGTTTTGTGCGATGTCCTTTCATTTTTATTAAAATTCATTCTTCATAAAATATTTTGCTTGTAAAAAAATAGGCTTCAAGAAGATAAAATGTTGATTTTGTTTACAGGGTTCGCAAGAACTTACATAATATGATTTTTCAACAAGAGTACTACCTGTATTTTTAATTTTTAATCAAAATTTTATTAGAAAAATTTATTTAAAATAATTTTGTAATCGACAAGAAAAAATGATGAACTCATCATTAGCACTGCTTATTTGCTATTCGGAGTGTAATGCTGCGTCCAAACTTGTAACAATTCACCGCGCCGAATAGCGCGCCACATAACGGAGACGTGGATGTGGATGGAATTCATGTCATTTCAAGGGCTTGGCGAATGATTCCGCGGTGATTCAGAACTTGTCGGTTTTTTGCATCAAAAGAGCCCGCAGATAGGTTGGTTTGTTTAAACGGATGTCTGGCAAATTGTTGCAAGTGTGGACGCGGCTTAACATAGCTCTGTGTAGTTTTATGAAACGCAAAAATGCCTTTGGTCTGTGTTGTCTCCAAACTTATTTTTAAAGAAAATTGTAATTAAATGTTATGTATCTTATATTTTTATATATAAATAAAATAATATTTTATTTGTGTGAATCGGTTTAAATTGTATAAATGGTATTTTTATCGACCTAATCAAAAATGTTGTTTGTGTGACAAATATTCATTCAGTCAAACATTGACCGATGCGTTGAATCTAAATGAGTTATTTAAAAATTACATGGTCATTGTTGAATTCATCAATTGTACGTACACAATGTTAGTGTGGGAAAAATATAGCAGGGTTTCCACTTAAATTTGTGAATTAAAAAAGTAACTAAGTGTCCCATAATATTTAACAAAATGGCCTAAAAAGTGACATAAACCTAGTTCTTACAGACGCGAATTGCGAAACGCAAATTTCATTCTCATTGGTTAATTTCACATAAAATTAAAAGCAGGTAATTCAAAATTGCGAATTCGCAAAATTCAAAATCTAGTGGGCGGGAAACTTATGATCATTTTAATTTCTGGCGAATATTCGCGTGCGCACATGCGTAGAAACAAGAGGGTATTTGTCAAATGTCATTTTAAAAACAATTTTGTTATTTTTATGTCATTCAGTTAGCTGTTTGGAACGTTACTTTGAGTTTATTTTTTTAAGTATTTTGTGTTTTTTAATTTGAATTTTTATTAACTTTTTTAGCCCTTTTTATTTATAATAAATTTGCAGCGTTTCTACGTCTTATTATTGTGCTATATTCTTTATTCATCACATTAGATAAATGAAGGAACAACTAAAAAATGTAAATTCGGTGCTCTTTGAAGAAAAAAATCATTAAAAAGGTTAAAGTTAGCCAACTGGCATGCTTGTCTTCGCGGCCGCCTCGTTATATTTCTTTTATGATATGCCGGTTGATGCAGCTGGTCATCGCACCATGGATAGAAATTAATTTTTTTTTGGTCAAAATTCGAAACTTACCAATCAACTTAAATGAGAAAGTACTGAAAAATATTAAAAAAATATTATAAATTAATACAAATGATTTTTGAAACCTAAAAAATTTATTATATGTTATTATAAATTTACACCCCCCTTAACATTATTATTTTTTATTGTACAAAATAAACTAAAAATATCAGCTTGTTTGGTTAATTCGGTAAAGTATTCTAATCAGTAATCCGATGATTACATTCATGATATACAGGGTACGATAATAGGTATGATTTTTTTTAATGGAATACCCGAATATTATATCACACCAAAAATCTTTTAAAATGCTTTAAAAATACTACATTTGATGTGTCTATCTCAATTAGTTTCGGAATATGACCATCCAAATTCGAAAATAATTTTAAATTATTCTTAGAAGCGTAATAGAGATACATCTTCCCAACTTTTTATTTTTTAACGTATAAAAATAAATAAAAACACTGTTTTGTTGGGCAGATTCTGTAGAATCCATATCTTTCATCAGAATGCTTTTATCTTTTAGGATATACAGTGTAGGACAGAAACTATATTAAATTTTAAAATGGAAAACCTTGTAAATTATAAAAAAAATCTTGTATCTGTCCTTACACTCAGAAGTAGCAAAAGTAGGGAAGGACTAGTCGTAAGTACAAAACTAGATAAAGAAAAGGTAAAAATCTTTGACAAAGTAGCGAGACTTCGCGAGACCTGCATCAGACAAGCAATAGCTCTTATTATTTAAACTCTTTACTTTTTTTAGTAAACAAGGCTAATAATAAACTAAGTAGATTAAATGTTGTATATTTATGTTTACTTAAAATACATTTTCAAGTTTCTTATTACCCCACCATAGAAGTCGTCATATCCTTTCATAATTTTGCGTACATGTAGTTTGAAGTATCTAATTCAATTTCTTTGAAACTTTGCACACGTATCAAGGACCGATGACAATGCAATAATTTAAAACAGTATCCCGTTATCCTGATTAGGACCGCCAGGATAAATAAATTCCTTTACAGATCCTCTGTGTCTCTTGACAAAATGGCGAAGGAATTTTTTAGTGAATAAACTGGAGCATTTATTTTTAAAAACTAATTGATATATCGAACTAAAAAATGAAAATAAATAATAGTTTAAAAAACTAAAAACACGCTTTTATATGCAACCGAACTAAAAATTAGAAAATAATTTTTCATTACAAAGAGTTTGTCACTTCAGAATAAAAGCGTGGGGTGCTTAATATATTAAATGTTATAATTATTCTATTTGCAAATATCTATGAGGGAAAAGTTATGAAAAAATAGTAAAATGCACCCCACGCTTTTTACTCTGAAGTGACAAACTCTTTGTAATGAAAAATTATTTTCTAATTTTTAGTTCGGTTGCATATATAAAAGCGTGTTTTTAGTTTTTTAAACTATTATTTATTTACCTTCATTAAAACCTTTACAACTGACGGATATTTATTTTCGGTTCATAAATGCCTATTTAAATATAAAGTTTCTTTTTTTATGTTTTTTATGATTAAAATATTATTTTGTAATCTAGTCAAGATATTAAAATAAAATTTTATAAAAAAAATAAAATAATTTAAAATTTAAAACATTAAATACCCTAAAATACAAAGCTAATAAATCTTGAAACCGGAAATAATTTAATTAGTTTTTTTTCCACAACCGTTTTAAAAATGCTGTTTTTTAATTGTTAATAGAAGATAAAGTACCCCATTCTAGTACACTACATAAAGTGTTAAAAGTTACTTTTTTAACACTTCGAAGCTTTTTTCACACTTTGAATAGTGTTTCCCTTTTAATGCCTACTACAATAAACTTAAATATCAATTTTCTTATAACAGTAAACGTCACTGAACCAAACGGTCAAGTTACCTTGATTTCGTCATTATTTATTTAAGTTCATGTGTCAATTAGTTTTAAATTTTGACAGTTTGCAAATAAATGTATTAGAAATTATTAGTCAATAATAGTAATAATAAATTTGGATGACTAAAAATGAAAAGAAATTTATACTGTTTTGGTATTATTTCTACAAAAGTAAGCACATACAATTTTTTTAAATTAAATAATCATCGCGACATCACATAGACTGTACCAAACGGCTTCAAGTTTAATTTTTATTTCGTCATTATTTCTTTTTAATTCATGCAGTAACAAATAGTTTTAAAATTTGGATAGCTGTAAATAAATTAATAGAAAATTATTGAAAATTAATAGTAATAATGAGTTTAGATACCTCTGTGAGAAATTGAAAAGAAAGCATCTTGGTATTATTTTACAAAAGTGGCACATACATAAATTAAAATTAAATAATAAATGTATTAGTTATGAAGAGTAGGATCATTGTCTTTTAAAAATAAGGAGGTTATATAATTTGTTGTTGCAATATAATGGCTTAAAAGGCAAAATTAAAGTTTAGATGAATAAAACATGTATAAAATGGTATTTTGGGAAATTTTTTATACGGTCGAGGACAAATTTAGTAGATATTATTACTACGATAGTGTCTTTTTTACTCATGGAATTGCCAGCCAACTCGCCTAACGGCTCGTGCTGGCAAACTCTTTCATTCGTAAAAATTATCACTTTATGCACTTGTTACTATTTTTAACATAACGTATGTCCTAAAAGTTTTGGCACAATATTTCTCGGTTTTTTTAATGCTGCGCTTGAGGAGTATTTGGGGCACTGCAACGTCTCTTTCGATATTTAAGACCATTCCTCCTCAATTCCAACGATATCGAACATTTTAGAAGATCTGTATTGCCTAGCCAGTCTCCTCTCTCGTTGACATTCCAACCTGGTCTTGTCTGCCTCCCCACCAATCTCTCTGACCTCTGTGCGGTAGAATGCACGTGGTCTTCCAATTTTTGGGAGATTCAGACATGGTATCTCTGCTCCTGCACTCCACCATTGTTCTATAAATGGTTCTGCGTAGAAATGCTTTCATTCTGAATATTCGACAGATTTCAGCTTTGGTATCCGCCCAACTAACTTGTAGATACTTTCTCTCATTTCTAATTTATACGACATCTTAAAGCGAAAAACTTCAAAATAAATAAATCTCCAACTGACAGTAAATAAAGAAATAAACTTTTGGTTTCTAAAGGGGCAACTTGATATTGGCCTTTGTTTCCTTGTTAAAATTAAAGACAAATGATAACTATCAATCTGGCTATGTAACGGAATCTTTGAGCCTAATTTTAACCAACTTCCAGCTATTCGATTTCTTTGAAACTTGCACACGTATTAAGGAAACATGACAGATGCAATAATCTGCAAACAGTATCCCGTTATCTTTTTTGAATCGCCAGGAAAAAAATTCCATTATATTATAAAAACAACACCTAGGATGCCATCTGTTGGCAACATTTCAAACTTTGCTATTAAATGAAGAAGAAATTTTTTAGTTTTTACACAATTTGGTTAGTTGCACCATTGGTGTTCAATTTTTATGAACAATAAAAATATAGGGTTAGTTGCACCATTAGTTCAAGGATTCCATAATAAAAATTACATTATGTGTAATGTATACATAATACATAATGTGCAATTAATAAAAATTAACATTCTTTTTTTGGATCGCCAGGAAAAAAATTCCTTTATATTATAAAAATATAAAAACAACACCTAGGTTGCCACCTGTTGGCAACATTTCAAACTTTGCTATTAAATGAAGAAGAAATTTTTAGTGGGTTGCAATATATTGGCAACGGTCCAAACATTGCCTGGATTGCCATCTGTTGGCAAAATTTCAAACTTTGCTACTTAATGAAGAAGAAATTTTTTAGTGAGTTGCAATCTGTTGGAAAAATTTTAAAATTTGCCACTCTTGTTCATTAAAAAAATTTTTCGCCATTTTGTCAAGAGTAGCAGAAACTAAAAATGAAAAATAATTAATAGTTTAAAAACTAAAAACACGCTTTTATATGCAACCGAACTACAAATTAGAAAATAATTTTTCATTAAAAAATATTGTCATTTCATAGTAAAAGCGTGGGGTGATAAATATATTAAATGTTATAATTATTATATTTGCAAATATCTATGATGGAAAAGTTATGAAAAAATAGTAAAATGCACCCCACGCTTTTTACTATGAAATGACAATATTTTTTTTAATGAAAAATTATTTTCTAATTTTTAGTTCGGTTGCATATAAAAGCGTGTTTTTTTAGTTTTTTAAACTTCCTGCTTTGTGTTATTTAGGTTGTCAGACAATGATGCCTTATATTTTCTCGTTAAATTTAATACTTAATCAGGTGTACTTTGGGATAAATATTCTTTGCCAAATTGAATTTAGATACCCATTTTTGTTAGCTGTTTGACCGAATTGCAACACTGTGTGCTTAATTTTAATTCCCAATAATAAACATTGGATCATATGATAAAACATGCCTATGCCGCTTTTGAAATTTTGTTCGTTGTGCTTTCCAATGGGCTTCTGTAAAAATTAATTCATAAAGATTAATTGTTGTATTTTTATTTACTATTAATATTGATTAAAAAAATGTACAAAAAAATTATTGAAAGTTAATTTAAAAGACTTTGGAAATTATTTATGTTTGTAAGAAAAATATCATTAGTTGTGCGGTTGGTTAAATGGTGAATGGATTTGTGTTTGCCATGTATAATACTTGTTCTATGTATTTTTTTTTATAAAAGAAAGATTTAAACAAATAGTTATTTATGTAACAAGTGCATAATAGTATATTACATTACAAGGGTGGAAAATGACTTATTTCACACGAGTGGGAATATTGTTGCACGAGGCGTCAGCCGAGTGCGACAAACCCACGCGTGTAAGAAAGTGATTTTCACACAAGTAATGTACACTATTTTTCCTACGACCACAAGTTATTCACCAAAAAAACAATAAAAGTTGTTTGTCTTCACGGAAAAATAAGAAAACAATTGAAAACTTTGCATCACTAGGGTGATATATACTTTTCCTTACTGCGATATATTATACTGTTTAACAATATTTTTATATCAAAAATCACCTACCTAGTCGCTTTTTATTATTTAAGAATTAAAAAAGGTCCTCATTAAAAAATATTGCATGGCTTTTTCAATGTAAATCCCATTAACAGCCTGATAACTCCAAATTTATTTTAAATAACAATGACAGCGATGACAGCTTTATATTATACTTTGCAACACTAGTGTTGTAAAGTACTTTGCAACACTAGTGTGATATAAGGCATTTTCTATGCATGAAAACAGTGTGCTATTTACTATTTTCACATGTGGTCGTAGGAAAAGTATTTTTTACGAGATGCGAAGTTTGACAGCACGTAGAGCCAAATGTTAGGCAAGCGTGGCCAATCCCATCAGTAAGACAGCTTTTTGCATGTGTTACATACTTTATTTTTTCCAGACCGTATGAAATTTCCCAAAATACTATTTTATACATGTTTAATTTATCTAAACTTATTAATTTTAATTTTTGCGCGCAGCATATATTGTAACAAAAATCATAGCCTCCTTTTTTTTTAAGAGACAATTATTCTCTTTATAACTACAAAACACTATTTGCCGGCAATATACATTTTTCTATATTGGCATTGATGGTAAAGCATTGGCAACCGGTGGCAATATTATGCCAACATCTCAATACGCATTAAAAAAGTTAACCATAAATAAACACTCAATTGCCAATAAATTTTACATGCAGGCGAATTGCCGCCAAGCATAGCAAAAATGGCGGCCTACCAATCCTGATTAAATAAAGCATGCCTTTTTGTTGCAGGCGAATAAATATTGGATTTTTGAAGGGCAAACCTTCAACGCATATTTACACTTTTCAAAACCATATTATTAACATTGGTATTTAACCAACATCTCGAGCAATTTTTTTGATCTGTTTTATTTTATAACGGCGGCTAAACAACATTATTTTATGTTTTTTTACATAATTTAAAGGAAATGGCCTTTCCTAACATTTTATTGATACAAATGATGCAAATAAAAATTAAGTCAAACAAAATGTTTATTATGTATTTTTGAGAGAATAAAAATAAATGATGGTAAAATTAGCTAGGTTAATTTCGACGATTTCGACCGAAGGTGATAAATTCAAATTTCCGCTTAGCCGAAATACAAGATTTGACAATTTGACAGATGAGGCAACCTTGCTTTTGTTTGGCCGCTTTGTGCAATTGTTTTCTACGTGGTTTCTCTAGCTTTTAGTTTCTTTTTTAAAGAAAAGAGTCTTTAGTAGACATAATTAAGTGTATTCATTACCCAATTAGTGTTGTTGTGTAATTAATTGGTGATGGCTAGTCAAGAAGGCGGGTTATTCAAGTAGACTGTTAGAGCTGTAAACATTTTGTTTAAAACCTTTTAAATTTGTAGTTACTTAAAAAATGTATATGAAATCAGGGAGTTGCCTTCATTAAAAGTTTTAAAGACGTGTTAATAAAAATATTATATATATTTAACTAGTTTTTTTTTGACATTTAACTCCTTTAAAATATTTCTCCCTATGTTTTGATCTGAAAATTGAGTGTAAGTGTCCCTTAAATACTTACTATTTTAAAGTGTTTTCTTTGATTTACTATCTTTTTTTTAATTTTATTACATACTTTTACTTTTTTTTTGGTTTATTGTTACGGTATAAAATTTATATTATGTAATTTTTTTATTGATAAAGTTTTCCCCTGCCTTTTTTTCTCATTTTTTCGATTACAAAATTCTAAATATGTTATTTAACTTTGGGACATTCAACTTATAAAACTTGTAATACTTATTTAATGATAAATGCCATTATCCTAAACGCATTTTTTGCCAATAACTTATTAATGATGGATGCCATACCGTTAGGCCAGGAAGAACTTCTGATCTGCATGTGTCAAAATAGCTCAATGTTTTCATATCAACAAATATCTTTATGGCTAAATCTCATCGCGGTATTAAGCTAAATTAAATCTTTTGAAAATTACAAAAGAGAAAAATAATAGTCCTAGAGCTAGTGAACCCATCGAGTAACGTTAGACCTGTAAGACTCGAAATTTGTACAGTAATGAGTCATAGCATGCTTAGTACGACAATCATCACCTGGCAAGCATCAGCTCTGCACATCATCACCCTGTATATTTTTAAAAGTTTAAAGAAAATTATAGTTTTTACTTAAAAACTTGTGAGCTGTAAGCTTGAAATTCTTCTAGGATTTGGGTTGTTCATAGTGAGGTTTGAAAGAAAATTGACAGGCATTTTCGATGAGCACCAGTAGGTGACAGGCGGAACTAAACCCAGCAAACACTGACTTGCCGGCAATATGCATTTTTCATATTTGGACATTGATGGTAAAGCATTGGCAATTGGTGGCTAATATTAATGCCCAACATCTAATACGCATTAAAAAGTCAACCCTAAATAAACACTTAGTTGCCAATAAATTTTACATGCGGGCGAATTGCCGGCAAGCATACAACAATGGCGGCATACCAATTCTGATTAAATAAAGCATGCCTTTTGTTGCAGGCAAATAAATATTGATTTTTGAAGGCAACCTTTAACGCATATTCATACTTTTCAAACCATCATTATTAACATTGGTATTTAACTAACATTCGAGGAATTTTTTGATCTGTTTTATTTATAATGGCGTAAACAACATTATTTTATGTTTTTACATAATTTAAAGGAAATGGCCTTTTCCTGACATTTTATTGATACAAATCATGCAAATAAAAATTATCGATTAAAAACCTAAACATTTCCGATGTTTATTTATTGTGACCAGAGTACCAAAAGTGCAATTATCGACTTGTCGAGAAATCTACGATAGAAAGCGAGGTGTAGAATTCTATAGAGCACGGAGTCCCGCTGCTGGACTAATAGTTATCTAATATCTCATGTGTTTTATAATTACTTGGCTGAATAAGTAAAAATAATAATATACTAATGTAGTTACTATTCGTAAGAGTATTAAACCTCAAAATATTACTAAAAGAGCTGACAATATGAGGGTTGTTAATCCTAAATCATTAAGATATGTCAATCATTTGCTGCAATAATAATAGCTAATCTGGCAACTAACGTATATTCGGTATTAAAAATCTCATATTTCCTATTTTGTGCCTAAAATCAACCAGCGACGCGCCGATACACTATGGGATAGAAATCCAATATTTTGGCCAAAAGCAACTATGAAATTTTAATGGCTCATGCTGTGTATTTCAAAGTAGATACTCCAAACTGCATGTACGCAAAAGTATAAAAGGATATGACGACTTCTATTGGGGGTAACAACAGCCCCGAAATGTATTTTAGGCAAACATAAATATACAACATTTAATCTGCTTAGTTTGTTAATAGCACTTGTTTACTAAAAAAGTAAAAGAGCCAAATAATAAGAGCCATTGTTGTGTTTTCCGGATGGAAGTCTCGCGAAGTCCTGCTACTTTTGTCAAAGATTTTTTACACCTTTTCTTTATCAGTTTTTGTACTTACAATTGCCTTCCTGCTTCTTGCCACTTGCAGTGTAAGGACAGATGCAAGATTGCTTTTATAATTTTTACAAGGTTTTCCATTTTAAAATTTGTATGTGTTTTTGTCCCACACTGTATATCCTAAAAGATAAAAGCATTCTGATGAAAGATATGGATTCTGCAGAATCTACCCAACAAAACAGTGTTTTTATTTATTTTATACGTTAAAAAATAAAAAGTTGGGAAGATGTATCTCTATTACGCTTCTAAGAATAATTTAAAATTATTTTTCAGATTGGATGGTCATACTTTCAGAAACTAATTGAGATAGACACATCAAATGTAGTATTTTTTAAAGCATTTTAAAAGATTTTTTTGGTGGTGATATAATATTCAGGGTATTCCATTTAAAAAAAATCATACCTATTGTCGTACCCTGTATATCATGATGAGATAATAATCATCGGATTACTGATTAGAATACTACCGAATTAACCAAACAAGCTGACATTTTAGTTTATTTTGTACAATAAAAAATAATAATGTTAGGAGAGTGTAAATTTATAATAACATATAATAAGTTTTAGGTTTCAAAAGCATTTGTAATAATTTATAATATTTTTCCAGTAAAAGCACCTCATTTTAAGTTAGATTGGTAAGTTTCAGAATTTTGACCAAAAAATTAATTTCTATCCCATAGTGCGATGACCAGCTGCATCAACCGGCATATCATAAAAAGAAATATAGCAAAGGCGGCCGCGAAGACAAGCATGCCGATTTATTTGCTTTAAACTTTTTGTGATTTTTTTTTCTTATCAAAGAGCACCGAATTTACATTTTTAAACTTGGCGCCGAATTGGTCGCTTCACCGATTCATGTCATCTTTATTACCAATGGACCGCAAAATTTCGACGCACAACAATTGCTATCGGAGTTGTTCTCCTCTCAAAGCGTTAAAAAGTCTAGACTTGTTCATTATCTAAAATTATTTAATCATTAACACTTTTTTCCAATACTTCTTCTTCCACCTATCTTGTTTTTTTATTGTCAGTTTTAAAATTCGCACTGATTTTTTCGTCTTATAAATGCAAATCTAACACATTTTATAGGAATTAGTCTATTTGAATAACTCATCGCCTTCTCGACTAGCCATCACCAATTAATCACACAACACGCACTAATTAGGTAATGAATACACTTAATTATGTCTATTAAAAAACTTATTTCTTTAAAAGAAACTAAAAGCTACAAAACCACGTAGAAAACAATTGCACAAAGCGGTCAAAGCATGAAGCAATTTTCTCTTCATCTGTCAAAATCGTCAAATCTTGCGTTTCGTGGCTAAGCGGAAATTTGAATTTGTCACCTTCGGCCGAGATTAACCTAAGCTAATTTTACCATCATTTTGGTTTTATGCTCTCAAAAATACATAATAAACATTTTGTTTGACCTAATTTTTATTTGCATGATTTGTAACAATAAAATGTTATGAAAATGCCATTTCCTTTTAAATTATGTAAAAAACATAAAATAATGTTGTTTAGCTGCCATTATAAATAAAACAGATCAAAAATTGCTCTAATGTTAGTTAAATACCAATGTTAATAATATGGTTTGAAAAGTACGAATATGCGTTGAAGGTTTGCCTTCAAAAACTAATTATTTATTCTTGCCTGCAACAAAAACGCGTGCTTTATTTAATCAGGATTGGTATGCCGCCATTTTTGTATGCTTGCCGGCAATCCGCCTGCATGTAAAATTTATTGAGCAATTGAGCGTTTATTTAGGGTTGACTTTTAATCGCGTATAAGATGTTGGCATAATATTGCCACCACCTCGCTGAATGCTTTACCATCAATGCCAGTATGAAAATATATATTGCCGGCAAATAGTGTTTGCTGGGTAAGCTATAATATCCCAATACAAATATTTTGTTAGTCAGCGAGCCAAGGTAATATCCTAGTATGATTTGACAAAATATCATTTTTGCAGTACGTATTAATTTAAAAATATTATAAAGGAATATTTTAATATAGTTTTACTATTTTTAAAAGATACCGATTAAAATACTTTTATAAAGTTAGCACTACCAAGCGACATGAAAGATGGCATATTGTGATTAATTTGTCGCTTTTTTGTCGTGCAAAAAAAATTGTCGCGATAAAATAAAAAAACAATGGTAGTGCTAACTTGATATCATGTCAGCATTACCACCTCTCGACAACAATCTTTTAATTATCGGAAAAATGTCTTACCTGGTGTATAATTTGTCCTGATTTTTTCGTGCAAAACTAAAATTTGAGCAAATTTTTTAAATCAACAATAGTGTTATTAGGTTATCAAGTTAGCACTATTTGAGAAACAGCACATGTCATATTTTCGGCCATTTTGATATTATACTGTTAATTCCATATTTAAGGGTAAATACATCGAATCATACAAAAACATCACTTGTCTAATAATATTGCACGATTTTATTCTCCTATTAATATTTGATTCCGTTTAGTAACGACACAAGTCGGTGACATGTGCTCTTTCTCGAAGCATTATAAGTAGGCAGTTTTTTGTTTTGTTGTTTGTTATTGTAAAACATGGCGTCTACAAGTAGTGGAAGTAATAATGCTTCGATAAATTTAGCACAGAATAAGGAAAAAGAAAGTTATACAAGTGTGAAATAATAAAAAATGCTAGACTAAAAGGTGAAGAATATATTAATTAGAAAGGTGCTGTAGTATGTTGTAAAAATTGCAAAAACTAAAGATATTGCTGATTTTAAAAGTTGGTGGCCGAAGTTCTATATAAAAAAAACATTTTGTCCATTAAATCTCTTGGTAGAGGTGTGCCAAGGGCCCAAAAATGTACATTTAAAATTTCGAACTTTACGCATTTTAGATATTCTTCAAATGAACCTGGGGTAGTTAAGGCGTTTAATTTTATAGATAGTGTTACGAGCCATAAATTTAGACTTGCCACTTCCAACTTATTACAGTTTCCTACCCTTGTTCAACAACCAGCTTATCCACAAGGATAGGTTCCTATAAATTCAAAAAACTTGATGACATAAAGCGACTTTTTTTATACATTCCAAAAGAACACCACGACTTCTATACAGAGATAATAGGAGTAAATTGGCCAAGAACTGAAAATGAAGACCATTAGTATTGTTATTTTTTTATTTTGTAATGTTTTTCCATGTATTATTCAATATAAATATAACCTTATATGCTGAGTTTTCATGTTCATTTCAGAAACATCACATGTCGCGTATTTTCAAATACCCATATTTTTTTACTTATTTTTCTTTAAAGTTTAAATATTATCGTATTTTACCAGTAATCGGGCGGGTTTTAAATGCTAATTATTTAAAAATAATTTTGTCAACTATCCTTTTAGATTTTCAGTTTTTTCATTTTCTGTAAAATGGTTTAAAACTGACATGTGCTGTTTCTCAAATGACCGATTTTTTTTTTGATGTCGCGACAACTTTTCTCTACAAAAAAGCGAGAAATTAACCACATTTTGCCATCGTTTACCTTTGCATCTGTAAAAAGTTAACTTTATAGGGAAGGTGATTAAACGTATATTTATGTTGTGGTTAAATACACCAGTGTTTGCTTATTTCTTTGCAAAGGAATGAAAATCCCGTTCTACCTTTTTTTTGTTTAAAGGTCCGATATAGGTATATGAGGAAAAAATCTCGGCAAGACATTATAGTAGGTTTAAAGCAGCGTTACATTTTCTCACCATTCAAAATGGGAGAAAAACCAATCGCAAAAATCGTAAGAGTTGAAGTTAAACCCGGGTAACGTATTTTACTAAGGCATCGAGTGCATAGGCGAAGACCGAATTCTAAATCGGTTATGTTGACGTTTAATTCAAGTATGATACGTCAAAGTTGTCACCCAACCAATTACCGCGGTTGTAATTGCTTAAACCGCTAAAAGTAATAAAGGTTTTAAAAAGAATCCTGCTTGCTGAGTACCCAGAACTGCTAGCAACCCACATCAGTAAAATTAAACTTAAATGTTGTCTTAAATACCTCCTATATGGCTGTTTCTATTCTTACCGTAATATCCTCCTGAACTTCCACACTGAACATCATAAGGTAATGTAAAACACAATATAAAGAGCTGAAAAATAAAGCTAACCAGCTCCATTGCCACTTAAAACTGCTCCTAAAAGTTTAGGTACATTAAATGCATTCTCGAATCCGATAATCCTTATAAAGATATAACGGCTCACGTTTACAAGTTAATCGGTCACTACCACTTACATATACGCCAACAACTACTTCAAACAACCATTTATTTTCATTTACAAAACTTTCACTAAAGTTCTTTGCTACGACTTTAAACACCGTTTAAGCTACATAGGTGAAAGCGCACCATATGCAAAGTAAAACAAGAGTTTATTCACTTTTGTTTTTTCACATTTTAATTGAAAACAAGAAATATAAACAAAGACATACGGCGTACGTAAGAGACGCGATAAAGTGCGACAGACTCCGACACTAACTTTTCACCACTTACAAGAAGACTAAATCGCGTCCGAGTATGAAAGCCTATAGCGCAACGTTACTATACCTGGTCCGTCGAACCGGCATTGCCAGACGTACAGCAAGTTTCCCGGGTTTTCAGTCGCTTTTGGCTTACAATTTTGCTTGGAAACGTTGCGGATTAATCGGATATTTAATGAAACAACCGGCGGATTTAGTTTTTCATTTTGTTCTTATAGGGTTCTACTTTATTATCAAGCTTTTATTAAACCATCCGCCCCTGTTTTTTTATAATTTTAATCAATTGGTATTCCTTTAACTTATCCCATATAACATTTTTTGCCGGCGTTGTACATTTAATTTACTGGCATTGCCAACACCTTTAATGGCAAGGCATTGGCAAAAAGGTATCAAAGACGCTAGTGGCAATTGGCCGTTATTAGCCACGTGTTGCAGATAATGTGATGGCATCCGTCATTAATAAGTTGGTACGCAAAATGCGTTTAGGATAATGGCATTTATCATTAAACAAGAACTGCAACTTTTATAAGTTGAATGTCCCAAAGTTAAATAACATATTTAGAATTTTTTAACTGAAAAAATGAGAAAAAGGTAGAAAAACTTATTCAATAAATAAATTACATAATATAAATTTTTATACCTAACAATAAACAAAAAAATAAAAGCATGTAACAAAATGTAAAAAAATATAGTAAATCAAAGAAAACACTTTAAAATAGTAAGTATTTAAGGGACACTTTTACACTCAATTTTCGAGATCCCAAGCAACAGGAGAAATGACACAAATGAGTTCAAATTGTCAAGAAAAAAACTATTAAATATATATGCGAATTTTTTGATTAACACGTCTTTAAAAAAACTTGCAATGGGCTGGCTTTCCCCTGATTTCATATAATTTTTAGGTAACTACAAATTTAAAGGTTTTTAAACAAAATGTTTACAATACAGCGGTCACTTGAAATAACCACGCCTTGGCTAGCCGTCATGAGTACTGCAATACCTTTAATTGGGTGTGGTACGCTTAATTATGTCTGCTAAAAACTCTTCTTTTGAAAAGAACTAAAAGCAGAAGCCACGTAAGCTGAAACGGCAAACAAGCTGGGTTGCACCTCGTCTGTTACCTTCAGTCCCAGAAATTAACGTAGCTAATTTTACCATCATTTTATTTTTATTCGCTCAAAATACATAATAAACATTTTGTTTGACCTAATTTTATTTGCATGATTTTCCAACAATAAAATGTTATGAAAAAGAAAGATATTCCTTTAAATTATGTAAAAAAACATAAAAATAATGTTGTTTAGCTGCCATTATAAATAAAACGAAGATCAAAAAAATTGCTTTAATGTTAGTTAAATACCAATGTTAATAATATGGTTTAAAAGTATGAATATGCGTTGAAGGTTTGCCTTCAAAAATCCAATATTTATTTGCTGCAACAAAAACGCGTGCTATTTAATCACGGTGGTATGCCGCCATTTTTGTATGCTTGCCGGCAATTCGCCTGCATGTAAAATTTATTGGCAATTAAGTGTTTATTTGGGGTTGACTTTTTAATGCGTATTAGATACCCATTTAATCTTAAAATAAAGCAGTAAGCGAGAACACATGTTGCGATTTATGGCTACAACTTAGCTCTGCTACTTCCTAGTCAGTCTGACTGCCTTTTGGCCCGAGACAAGCCAACTGCTAAGCCTTTATTTGGTAAGTATATGTAGTATCTTACAACCGAGGAGGTAATTTAATGAATAATCGTCTCTGGCATTATGTAGGAAGTAATTAGACCATGGCAAAGTATTAAAATGGGTATATAGCAAGACTAACTGCTTTTTAATCGTACAAAACTTTTTGGTAATTAAACTTAGGAATTCTAAGAAGTTGGGAGATAATAAAGCTTATTAAAAATACAATTTTACAAAAAAAAGATCCATAACTTTGAAGGAATTCTAAGTCGCAATACGTACAAGGTATTTTTAACTGATACTACAGGGTGATTAAAATCGATCACGAAACTTAAGGGGATCTCCATTTGAGAAAATAAGGGTAGAGCTTCATATACATTTTTTTTCAGTTTCATCACCTTTACCAAATACATACATATAAGGTGCTCCAGTAACCAACCGACAAACTCACCAAACGATCTCTTCAACAAAAATTAAAAAAACTTATATATACAGCAAATCTTTCTAAATTTTACCTTTTGAACTACGGTGTTAATTTTCTAATATTTAACAATACCGTAGTTCAAAACTAAGACGTTTAGAACATATGTTTATATGAAGTTTTCCTATTTTCTGTTGTAGAATCGCCCTGTAAGGTTTTCAGGTCGGTTGAGTTACTGACACCTGTATATGGGTAATTTGATTGAAATTGATGAAAACTTTGATGATCGATTGGTGCCTGAAACGGTGAGTGTTTATCGACTTTAATAAAGAGTACCTTATTTTAGAAGTTTTTTGATTGTCTATAAAATGGCGTGCACCAGCTTGAAAAGACACATATCGCTGTCAAAATAAAAAAAAGTTATGATGTAAATAAATTTGAAGTTTTTGTGGCTGCGCGCTCGCCCTGACCTATTAAAAAAAAAAAAGCACTTTAATCTCTAAGTTCTTAGAATCTGCAAAGCTCCATTTGTGGTATGCCAAATGTCAACTAGATTGGTTAAAAAAATAAATGCAATATGGCGAAAAACAAAAATAAAATTGAACTTTTACCCCTGTAACTTGTAACCAAGGAGAATTGAGAGTTTTGTCAAAATATTTCTTAATAACATTATTTTTCATTGCAGAATGACGCATTTTCCAAACACCCTGTATATTACTTAATACCTTAAATTGTTCTACACTGTAATTTTTGTATTTAAAATATTTTTTTTTTTACAATATTTTGACCTAATAAAACTTTCTTAAGTCCGTACGTTTTTCTTAATCCAAAAATATGATGAAAAGTTACGAAATAAACCGTATTTTTATGTTACGTATTTCTTTAAAAAGTAAATGCGTTGAAACATAATATTTGTCAAGGATCTCTAAATATATCCTCATTCTACAAACTGTTTTCTTACGGCACTAAATATACGATCTCTTCAATCTCCTAAAATGTATCCATGTATTTCCCCTTCGCAAATATCTTGGAGCGGATGTATTTTTTCGCTGCGACACATACGTTTAATATTTTAAAACTGCCTGCGCAAAAATATTTAAACATAACAAGAATAAATATGTACCGGGTGTGAAGTTATAAATTTGCACCCCTCTTAACTTTAAATTTTATATAGTATAAAATATATCGTATTATACTCTGTTTCAATGCAAGCGATAGTAATAAATAATTTAATTTTATGGCAATTAGCTTTCTGTGTTAGTCCAGTATCAATGTTTTCTTCAATTCTACCTGTATGTACTAATAAGGCATCATAATTTTAGGCCGGCAGACTCCACTCTAATATTTGTCAGCCTTTTTGGGTCAAATACAAAGGAATAACAGATGTTTACCCGTATTTACGTGCGAATAATGTGATAAAAACCTTGACAGTGGCGGTGCGCTTGAGGTTTAATTTTGGGAACTTACCTCTTCTTAAACAATTTAGGTAAAATTAAAATCATGTTTCATTTATATGTGTAAAAAATTATTTTTAAAATTTATAGTATATCAATATTGTACAGTTGGTATAATTATAGTTAATAATAACCATTTTAATAATACACATTAAGAAAATGCATAGTCAAAAAATAATTATTTAAAATATAATATATACCTAATTAAATATACTACATAATCTACATCTAGTTATTCACATTCTTCCACTATCTGACATACTATCACTACTTGGGTCATATATGCGTCTACTTGTATAATAATTAGAGGTTCAACAGTTGTACACTACTATTATTTCCAAAGACCACATTTTATTTTCTACTTTCTAATACATGTTCGACACATTTTTCCACTTTTCTGGGAAGCATAGATATGGCAATTTGAAATAGTTGTTTTTATATCTACTAGTTTAAACGTAGTATTATTTCTGGCTACTTCACCTTCACTCGTGCCCAATCGCTTTTCGGCGGAATTATACCTCCATCTTTTTCTGTTTAAAAATTCTGTAAATTGTCGACTTTTTCCGCCCCAGTCGCATCAACGCACATTTTTGAACACAATCGCCACACTTAAATTAGAGTTTTGATCATTTCTAATACAGGGTGCGGCAGAACGGACTCCCACATTTCATCAGGCTGGGAACATCGGTAACGGGAGTTGGACATCGGTGGGGATGGACACATTCGCGCCGCGCGATTGTCAAGGTTTGTTACTAGGCGCTATGTCTTGGTCTGGTGACTAACGCGGATTTGTTACTGAGCCATTATTCAAGTGACGAATGCGCCACCGCGCTCGAAACGAGTATTTTGCACGCTGCTTCCTGCCTCGAGTCATGTCTCTGTTCCAGCCTCTGGCACGGCAAACAGTCGTCAACTGGGTCGCTAACTTATGGCAACTGGTTCTTGACTTTCCTTAAATCAAGACATATGATCCGAGTATCCGTTATTCCTCAAAGACACGGTGATAAAAGCGATGCGGAACTTTGTAAACGTGTCGTTGAGCACATTACGATAGCAATTTGATACTTAAAGTGCTTCATGCTTAGCTTCATATTTTATAGTAGACTTTTTTTAGGTGCTGGTAAACAGTAGAAATCCTGGCTAAACGCCCCAAAACAGTACTCACAGCACACCGCATCCTTTTCAAAGTGAGATGTCCAAAAAATTGTTAAAAAATTAAAAATAAATAATAGTGTCAATCCTGCCAAGGAAAGCCATGTCACTGCATAAAAGAAGAGTTTGCAATAGAACTGTAAATGTCTTGCGATGTTGCCAAATAAAGTGAGAGGGCACAATAGTTCAAAAAGGAAGCGTTCTTTGTGAGTTAAGTTATTCCTTCTTCCTATTATACTTGTAGAGAGGCGCCTAACATTAGGGATTTCTACAAAAATGTCATTAGCCATATGAAATAGACTTTGGTAAGTTACTATTGGGTAACGCTGCCGCCTAATATAAAGAAGGACCAAAATGAAATCATCGCAAACCCACGAGTGTAAGAAAGTAATTTTCTCACGAGTACTGTACACTATTTTCCCCTACGACCACAAATTATCTACCAAAAACAAAATTAAAGTTTATCTACAGAAAAAATAAAAAACAATTGAGAACTTTGCAACACTAGGGTGATTTTTACTTTGTAAATACTCATCAAGCATACATATACTGCTTTGACAATATTTTTACATCAGTACCTTACCTACCTGGAAGCAATATATAACTTTTATCATTTTGGACCTTAAGTTGGCCCTCACTCTCATCAAAATTTGTATGGTTTGCAAGGTAATAACGGCATTAGTTTAATACGGTTTTCTGGTATATTAAGGGTTTTTTTTTAAATATTGATACTTTTTACATATTTTAGACACCTTCTAAATAAAACGTAAGGGGTTATATCCAAAATATTCCGTTTTTTAAAAATATCATGCAAACAAACTCATGGGACCTGGGGAGTGAAAAGGTGCTGGGTGGGGTAAAATTGTAAACGAGTTAATGAAACTGAACATCACATGTAAAATTAAGTAAAAATACATTTTTTCCTCAAGATTTTTAAGAAAAAAAAAATATGAAAAATTGTAAATGCATAACCCAAAGTCCTAAAAGTAAGAAAACGACTACTAAACGTCAGTTATACCTATGCAAAATATGGAAAGCATTTGGCAACGTCGGAAGGGTCTGATTCCATTTTATGAATGGATAAAAAAGTGGATTCACAAAGTGTGTATTAGCTTCAGGTTTAATTAGGGGATTCAAAAAAGATTTAACTAGTTGTTTGAGGTACACGAAGACAGAGAGAAAGGAATTTGATCTATAGGAGCTTTTTCTGGCGCTTTAGGTCTAACGGTCAAGCGGCAAGGCTGCCTCTATAAAGTGGGTGCTCAAAGGTAGGATTTTTAATTTAATCTACTTACCTGACAACACAACTGTGCCACTGAGCGAGCAGTCAGTGAAAGTTGTTTTTTGTGGTTATGTCTATTTCTTTGCTTATGTTTATTTTTTCGGAAATTTTATTATTACTCTTTAAATATTAGAAGAAAGCTTTTATACTGTGTAAAAACAACTTAACGTGATAATAAGTTGATTTTCGCTAATTTGGGTTCTATTGTTTAAGGTAAGTAAAAAGTTTTACTGTCACTACAATAAATATGTCACTTGCAAAACCAAGCAGTTTTTGGAATGAGATCATCTATCTATGTAACGGAATCTTTGAGCCTAATTTTTACCAACTTCCAGCTATTCAATTTCTTTGAAACTTTGCACACGTATCAAGGACCCATGACAATGCAATAATCTGCAAACAGTATCCCGTTAAGTTCCAGCATTTTCCAGGAAAACCGGAAAAGTGAAAATTGTAACGTTCTGGCGGAGGCGCCAGATTAGACAATTGAATAATCGAACTTGACAACATTTGCCGACGGGTTGGGGACCGGATAAGGTTGCAACACCTTAGTTAAACAAGCGTGCGTCCACCCATAGACGCAACCCCTCGGCAAACGATAGGTAACGACCGTGGAGTTAACAAGAACCCTCCGTTAAACGGGCACAAACCCCGTTACATGTAGACCAACCTGAACTGTTCGAGTAGGCACGTCTGAAACCCCATGCACAGTGAAGCTTTAAATGAAATGATTAGATTACGAAATAGTTCGTGAAACATTTCAATATCACATGACCGCAGAAAACTAATTGATATATCGAACTAAAAAAATGAAAAATCAAGAATTGTGTAAAAAAAAAAAGAAGGAGGAATACTGCAACTGGTTAGTTCTGGTTAGTTTTCAATTTCTTGAAACTTAGCACACGCATCAAGGACCGATGACAATGAGATTTTAGGACCGCCATCGCCAGGATAAATAATATCTCCATCAATCGTTTTAACATATGGCGACGCGTTAGCGCGCAAAGCGGCAATTGACGCATGGAACTTCGCCGCGTTTTTTTTTAATCTGACCTTTCAACCTTATAATAAAAGGTGCAAAATACATAGGGTCACGGAGCTCTTAAAGGTGAAAAATTATGCCAGCCACTTTAGCTTTAAATCAAGAATTGTATATTGCGAAGAAATTTCTTAGGTGAATAACTGGAGCTATTTATTTTAAAAAACTAATTGATATATCGAACTGCAAAATGAAACATAGATCAATAAGTTTAAAAATCCAAAAACACGCTTATATGCACCGAACCAAAATTAGAAAACAATTTTTTCACATAGAATTGAGATAAGCCGACTCTCCAGAGTAAAAAGCGTAAAGTGACTTTACTACTTTTTTCAGTGAACTCTTTCCTCATAGATATTTGCAAATAGAATAATTGAGTAACATTTAATATATTAAGCACCCCACGCTTTTTACTCTGAAGTGACTGACAAACTCTCCTGTAATGCCTAACAAAAACACGGTCAAAAAGTAAAATATATCGACGCGAAAATCCCGTAAAGACTGAGGCGCCAAACACACTTGTCAAACCCATAACCGCGACTTGGTGATCTCAACCAGATAATAATAGGAATGAAAACGATCTTTCCTGCTTGGGGCACATCCGTGGTTCGGTACCCACGTTGCTACAGGTCCGCCTTGACTGATATTCCCAGACGTAAAACCAGGGTGCACATAGGAACTTTTCCGCATAAAATAATATAAGAAATCACCCTTTAAAGTTTTATACCGTATTTGGAAAATACCCTGTTTTTTTATTTGGAAACATTTTCTTTTGACCAATTCTGTACATTCAACATACAAACATTTTGTGGAAATGTATTTTCTCCTCAAGCAGTACTTTAAAGCCTGGGGCATTTTTTTTTCATAATGCTGTACATATAAGTATTCCTTCTATACATAGGATTTTGTTTTAATAGGGCTTTATGGCACTACATTTTAAAAATACAGGGTGATTCAAAAAATCGATCACGAAAACTTATGGGGGTGATTCTACTTGATAAAATAAAGATAGAGCTTTTATATACATTTTTTCAAAATGTTATCTGTTTTCGAGTTATGCCGTCAAAATTCAATTTTTATGTTGGTTTTCTTTTCGCCATATTGCATTTATTTTTTAACCAATCCAGTTGATATTTGGCACATAAATTAAACAGTATTTTAAAAAAAAAAGTTCCGTAAGTCCGGTCTTTTACTAAATCCATTTGACTAAAATAGGCAAATCTAGAAAACATATCTACCTATTAGCCTGTAAAATAAATGATAGGCGCAAGAAATAAATAGTTATTTACTTTACAAGATGCGAAAGTTTATTTTTTGGTATGAGGTGGTTAGTTCTGATAGTTGTCCGAACACTTTAAAGGCCTTTCGCACGTGTATTGTATTCTATTTTTCTGCTACTGTTCTATGTATCGCATAATTTAATAATCATTAACATCATGTTTTAATAGAAATATCAGAGATTTTGAAATTTTACCTGTTAAAAATTAAGCCATAGCAACACATTTATTGTTGACATTGTCTCTCATCAAGGTCATCAGCACCTCTGATCAGATATTGAAGAATTCCTGGTAATTTAGTACAAACCATTCCCATTTTAAATGTTAAAATGAATATGAAAAATGGCATCCAAAAGGCAGCTGACCTTGCGTGTGCCTCACTCTGCCAGACAAATCTTAAAGAGAGGTACCATCAAACATATAAATCGTTTTCTGAATGGCTTGCTGCAAAATGTAGGGTGGATTGACTTTTATTAACTTGGGTTGTAACTATCCATCTATCTATCTATCTATCTGTAACGGAATCTTTGAGCCTAATTTTAACCAACTTCCAGCTATTCGATTTCTTTGAAACTTTGCACACGTGTCAAGGACCGATGAAGATGCAATAATTTAAAAACAGTATCCCGTTATCTTTTTTGAATCGCCAGGAAAAAAATTCCATTATATTATAAAAACAACACCTAGGATGCCATCTGTTGGCAACATTTCAAACTTTGCTATTAAATGAAGAAGAATTTTTTAGTTTTTACACAATTTGGTTAGTTGCACCATGGGTGTTCAATTTTATGAACAATAAAAATATAGGTTAGTTGCACCATTAGTTCAAGGATTCCATAATAAAATTACATTATGTGTAATGTATACATAATACATAATGTGCAATTAATAAAAATTAACATTCTTTTGGATCGCCAGGAAAAATTTTCCTTTATATTATAAAAATATAAAACAACACCTAGGTTGCCACCTGTTGGCAACATTTCAAACTTTGCTATTAAATGAAGAAGAAATTTTTTAGTGGGTTGCAATATATTGGCAACGGTCCAAACATTGCCTGATTGCCATCTGTTGGCAAAATTTCAAACTTTGCTACTTAATGAAGAAGAAATTTTTAGTGAGTTGCAATCTGTTGGAAAATTTTAAAATTTGCCACTCTTGTTCATTAAAAAAATTTTTCGCCATTTTGTCAAGAGTAGCAGAAACTAAAAATGAAAATAATTAATAGTTTAAAAAAACTAAAAAACACGCTTTTATATGCAACTGAACTAAAAATTAGAAAATAATTTTTCATTAAAAAATATTGTCATTTCATAGTAAAAAGCGTGGGGTGATAAATATATTAAATGTTATAATTATTATATTTGCAAATATCTATGATGGAAAAGAAAATATAGTAAAATGCACCTCCCACGCTTTTTACTATGAAATGACAATATTTTTTAATGAAAAATTGCTTTTGCTACTGTTCTATGTAACGCATAATTTAATAATCATTAATGTGTGTGTTTTAATGGAATATCAGAGATTTTAAATTTTACCTGTTAAAAATTAATCCATAGCAACACATTTATTGTTGACATTGTCTCTCATCAGCACTTGTCAGATATTAAATTGTTGTTAATTTTAGTAAACCATTCCCTATTTTAAAATGTTAAATGAATATGAAAATGGCATCCAAAAAGGCAGCTGACCTTGCGTGTGCCTCAACTTCTGCCGGGAACAAATCCCCAAGAGAGGCACCATCAAACATATAAATCGTTTTTCTGAATGGCTTGCTACAAAAAATGTGGGGCGGATTGACGAGAATGTGATGTTGACGACTCAAGAGAAAAATCCGAGTCTTTATCACCACCAACCCCTCTGGTCTGTAGCATATTCCATGCTCAAGTTAACAATTTCCGTGAAGCAAAAACCAAGATATTTCGGGTTAAAAACTAGTTGCTTTTATTAAAAAAGGGAAAAACATTGGTTATGAGGCAAAGTCAAAAGGTATAAAGAAGAAATGTAAGTTTTTACTTAACGCGCCTGATCAAAGTTACTTAGCAATGAAAGTAATAGCCATTATGGGAGTGGCTGGGGCATGCCGAGACAGACAAGAAATATACAGAATGAAGCTAAGATGGTGAAATAAGAGAAATGACGTTGGCTATAGTATAAAAATAGTGGAGTCTAAAAATATAGTTAAAAGAAACTTTGTAGTAATCCAGCGATGAAGGCTCAGTTCCTTATGTCAGATTTCTACAGGAATACCTATATTAAGCCGGTTTTAGATTCTACTTTAAAAATAACTCAAGTTTGTTTATAGTACTAAGTGTCTAATTTTATTCGTTTTAGTGATATTAGATTTCTTTTGAAAAATGTAGAGGTAAAAATTAAATTGATTTTACTTTCACTTAACACTTTAAACTTTAATAATGTAACAAGATTTAGAAAAAGTCTGCCATATCACATGTAGGTCAAATCAAGATCAAATATTGTACCAGGGTGATCAAAAAATAATTTTCAATTTTTCAGAAAATCAAATAGCCATATCTCTCTTATTCTAAATGGAACACCCTGTATTTTTTTACGTCACATGACGACAAATAAATATACTTTTTCAAATGGTGTATAGGTTGCCTGTACCTCATCTTTTGTGCTTTTTAGTAAAATCTGTTTTTACAAATTTTTAGTCCAAATGTTTATTTAAATTAAAGTTAGCTGTGACTATAGCAGCCATTAATATTTTTCTTAAGAAAATAACAACGACCATTTATTGATTACTAGTGTTTAAGTCAGTTTAAAAGAAATTTCAATGATTTTAAATAAAAACCCTTTCTACAACAACAAGATGATATAATACTGGTAGGATGTGAAAAATGGTTTACTTTAGTCTAGAGTTAATTCTGAAAAATATTCCAGGAGAAACCATCTATAACACTAAGTTGCTTTAAAAATTGACACAGTATTATGGATAATGGAAGAAACGAGTTATAGGTCACAGAATGTCGTCATAACTGACCGAGGCATCGTAGGAGATTGTTTAAAACACAAGTTTTATCATTACCACATTCAGCTGAAGTAAGGTTGGAAGTACGTTATAGCACCAATACTTTTTTTCGGCATTATAGGCAGACTAATGAATCTTTTCTGAATTACGTGCTAGTGGCGACGATATCTCTTGCGTCTTGCAATTACAGGCTTAGCCAAGTCAACATTACAGGTCCCGCAGTAAGCCTGCTGTATCACAACCTAAATCGACATTTGGAATAAAAATGTTATTTGCAAAAATAGATAGCATGGGCAACCTATACATATTTGAAAGTATACAAGCTAATGTGGTGCCAATACAGGGTGTTTGAGCATATATTTCATCATCATGCGACGAAAATATGTGGCGTTGCCATTTCAAATAAGAGAGATAATTTAAATGCCTGACCCTGACGTACGGTCTATGATCTTGATGTGACCTACCATGATAAGGTAGACTTTTCTCCTGTATCTTGTAACAAATGTAAAGTTTAAAGAATTTATTGTTAAAAATAAAATTATTTAATTGTACCCTGCATTTTGGAAAAACAAATATCACAAAAACGAATAAAATTAGACACTTGGTACTATTAACAAACTTCAATTATTTTTTTATGTAGAATCTAAAACTGTCATAAAATATAGGTGCTCCATTTAAAAATATAACTTTGATACGCTCAATTTTTGAGACATCCTGTATAGAGTAAAATAATTTTATACTGTGGCCTTACCCGACCTGTATATGTTCCAGTATTTAATTTTAAAACCCCACTTTTATTAACTTGGGTTGTAACTATCTATCTGGCTGCCTATGTAACGGAATCTTTGAGCCTAATTTTAACCAACTTCCAGCTATTCGATTTCTTTGAAACTTTGCACACGTATTAAGGACCCATGACAATGCAATAATCTGCAAACAGTATCCCTTTATCTTTTTTAATCGCCAGGAAAAAAATTCCATTATATTATAAAAACAACACCTAGGATGCCATCTGTTGGAAAAATTTCAAACTTTGCTATTAAATGAAGAAGAAATTTTTTAGTGGATTGCAAATGTTGGCAACGGTCCAAACATTGCCTGGATTGCCATCTGTTGGCAAAATTTGAAACTTTGCTACTTAATGAAGAAGAAATTTTTTAGTGAGTTGCAATCTTTTGCAAATTTTAAAATTTGCTACCATTGTCATTTCATAGGGGGCTGGTTATTTTCTTTTGCTGCTTAATTAAATAGTATGTTCTAATTTACTGTTATATTAAGAATTTTGTGCAATATAACGAACTAAAAATGAAAAATAATTAATAGTTTAAAAAACTAAAAACACGCTTTTATATGCAACCGAACTAAAAATTAAAAATAATTTTTCATTAAAAATATTTTCACTTCATAGTAAAAAGCGTGGGGTGCATTTTACTATTTTTTCATAACTTTTCCATCATAGATATTGGCAAATATAATAATTATAACATTTAATATATTAAGCACCCCACGCTTTTTACTATGAAGTGAAAATATTTTTTTTAATGAAAAATTATTTTTTAATTTTTAGTTCGGTTGCATATAAAAGATTTTCAACATAACTACCTTCTAAAAAGAATACACTTCTTTCAACAATTCTTCTTAAATGTAAATTCACTTTTCTTAAAGTTTGGGGAGTAATTTCCTGGCACGCTTGCCTGATTCTTAATGCAAAGTTCCTGTCTATTTCGCGGCCTAGTAGCATACACTTTATTCTTCAAGTATCCCTACAGAGAAAAAAAGTCACAAGGGGCAATATCCGGCGATCTGGGGGCCATGGTTCTAACGGAGAATTTCTACCTATCCACTTCATAGGAAAGTTTACATTACCAAAAAGTTAGGAATAAATAACCTCTTTAAAAAAGTTAATTAAAATAAGTATTTTTTTCTGTTAAAATCAGCTCTTGAGATTTTGAAAATATGAATTAAAGGGTTTTTGGGGATGCTGATTCAAACTAATAGAAAAAAAATTTTTGAATAAGCCCTAATATCCTTTTCCTAAAAATCAAGTCTTTTTTACCCACCAAGACCGCACGCCACATGGTGAATAAAAGTTTCACTCATGCCAAACACTTCGAAAATTGAAAACAATTTGTTTAACATTAGAACTAACTGGTTTATGGCAGGTTAACAAGCAGGAAATTGCTTTTTCAGTAACTCTGAAGACCAACAATAACAGTTCTCTTACTTATCTACTACTTAACGCCTACTTACTTTAACAGTCTCTGTAAGTTTCCATTTAATCCTAAAAGATTAAGCGATAAAAAAGCGGTGAGTTTGGGCGAGTGTTGGCTGAGGCGACTGCCCCTACTAGTACCTATCGGCGAGGACTATGAGAAACAGCAAAAACATGTGTTAACCAACGTTAAAAGTCAGTGGCGTATTTTTTTCTCAATAATGATGGCAGTGAGGTTGCGCACTAGGACGGAACTGTTCCGCTGGACCCAATAATCTTAATCTAAATAGAGCTTAACAGGCGCCTTATCTATCGACCATATGCGTGTACCAAGAATTTCATTCAAATCAGTTGAAGTGAGCTTTTTAAGATAATATTTCTAAAAAATACCGACTACCTCAAAGAAACTTTAGCTAACGCCTATTATTTCGAAAACGGAGCGTCTCCGGACATATTTGAACTTTTTTACTTAAAAAATTACAAGGAATCATGAATTGAGCTCAAAGTCATCAATTTATGTATCAAGGGCGCTACTTGGGACTCATAACAGCCCTGAAGGTCGAACAGCCTCGAGGGCTGGATTTCCTCGACCCGATGGGCATTATAGTCCAGTAAAGCCCGTGGTGCATACAATGCTTATGTTTTACCCAAAAAGCAAGCTTTTCAATGACCACTAATTACATTATTTATTCCGCAATATAAAAAAATAAGTCGCACCTGGTACCTGCATACGTGGGGGCAGATAATGACTGGTGTTAAGCTTGATCTTTGATGTTTCCAATCAAGTTAGTCAGTTGGCATTTATTTAAGATTTGCTCAAAATGGAAGAAATTCCACAAAATATAACAGAAAAGCCTCCATAAAGCGACCGAAAATCTTTTGCCAGTTAACCAAGCTAACAGTATGATCGGGAGTAAGGCATATTTGGTATTTGGAAAGATACGAACGCAATTCTTCAAATAACCGAAAACGTTTTAATGGCATATTTTTAGGAACTGGTAAGTTATTGATTTTATTTTAATACATATGTTTAACAAACTTTATTACTTTTTAGTCGGAAAAATACAGTCCGAACTCTCTGGACCAAGTATTCCAACTCCCTAAGGTTCCGTTGGATGGTCTGCGAAAATATAGTTTATTTCGCAATACCATCGTCTCATATCTTTTTTAAAAGTTAAGTCAAAAGGATACGAGGAGACCCGTAAAAATTATTTCCGGTCGAGTATCGTACATAATTTTTTTTAATTGACCGGAAAAAAAACTGTGTAAATTTTTAGTGTTATATTTAAACGACAATAAGGACGCTGCTTCAATTATTTCATCTGATTTTCCATGTCTGACTCCATTTTGGCAAAATGATGCTTTCTTTACTTTACAATATCTTGAACTGTCAAATAGTAACAATTGAACTCTGACAATTTTTGTCATGGCTAACAGGATTTTTTGATATCAGGGACCGGAAAGTAAATGAGAGACCGGAAAGCAAACTAGGGACCGGAAAGTAAATTAGTCCTGTAAAATAGCATTTTCCGCTTAAAAATTGAGTGGAAAATTCAATTTTCCGGTCAATTAAGCTTGTTGACACGGGACTTAAATACTTGAAGATTTGGGGGGAAAGGAAAGACCTCCGGGCAGCAGGTTCCACAATCTAGAAACTCTAGGATAAAAGAACGAACAAAGTGGAGAAGTTCGGGGCCCGTCCAGTTGGACCGTATAGGGATGCATACGCGCGGAACCACGAGTTTCTCTGTTGGGAACCGTAAGTGGAGGAACTATACTGGACAATTCTTCAGAGCAGAAGCCATGGAAGTACCTATAAAAGCGATAACCCCACAGCCCGACGATGGGCAAGAGAGGGAAGCCTTCTCTGTAAGTGAAGGATCATTAATGAGACGAATTGCTTCTTTGAATAGAATCAAGAATGCTTAGGGTTGTGGGGACGCCATGCCCCCAGATATGAGAACAATATTCCAAGGGGAGGTCGGATTTGGGACACATATAAAAGTGTATAAATTAGAAGGGGAAAAATACTTTTTGGCTCGAAAGAGAAATCCAAGCTTTTTGAAGCTGCCGTGGCTATAGATACAATGTGTTTATGCCAGTTAAGGTTACTTTCAAATGTGACGCCCACAAGATTGAAAGGTGTCTTTGCTCTGTAAAACTTGGCTGCTCATAAGTAGAGGATGAGTATTTGATGACTCTTTTTCGCGACAAGGAACATGATTGTGTTTTTGATGCATTAAAATGGACGAGATTTTTAGCGCCCCAATCCAATATTAAATTAAGATCCTGCAAAAGAGATATCCGCATCGCTTCTGCGTTTGTTTTCCAAGTCAGGTTTAGTAATGGGTTTAGGAACCCGAAAACTGGAGTGAAGGGTACTATCGTCGGCGAAACTATGAATGGAATTAGTTGTGGACGAGAGAAGGTCGCGATGTGAAGAAGAAACAATGTTGGTGCCAGAACTGGAGCCCTCGAGGGACTCCAGCATTTACTTGGTGAAAGCTTGAAGAATGGCCGTCCACAATAACTGATATACGACGATCAGATAGATAACTAGAGAGCCAAGTACAGAGTTTAGTTGAAAGACCATAGGAGGGAAGTTTATTAAGAAGTGCGGCATGCCAGACCTGGTCAAAAGCTTTGGATATATCAAGAGCAACGATCTGGGACTCACCTAGAAACTCAAAGAGACTTATTCCAGCAGTAATGATACGAAGGAAACAAGATCTGCTGTAGATCTTTGTAGTGAAATCCATACTGCCTGTCATGCAAAATTTTGTGTTTTTCTAAGTAACTTAAGAATTTAGTGAATTAATTAGTTTTTCCATTACTTTTACAAAGAACTGAGAGAATTAAAATTGGTCTATAGTTAGATGGAAGAGATTTAGATCCTTTCTGGGAATAGGTTGAACACGTGCAGCTTTCCAGCTCTCCGGAAAGATTCTTATTGACGTTTTTTTTAGTCATTGTGGTCACATTTATTGGTCAGCAAAGACGTCATAAGATGACGAACAAAAATGACGTTAAATTGACCTTGCCTAAGTCACAGACAAAAGACTGTCCGGTGTAATGACGCGTCAGCAATGACGTCTTTAAGATGATGAAAAATTGACGCATATACTTCTTTATTTAAAGCTAAAATGATACGATATTTTATTTAAATTGAAATAGGAAAATCTCCTTACTGCTTGTAATTTCTCCTTTGCACTGTAAGGTCGCATCTCTCGAGACACTGTCCAACCTGGAGATGCAGATTTTACATTAGCCGAAAGTATTTCTTTCAAAGCTAATTGAGATCACCAACCGCAGACCGGTCTCGAACTATTTTGGTCTCATCGGTGCTGGTGTAGGCGATAAAAAGCGAAGATGTTAAAATAAACGTAGCAGTTTATTATCCATTACGCCATCTGGTTTCTCCTGGAATATTTTTCAGGATTAACTCTAGACTCGAAGTAAACCATTTCTTCAAGCATCCCACCAGTATTATATCATCTTGTTGTTGTAGAAGAAATGGACTTTTACTTAGAACGTCATCCGAAATTTCTTTAAACTGACTAAAACACTAGTTAATCGATGTAAATGTATCGTTGTTATTTTCGCTAAGAAAGTATTAAATTTATCGCATACCAACCAACAGTTAACTTTAATTAAATGAACATTTGATCAGGGTTAAAAATCGAAAAACAGTAAGATTTTACTGAAAAGCCCAAAAGATAGCATAGCCAACTTATAACCATTTGAAAGAGTATTTCATTTCGACATCATGTGACGTAAAAAAATACAGGGTGTTCCATTTAAAATAAGAGAGATATGACTATTTGATTTTCTGAAAAATTGAAATTATTTTTGATCACCCTGCTAGCAATATTTGATCTTTGATTTTGACCTACGTATGATATGGCAGCACGTTTTCTTAATCTTGTTACACATTTTAAAGTTTAAAGTGTTACAAGTAAAATCAATTTAATTTTACCTCTGCATTTTCAAAAAATCAAACATCACAAAATGAATAAAATTAGACACTTAGTAACCATAATACAAACTTGAGTTATTTTTTAAAGTAGAATCTAAAAACCGTCATAAAATATAGGTGTTCCATTTAAAATATATAACTTTGATACGCTCCACACTTCTTGAGACACCCTGTATAGACTAAAAATAGTTTTATACTGTGGCCTTATCCGACCTGTATATGTTTCCAGTTTTTACTTTTTAAAAACCCCATGGTTATCCAAGGACGCAATGTTGCAATAAAGATAAATTTTCGAAAATATATTACATACAGCTCTATCTTGCACTTAAAGTTGTGTGCGATGTACCAAAAGAAAAACAAGGCTAAATGAAATATTTGCTACATTTTTTGCTTGGAAAATCACAAAAGCGTAACACGTTCGAAGTAGATTAGTGAGAAAAACCTATTATTTATTTTCCGTATTTCTTTAACAGCGTTGCCGGCTTTATTTAGAGCATTTTTTCCAATAAGATATTTAATTAAAAACAAATACTAACATCCCAAGCAGCAAGCTGACGTCTTATTGACGTCTCTTTTTGGTCATTTTTGGTCACATTTGGTCAGCAAAGACGTCAGAAGATGACGGCAAAATGACGTTAAATTGACTTTCCTAAGTCACAGACAAAAGACGTCCTGTTAATGACGTCATAATGACGTCTTTAAAATGACGAAAAATTGACGCATATACTTTTTTAAAGCTAAAATGATGCGATATTTTATTTAAAAAGTGAAATAGAAAAAACTCCTTAATGCTTGCAATTTCCTTGCACTGCAAGCAAAAGTACAAATTGCAAGGTCACCCCATATAACATTTTTTGCCGGCGTTGTACATTTAATTTACTGGCATTGCCAACACTCTTTAATGGCAAGGCATTGGCAAAAGGAATCAAAAAGACGCGAAAGTGGGCAATTGGCCGTTATTAGGCCACGTGTTTCAGATAATGTGATGGCATCCGTCATTAATAATTTATGATAAAAAATGCGTTTAGGATGATGGCATCCATCATTAATAAGTTATGATGAAAAAAATGCGTTTAGGATGATGGCATTTATCATTAAGTAAGTATTGCAAGTTTTATAAGTTGAATGTCCCAAAAGTTAAATAACATATTTAGAATTTTGTAATCGAAAAAATGAGAAAAAAGGCAGGAAAACTTTATCAATAAAAAAATTACATAATATAAATTTTTATACCGTAACAATAAACCAAAAAAAAAAATAAAAAAGTATGTAATAAAATTTAAAAAAAAAAGATAGTAAATCAAAAGAAAACTAACAATTAACTACTACTACTTGTCTCCCTTGTGGCGCAGTGGACAGAGCTTTGATCTTCGAAGCCAGAAGTCGCCGGTTTGATTCCTAGCGGGGAGATATATTTAGTTAGTAGTAGTAGTTATTTAAAAATAACGTCCGTGGTAGCATTACTGCGTTGTCTAAAAGGTGCTTTGAAATGCAAACACTGCATGTTTCAGTAGCTTTGTTCCAGCAGGCTGTCAGAAATGTTTGCAACCGTTCGGATTCTGCGCACGTCAAATTTGTCGTTCCAACAGTGCCATGTTTCTTACATTATACAATTGTTTGTTGTTCCAGCTGTAGTTTTAAGTAGTTAGAAACATGTTGAAAACAGTTTGAAAAATTTGCAAACTTTCTTCAAACATAACTCACAATTTTTTAACATAACCTTTCTTGTATTGACGTATAAGCAGTATGCACGCCTTGTTTATGTTTCATTCCAGCAGAAAACTGTTGCCAACATTTCTGACTAATGTTTGTAACAATTTCTTCGTGTTACGATTGTTGCTAATATGTTTCCAACATTCTGCTGGAACAAACCTATTATGTTAGATTGCTAGAACTGTACTATCACTTACATTTAACTTTTTACTAGAAATTTTACAGGTTGTCCAGAAACTGATATTATGATTATATTAATTTCTGGACATCCTGTATAATTTCTAGTAAGAAATTTAAATGTAGGTGATGGTACAGTTAATATTCTAGCAATTTAACATAATATACAAAGTCAAGCGTAAGTAAGGTAAGATATATTAAAATTTTATTTTTGTGAAGAATTTTTCAAAAATCCCAAATATCTTAAAAACTTCCATTTTGGTACAGGTATGGCTAATAAAATGTACAGGTACAGGTTAACATTTTATGTCAATTTTCAATATTTTGGTAAACTTGGCTTTTTACCTTTTTCTCACCTTACTTATTAATATTCAATAAAATACATGACTCCAAAATAAACATATAGTTTTTTTATTCAAATATAAAGAAAAAACAATGGCTTAATATTTCAAAGAGGCACCATTTTTTTCCACTAATAAGTTTAAACGTGTGGGCATTGATGCAATCAGCATTTGTGCATGGTGAACATTGTAATTATTCCAGGTTTCTTCAATTTTATTCCACAAATCATCTCTGTTTTGTGGATGGAAATCATGGTTCTTGTTAATTTCCTTTACGATATATCCCCAAACGTTTTCGATTGGATTGATATCAGGGCTTCTTGAAGGCCAAGGTAACAATGAAATGTTATTTTTCAGTAGCCAGTCCAAAACTCTCCTTGCTGTATGGACGGGGCAGTTGTCAT
Source organism: Listronotus bonariensis (assembly GCA_014170235.1). Classification (NCBI taxonomy): domain Eukaryota; kingdom Metazoa; phylum Arthropoda; class Insecta; order Coleoptera; family Curculionidae; genus Listronotus; species Listronotus bonariensis. The sequence continues at coordinate 275,790 of JACEGR010000040.1, read as the reverse complement.
GCTGGTCTATAAAATTTTCTTGTTCAAATATATTGTTTGCCGATGGCAACATAACATTTTGGCGTATGTGTATATAAGCTTCACTATTAAATCTTTCTCGAATACGGTGGCATATGCCTAGCCCTCTGAAAGACATATACCCCCATACATTAACAGAAAATATTCCACTTGTTTTAACATGTTGGATATATCTTTCTTCGTACCGTGTGTTTTGCGGCCTTTACACTCTAATCTGCCCGCCATAATAAGATTGAAAAATCTTCTCATCGGTAAATACTACGCTTTCCCAAAAATCCATACCTTGCGGTAAATATTCCAGTGCAAACCCCATTCTTTGCTCTTTATTTATATCGGTCTAAAATGGCTTTTTAGCAGCTACACTGCTTCTCAATTCCGAATTTTTCTTAATACGATTTCTTGCCGTTCTTACTGTCCCAGGAAAATTAGTTTGGTTGTGTGTTTCTACAGCTGTCTGAAATTTATTGTTGCAAAAAATCCATATAATCATTTTCGTCTGAAATTGTTCTTTTACCACTTTCAGCCCTTCTCTTCAATGATCCTGTATTTTCCCATTTAGTTCTGAGACTTTGAATAGTGCTTCTTGGTTTCCCAACTTGATGAGCTATTCTTCCCAGAGAAACACCTTCTTCGAATAAAGTAATTACTCTCGCCTTCTCTAGTTCATTCATTTTCCAAAATTAAAAAAGTTAAATAATATAATTTTCAAATGTGTGACAGATAACAATTTGTCAAGTAAGGTATATTTCCAGGTGATCCAGGTACGCAAAAGCCAACATCACACTGGGAAAAATTAGGTGTACGAGATTTCAATTCCGTCACTGTACGGTATTTTTATTCCATTAATTCAAAACTGATCTAATATATAGGGTGTTCCATAAAAAAAAACACAAGTTTAATGTGAATATTTTTTAGACCCTCTTGAAGCATTTTACGAGTTATGGACTGAGAGGAAATTGGTCACGAAAATCTATCGCTGGCTCACGGACTATATCTTTTATAGCCTTGCGCTTTGGTTGTTTTATTTATTTATTTATCCATTTTTTGACAATTTTCCATAATTTAATATCAAAAGCGCTTGTAGAGTATTCCATAAAGAGTTCTTTTTTATTTTAATTTTCTGAACAATATTTTAATAAAACATAACAAAGTTGATATTTAATGGATTTTTTATATAAGTTTTTTTTTAAGGAAAATATATCAATCTTATTTCCTTTAAGGCTTTAAATTAAGGAAACGTTCCCTCTGCAAAACAAGAAAATCCTTCGTGCAATGTAGGAAGGGTGGATCACAAAAGGGAGATAATATCATTGTTGCCGCACTGGATAAATTTGCTCCTTTTCCTTAGAGAATCTTTACAGAAAAATACGTGTTTTTTTGCGTAGTATGCAGTGTTTTCTACCCTTTGATAAAATCGTATTTTAGCATATACAGAGTGGGCCAAATTAAACTTTGACAATTTTTAATTAATAATAACTTTTTATCTGTTGCGCCTATCTTTTTTATTTTTAAAGGGCTAATAGTTAGATATGCTTTCTCTAAGATTGCCAATTTTGGTCCAATAGACTTAGACACGACTGGACTAACAGGACTTTTATCAAAATACTGTATTTAACCTCGTTGCAAAAGATATCTGATTTATCTACAATTAAGCTTATACGTTTTTCTTGTGGAGAAACTATGGAAAATGATTCAGTAAAAGCAAATCTGTCAACACTTTCAACACAAAGATCTTTCTTGCTCAAATGGCAGCAAATCTTTTTGGTCCTTTGCGAGCAACATAAGTAGGAATTTTTGTACCAGTTCTTTTCTACCACTAACTTTGAAAGATGAAATTATTTCTACCGCTAAAGAAAAGACAGAACTATTTTCTAAACAATTTGCTGCCAATTTAACCCTTGACCCTCCCGTAAACCATCCAATTCCAGCGGTTACCCCAGTATCTCATAAAATGCCCGATATTATTTTCAAGGTAAAACACACTAAGCGTATCCTTTCTTTCCTTAACACCAAGAAGTCGTCTGGGCTAGACGGCATACCAGCAGTCGTTTTAAAAAAAGTGCTCCAGAACTTGCACCAATCTTAACTCGGCTCTTTCGAATTTCTTATGACACAGGTATCTTTCCGGAAAGCTGGAAAGCTGCACGTGTTCAACCTATTCCCAAGAAAGGATCTAAATCTTTTCCATCTAACTATAGACCAATTTCAATTCTCTCAGTTCTTTGTAAAGTAATGGAAAAATTAGTTAACTTACAAATTCTTAAGTATTAAAAAAACACAAAATTTTGCATGTCAGGCAGTATGGATTTCGCCACAAAAATCCACAGCAGATCTTCTTTCCTTCGTATCACACTGCTGGAATAAGTCTCTTGAGTTACTAGGTGAGTCCCGGATCGTTGCTTTCGATATATCCAAAGCTTTTGACCAGGTCTGGCATGACGCACTTCTTAATAAACTTTCCTCCTATGGTCTTCCAACTAAACTCTGTCCTTGGCCCTTTAGTTATCTAACTGATCGACGTATATCAGTTATTGTGGACGGCCATTCTTCAAGCTTTTACCAAGTAAATGCTGGAATGCCTCAGGGCTCAGTTCTGGCACCAACATTGTTTCTTCTTCACATCAACGATCTTCTCTCGTCCACAACTAATTCCATTCATAGTTTCGCCGACGATAGTACCCTTCACTCCAGTTTTCAGGATACTAAACCCATCACTAAACCTGACTTGGAAAACAAACGCAGAGCGATGCAGATATCTCTTTCGCATGATCTTAATTTAATATTGGATTGGGGCGCCAAAAATTTCGTTCATTTTAATGCATCCAAAACACAATCATGTTCCTTGTCGCGAAAAGAGTCATCAAATACTCATCCTCTAGCAGCAAAGACACCTTCAATCTTGTGGGCGTCACATTTGAAAGTAGCCTTAACTGGCATAAACACATTGTATGTATAGCCACGGCAGCCTCAAAAAAGCTTGGATTTCTCTTTCGAGCCAAAAAGTATTTCTCCCCTTCTAATTTATACACTTTATATGTGTCCCAAATCCGACCTCCCTTGGAATATTGTTCTCATATCTTGGGCATGACGTCCCTCACAACCCTAAGCATTCTTGATTCTATTCAAAGAAGAGCTATTCGTCTCATTAATGATCCTTCACTTACAGAAAGGCTTCCCTCTCTTGCCCATCGTCGGGCTGTGGGAGATTTATCGCTTTTTATAGGTACTTCCATGGCTTCTGCTCTGAAGAATTGTCCAGTATAGTTCCTCCATTTACGGTTCCCAACAGAGAAACTCGTGGTTCCTCGCGTTCGTTCTTTTATCCCTAGAGTTACTAGATTGTGAACCTGCTGCCCGCGGAGGTCTTTCCTTTCCCCCAAATCTTCAAGTATTTAAGTCCCGTGTCAACAAACTCCCTCTTACCTTGCTTAAGACACCCACGGTACGTTAGTATTTAGCCTTTTAGCCTTCGTGGTTTGTCCAAAAATAAAAAAAAAATAAAAATTATAAATACCCGAAATAAAACGAAAGAAACTCAAAACTATATAGAAATGAATGAAAGTATTTTTTTGTAAGCTCTTATGGACCACCTTCGACGTGGTTTCTACATGCACTTTTATATCTATAATTTATTATATCTTTTAAAAGGCAGAAAAGGTACACTCATCAAATTAAGTTTTATTATGCCTTATGAATTATTACTTTTCGACACACTTCACAGAGGTCAACAAATCAAACTTCAAAGCTGCACACCCAGATTTCTTAAAATAACAAGCTGTTAAATTTTTTAATAAATCATACGCCTTAAAGAGTTTGTGTTTGAGTTTATTAAAAATGCTTTTAAAGTACCAAATGTTATTCAAAGGGGATTCTAAAAAGCTATGTATACATGTCTGACACCTTTTGGTAACTATTTCCTTGATAGTACCATTTAATTATCAATACTTTTTCTTCAGTAGTATAACTCATGATTAATCTTTTCGCTCTACGATTTTTTGATAATAATAAAACACAAAAATTTTAAAATTACAAGGTTATGTCACGCTAACTGGTATTTTTATTGTTGTTCATAAATATGAGGCGATAATAATGTAACAATTTTTAAAAATATATTAGCATCTAACTAGCAAACGGGTTAACCGAAAAATCTAAAGATTTTACCATGGACGTAGATTTGCATGCTCTTCAATAAACTTTCATAGAATTTTTCTCTCAAATAATTAAGGGAGCCAATAATTGACCCCTTAAAAATTACATGGGATTTCCTATGTCCCGCCCGGCGATGCATCACCCGGTATATTTTAAAGAAATTTTACATACTTATACATATTTCAGGTTTTTAGTAATGTTTTTAGCTATGTTAGTCGTGGTGATGTTGGAACTTGCTTCTTTAAAATTCTACAAAAATCACTTTAGTAAAAGAGACATCTTAAGCTATATAAGTATTTAGAAAAACACAAAATTTTGCATGACAGATAATATAGATTTCGCCACAAAGATCTACAGCAGATCTTCTTTCGTTCGTATCACACTGCTGGAATAAGTCTCTTAAGTTTCTAGGTGAGTCCCAGATCGTTGCTCTTGATATATTCAAAGCTTTTGACCAGGTCTGACATGCCGCACTTCTTAATAAACTTTCCTCCTATGGTCTTTTAACTAAATTCTGTACTTTGGCTCTCTACTTATCTATCTGATCGACGTATATCAGTAATTGTGGACGGCCATTCTTTAAGCTTTCACCAATTAAATGCTAAAGTGCCTCATATCTCCGTTCTAGCACCAACATTTTTTTCTTCACATCAACGATCTTTTCTTGTCCACAACTAATTCCATTCATAGTTGAGTGGAACCTGCTGCCCGCGGAGGTCTTTCCTTCCCCCCAATTCTTCAAGTATTTAAGTACCGTGTTAACAAACTTCCTTACCCTGCTTAGGACACCCACGGTACGTTAGTATTTAGGATTAATGAGTGTTTGATTTTTTTATCAATATATATTAATAGTAATAAATTTGGCAATGTAGTATATTTTCTTTATGATTCAAAAATACTTTTTGGAAAATAATAAAGAGCGCTTTATCCCGTAAAGAGAATTGTTGGATACTCTTAAAGTTGTGTTTCATTAAAAACTTCGTGTTGATTTCGAGGCTCCCTTAAATACACTTACGCTTTATTTCATATTTCATTCACTCTTTTCTCCACAAAAAGTAATCAACTCTTTGGCGAAGGGCAGAAGCCCGCAGTTATGATCTAGTAATATTTTAGTAAAACCATCTGTTGAATAATTAATTTAAATAGATATATTTCTTCTTCCGGCATTTCAAGAAGTCCCACAAAGACCGGTATGCTCAAGCCCTTTAACTTAACTTGAAGTAATTAGAAGAATTAATTTATTTATGCCGTAATAAAATCTTGTAGAAGATAAAGTAACTGGTACTGGCTTCCTCGATTTGGGTATTTTTAATTTAACACCGTCGAGGGATTTAGGATTTATACAAGATGCTCAAAGTTAAGACTGACACTGTTTGCTTACAACATTCTTACTACAAAGATGCGACTTTGGTTAAGTTGGCAAATTATTGTATCTTTGTTGGCTGATTAGCATGGTAACGTGGATAACCATGGGGTTTTAAAAAAGTAAATACTGAAACATATACAGGTCGGATAAGGCCACAGTATAAAATTATTTTACTCTATACAGGATGTCTCAAAAAAGTGTGACGTATCAAAGTTATATTTTTTAAATGGAACACCCTATATTTTATGACGGTTTTAGATTCTACATAAAAAAATAATTTAAGTTTGTTAATAGTACCAAGTGTCTAATTTTATTCGTTTTTGTGATATTTGATTTTTTTCAAAATGCAGGGGTGCAATTAAATTAATTTTATTTTAACAATATAAACTCCTTAAACTTTAAAATTTGTTACAAGATTAGGAAAAGTCTGCCTTATCATACGTAGGTCATATCGAGATCATAGATTATACAGGGTGATCAAAAAATAATTTCAATTTTTTAGAAAGTCAAATAGCAATATCTCTCTTATTTTAAATGGAACACCCTGTATTTTTTTACACCACATGATGACAAACCAAATGCTCTTTCAAATGGTGTATAGGTTGCCTATACCTATCTTTTATACTTTTTAAGTAAATTCTGTTTTAACATATTTTTATTCCAAATGTCTATTTAAATGTAAGTAGGCTGTGATATAGCTATGCCTATTTACTAAGCCGTTATTGCAAAATGTAAATTTGTTGGAAAAAGCACAAAATTAAAAGATTTTGTATTATCTGCCACTATTTTTAAAATTCACAGAAAAAATTCATTAGTTGCTTATAATGCTACTTCCAATAACACTTATTTCAGCTGAATGTGGTAATGATAAAACTTGTGTTTTTAAACAATCCTAATAACGCCTCTGGTCAGTTATGACGACATTCTGTGACCTATAACTCGTTTCTTCCATTATCCATAATCACTGTGTCAAATTTTTTAAAGCAACTATTAAGGTTATCAGATGGTTTCTCCTGGAATATTTTTCAGGATTAACTCTAGACTAAAGTAAACCATTTTTTTCACATCCTACCAGTATTATATCATCTTGTTGTTGTAGAAGAAGGGTTTTTATTTAAAATCATTGAAATTTCTTTTAAACTGACTAAAACACTAGTAATCAATAAATGGTCGTTGTTATTTTCTTAAGAAAATATTAATGGCTGCTATGTCACAGCCAACTTTAATTTAAATAAACATTTGGACTAAAAATTTGTAAAAACAGATTTTACTAAAAAGCACAAAAGATAGGTATAGGCAACCTATACACCATTTGAAAGAGTATTTTATTTGTCATCATGTGACGTAAAAAATACAGGGTGTTCCATTTAAAATAAGAGAGATATGGCTATTTGATTTTCTGAAAAATTGAAATTATTTTTTGATCACCCTGTACAATATTTGATCTTGATTTGACCTACGTATGATATGGCAGACTTTTTCTAATCTTGTTACACATTTTAAAGTTTAAAGTGTTAAAAGTGTTAAAGTAAAATCAATTTAATTTTACCTCTGCATTTTTCAAAAAATCAAATATCACAAAAACGAATAAAATTAGACACTTAGTACTATAAACAAACTTGAGTTATTTTTTAAAGTAGAATCTAAAACCGTCATAAAATATAGGGTGTTCCATTTAAAAAATATAACTTTGATACGTCACACTTTTTGAGACACTCCTGTATAGACTAAAATAATTTTATACTGTGGTCTTATCCGACCTGTATATGTTCCAGTATTTACTTTTTTAAAAACCCCATGGTTATCCAGCTACAGACCGTGTCGAATATTCGCATCCGCATATGCGGAACATCCGCATTGATTTAGACATCCGCATAAATCGGTGCGGAGCTGATGCGGATGCGGATGTGTAGTAGGTCACGACAAGAAAGAAAGGGGCGGGCCCGGCGAGTGGAGCGTGTCGACCGCACGTGTTGATTAGCCAATCGGAAAGCGAAATCAAAGCGAGTTCAAGCTGTTATCCAAAATAGCACGCAAATTCTTATCAGCTTCACCAGCCAGTGTTCCAAGTCTACAGTTATTTCGTAGCGCAGGATTAATATACAAACACTTGCGAAACGAAAAAGCGGCCATTTTACTTTTCATATAAATATAATGCTCCAGTATTCAAATTTAATTACTAAAAAAAATAATCAGTAATAGTAATTCACTCCACTACTTTAATATTTAATAAAGAAAGGATAAATATTACTGTCTTTTTTTTACCCTACCCACACATAAGTTTTTGTACTGAACCTCTTAAAATCCACATCCGCATCCGTGTCCGCGGATGTGAACAAACTATGCATCCGCAACATTTCTGATATGCAGCAACACTTAGGTCCTTTACAACTTAAAGAAATCCTTTATTATTGTAAGCGGCACTAAGTCTATAAAGCCGCGTCCAGACTTGCAACAATTCACCGCGCCGAATAGCGTGCCACATAGCCCCACATTGCGCGGACGTGGACGTGTTCTCGTGACGTCGTTTCAAGGGCTTGGCGAATGATTCTACGGTGATTCAGAGCTTGCCGGCTTTTTGCATCAGCGCTTAAATAAGTTGGTTAGTTTGGACGAATGTTTGGCGAATTTTTGCAAGTCTGGACGCAGCATAAGGTTTTATCATGAATTTTACATTTCTGCGTTTTCTCTTTATATGTATTTATAAAAGTTTCCAGCAATAATCTTCTTAGTATTAAAAACATACTGGTAAAAGTTCTACTTCATATTTCACGAAAATTACCATTTCCAATAAAAGCCACCAGTTTGTGTAAATATTGGTCTTTGCGAACAGTTTTAAGCTTTTGCTTTTAGCGGAATGAATTGAGTAATTTAGGGAGCATCAAATTATTATTGTTTGTGGTTTTGCCAAAGCCATTTATTGCCAAAAAAAACAAGGCCAAATAAGCAAAATTATTCAAAAACGATGTACATGAAAGATAATAATTAGTGGTACGACTTTTAACGAAACAATGTTACAATAAAATATGACAGTATTTTCCTACTAGCGTTATCTTTTTACTTCTTAGCGATATAGCGGGTGACAAGATGTCGTTACCCCCCAAATTTTTTGTACTTTTTAAAAGAGACTAATATAGTATATTTCTTAAGTAGTGCTGAAAGTGCCACTTTCCCACGCGACTGCGAACAAATGCGGAAAGGCACTTTCGGCACGTGTTAGGAGACGCTATTTTTTTCTACGAGTGTATGGAAAATGTCAAATTAAACAACTATTTGATAATAATTATTTTTACCATTACTGCTTATTATTATTAACAACACACAGAACAGTTGGTAGCATTTTGCAAATGAATCGCAGAGGCAAGTTGCGAAGTTGGAGATTGCCGTTAAGGTGCAATTGAACCGGTCGTCGTTACAGGTAACTGAGACACATTGTTGCTTGCTAAAGAGACGGTACAATGGGCATTGAGTGCGTTTTGCTGTGTTCACAGCTAGATAAATTTTGGGATAATATTTTTGTTTGATAAGTCCTTCTGGAAACTTTTTAGAGCTTTCTAGGTAGCCTTCTGCAACAGATGATGACTTCCAACCTCCAAGTCTTTTAATATTCGTTATGCCTTCACCAGAATTAGCTAACATTAAAGTTTAGTGTTTCGGACTTTCGTAAACTGAAATACTTTCTATAAAAGCTAGAATTTTTTCTGGAATATTTACAATTAAAAGATTTTCCTTATCGCCAATATCATCAATGCTAATTTTCATCAATTCTTCTCGACGACACGCACCAGCTAGTCCAAAAATTGTAGCTACCTTCATCGCTAGATAGACATTATTTGGAGCATCATTAATACATTTTGCTATTTGAGTCGTTTAGTTTCAAAACCAGTTACATCATTTTTTTATGAAATTAAGATTAGGTCGTTTTTGGCAAGTCAAAGGCTACATCCATGTACCTGATAAATCTTAAGTTTCAAAAACAGATACTTCTCATTAATTCTAGCGCTTAAATTGTAGATTTAGGTTCAAAACCAGATAAGTCACACAACGTCTGTTTCAAAAGCAGATAGATCAGAGAAGTGAAAATGACTTGCGCATTTTTGAATTACGTCATTGACAGCTGTGTTTTTCTCTTTGTCAGGTAGTACTGGAGTATTGGTCACAAATCTGTGTCTGTTTGTTCTTCAAATTTGTGTCTGTTTGTTCTTAAAATACAGTGTTAAGTTAGTAAGTAAAACTAATGGAAGTCCATCCGTCAGAGGCGGAAAAATCCGCGGAAAAGAAAGATAAATAAAGATTCGTGGGCAAGAGAAAACTAAAAAAGCAAAGGTAAGTTTTAGGTTAAGTTGTGTTAAATTCTTTTTACTTACCTATGTGGGTTTTGGCATACGTACGTAAAGGGCAATTAGCCAGAATACTTCAGACAATTAGCCAGCACATTTCAGACAAGTTCTGCAATCGATTTATGTTAAAGAAAATGCGTTTTAAAGTATTTAGAGGACTTTTAATTGTTTACAGATATGGTCCTCCTGGTCCACCGAAAGAATATAACTTGTCGACATGGAAAAAAGGGTCAGCTTATCGTTGCGGCGAAATACAACGTTGTGATCAGTTAATATTCCACAATCAATTTTTACACTACAAGTGGGAGATCTTTAGAATTAAAAAGTAAACAGGACTCATTTTTATTAAAATACACGGATGCTTTCACTCCAAAAAATCAAGACTTGTTAACAACACAAAAGGACCTAAATCAATGACAGTATCGTATTTTATTTACTGTAAAAATAAAAAGAAAAGATTCGTGTATGCCAAAAAGCATTTTTAGACACTTTGCGCCTATCAAAGAACAGGGTAACTAGTGTTGTTACTCGGCATTTTCAGTCTGGCTTTAATACCTTCAGAAAACTAGGGGAGGCAATCGAAAATACAAACCTCTACGAAAAGAAAAAAGAGAATCTGTAATATTTTCATGTTTCAAAAAATGTTGGCCTTCTTAGGTCTAAATCCCACATTAGGCTTCTTCAAAAATGATGCGGCAACAAATCTAAATTTGCTATTTGGCTGCTTTAGAATGGATTCAGGTGATTCCTCGTCAGAAGACTCCATGGGAAACGTTTTCCATTCAAAATCGACGATACTGATCAGAATGTACTAGAGACTTACTTTGCAATTATCGATGACTTTTATTGCCTTTGATCTTTTATATTACGGACACCGGCACCTGCTAAACCAAGACCTGACAAAGCAAATTTAATCATACCAGGAGACAATATTAATTATTAGTAAATATTTCGTTGATTTTATACCTAATTTGTACAAATAAGAGAATACCATGCCAATATAAAAATACATACTAACTCAAACTTCCAGAATTAAAAACATTTTTAGTACCTGTTTAAGTGGAAATTTGCTACAAGTACTTTTCCCACACTAGTGAGAAAGTGACACTTTTCAAACTGAATTGCGTGCGGAAGAAAGTGCCGCTTTCTCACACGCTAGAAGAAAAAATATTTTAGCAGTTCTGAAGTCAGAAAGCTAAATACGTGCCAAATATAGAAGAAAAACTGTAAATTTTAATTATTTTTATAATGTTTGTTTAATTCGGACAAACATAATATTTTAACATTTTAATGGCAAAAAAGCCTTTTAAACATAAAGTCCTGTTTCATCGTAATTCACTTTAAAAATGTCGATAAAAGTTTCCACCAATAATTGTCACTGCAAAATTGTGTTTTTAACTTTATTTTCTTTATTTTAACTAAATTACCATTTCGCTTAAAATGGCATCATTTGGTGTAAATATTTGTCTTTGCAAAGTGTATTTTGTGCTTTTGCTTTTAGTGAAATTAATCGACTAATTTAGAAAGCATCAGATTATTGTTTGGCTTTGTAACTAAACAATTTCTTTAAAAAAAAAAACAAGGCAAGGTAGAGTTAACGTAGTAGTAGTAATTTTACATGTCAGGCAGTATGGATTTCGCCACAAAAATCTACAGCAGATCTTCTTTTCTTCGTATCACACTGCTGGAATAAGTCTCTTGAGTTTCTAGGTGAGTCACAGATCGTTGCTCTTGATATATCCAAAGCTTTTGACCAGGTCTGGCATGCCGCACTTCTTAATAAACTTCCCTTCTATGGTCTTTTAACTAAACTCTGTACTTGGCTCTCTAGTTATCTATCTGATCGACGTATATCAGTTATTGTGGACGGCCATTCTTCAAGCTTTCACAAAGTTAATGCTAGAATGCCTCACGGCTCAGTTCTGGCACCAACATTGTTTCTTCTTCACATCAACGACCTTCTCTCGTCCACAACTAATTCCATTCATAGTTTCGCCGACCATAGTACCCTTCACTCCAGTTTTCAGGTTCCTAAACCCATCACTAAACCTGACATGGAAAACAAACGCAGAGCGATGCAGCTATCTTTTTCGCAGGATCTTAATTTAATATTGGATTGGGGCGCTAAAAATCTCGTTCATTTTAATGCATCCAAAACACAATCATGTTCCTTGTCGCGAAATGAGTCATCAAATACTCATCCTCTACTTATGAGCGGCCAAGTTTTGCAGAACAAAGACACCTTAAATCTTGTGGGCATCACATTTGAAAGTAACCTTAACTGGCATAAACACATTGTATCTATAGCCACGGCAGCTTCAAAAAGCTTGGATTTATCTTTCGAGCCAAAAAGTATTTTTCCGCTTCTAATTTATACACTTTGTATGTGTCCAAATCCGACCTCCCTTGGAATATTGTTCTCATATCTGGGGCATGGCGTCCCCCACAACCCTAAGCATTCTTGATTCTATTCAAAGAAGAGCTATTCGTCTCATTAATGATCCTTCACTTACAAAAAGGCTAAGAGCCTAAATACTAACATACCGTGGGTGTCTTAAGTGAGGTAAGAGGAAGTTTGTTGACACAGGACTTAAATACTTGAGGATTTGGGGGAAGGAAAGACCTCCGCGGGTAGCAGGTTCCACATTCTAGAAACACTAGGGATAAAAAACGAACAAAGTGGGAAGTTCGGGGCCTGTCCAGTTGGACCGTATAGGGATGAATACGCGCGGCACCACGAGTTTCTCTGTTGGGAACCGTGTGTGGAGGAACTATACTGGACAATTCTTCAGAGCAGAAGCCATAGAAGTACCTATAAAATAGCGATAAATCCCCCACAGCCCGACGATGAACAAGAGAAGGGAAGCCTTTCTGTAATGGAATCAAGAATGCTTTACGGTTGTGGGGGACGCCATGGCCTCAGATATGAGAACAATATTCCAAGGGAGGTCGGATTTGGGACACATATAAAGTGTATAAATTAGAAGGGGAGAAATACTTTTTGGCTCGAAAGAGAAATCCAAGCTTTTTGAGGCTGCCGTGGCTATAGATACAATGTGTTTATACCAGTTGAGGTTACTTTCAAATGTGACGCCCACAAGATTGAAAGTGTCTTTGCTCTGCAAAACTTGGCCGCTCATAAGTAGAGGATGAGTATTTGATGACTCATTTCGCGACAAGGAACCATGATTGTGTTTTGGATGCATTAAAATGGACGAGATTTTTGGCGCCCCAATCAATATTAAATTAAGATCTTGCGAAAGAGATATCTGCGTTTGTTTTCCAAGTCAGGTTTAGTAATGGATTTAGGAACCTGAAAACTGTAGTGAAGGGTACTATCGTCGGCGAAACTATGAATGGAATTAGTTGTGGACGAGAGAAGGTCGATGATGTGAAGAAGAAACAATGTTGGGGCCAGAACTGAGCCCTGAGGGACTTATTGGTTCCTTTACATTGAAAAGAGTTTAGAGACTTGCCCTGTAATAAAACCTTTTTGAATTTATGATACCTTCTTCAGCTATTACCGAATAAGAAATGGACTATAATTATCTTGAAATACCTTTAGCCGATTTGAGTGAAATTTCGTACACTTATTGAATGTAGAGCGTCGCTTGTGAAGCTATACCTAGATTAAGCTAATATTTCTGAAAAAAAAGTATGCCACTAACTTTTTATGAAGTAGTTTCCCATATGTAGACAACTTCGGCGAACACACTGTAGATTAATGTGTAAAGATTTTATGTTTTCCCCGTGGCGCAGTGGACAGAGCTTTGATCTTCGAAGCCAGAGGTCGCCGGTTCGATTCCCAGCGGGAAAGACATATTTAAGTAGTAGTTATTTAAAAATAACGACCGTGATGGCAATACCGCGTTGTCTCAAAAAGGTGCTGTGAATTGCATAACTGCATGTTTCAGTGCTTGGACAACGTTGACGGAACAGGGGCACGATGGGTTAAACATATAATAACCCGACACCACCCACGGTACTTTGGTATTTAGGCATATGCCTTCGTGGGATGTCAAAAGATAAAAAAAAGATAGTTAAATTTCTTTTCAAATAGAAATTATTAAAGCTTCGCGTTTAAAGAAAAATTCTCCCTACAGAGATTTGAAAAAGGTTTTTTTTGTAATTTGATTTTTATAAATTAAACCCGTATCAGTTACCGAAAAAAACCTTTTTTTATTACGGAACAGCTTGAAAAATCGTCCGCTAGTCAAAATGCCATTATTCATTAATAAAAATCAAAAAGTTTTTCCCTCTGCAAAAAGGGAAGATTAAAACTTTCATTAATTATAAAAGCTTTAGTCGGAATATTACAGTTGACTGTAATTACTTAACGTTCTGAGCTTGCCGTGAAATGAACTTGTTTTATAACTTATAACAAGCATAAAATATCTAAAATTTTATTAATATTTTTGATAAATAAATTGTAATTTTAAAGTATTTAACTATAGAGAAGAAACATCCCCACTTGATGGCCAAGTTTTGCAGAGCAAAGACACTCTCTAATCGGGGCGTCACATTTAAAAGTAACCTCTCAACTGGCATAACATTGTATCTATACCCAGGCACCCCCAAAAAGCTTGGATTTCTTCTTCGGGAGCCAAAAAGTATTTCTCCTTCTAATTTATACACTTTATATGTGTCCCAAATCCGACCTCTTGAAATTTTGTTCTCATATCTGGGGTATGGCGTCCTACAACCTTACATTCTTGATTCTATTCAAAGAAGAGTCACCTGTCTCATTAATGATCCTTCACTTATGAAAGGCTTCCTTCTTTGAACTAATGTCGGCCAGGGATTTATCGCTTTTTTATAGGTACTTAGTTATTTCTGCTCTGGAAGAATTGTCCAGTATATTCTCCACCTCTACGGTTCCCAAATAGAGAAACCCGTGGTTCCGCGTACTTGGTGAAAGCTTGAAGAATGGCCGTCCAATAACTGATATACGCTCAATTAGATGGTACAACTACAAAGCCAAGTGAGAGTTTAGTTGAAAGACCATAGGAGGGAAGTTTATTAACTGACAAATTTTATTTCTTGTACGCCAAAAAATGTCTTCGTGTGCATAGAGGGCTGAAAACTGTTGTGTAAACGGTCGTTCTACTAATACAATAAAACTGTACATCGCCAGCACCAAGAAATGGCCAAAAATGGGAGACGTGACGTCATAACACGTCATAGCAATATGGGCTGAATGTCGCGACCTTATATAGACCATGATTTTTTTTTAAATAATAAAATGGTAATGCCACTGCATTTTTTTGAAATAAAAATAATTTTTAAAATAATTCATTGAAACAGTTTTGATTTTTACCTTTTTATTAGATGCATCGGTTTTCTCGTAAATAAATAAACTCTTTCTTTGTTGCTGGTATCGAAAACAACCAAATTTTACAATAAAAAAATTACCTTTGTTATTAATCTCTTTTAATTACATAAATATTTGACCATGCCGAAAATGGTTTTAATTTTTTCACTCCGGGAACACCGTATCAAATTAAAAAAACAAAACAAAAAAATTGTGTTAAACTAAGTAACTGGGAATTAAAATTGTGGAAACAGTGATCCCATTTTAAATATTTACCTTAAACCCCCATGCACGACACTGTAATTTTTTTTTCTTTTTACAAAAAATGTCTTTATGCATAGGAGGCTTCCTTCAATCTTAAATATTTAATTGGTATAAAAGTTCTTATATTTTTTTTTTTATAGTTTCTAACACCCTTAGTCCAAAACTAAGACGTTCAGAACATATAAACAGGTTTGTTCCAGGCTGTCGAATGTTTGCGGCGGTGGTATCGGGCGCAAGGTCTGAAAGTTTTATTGAACAGGTAAATGGGGCGCATGGATCTGTAATGATAAAACTGTATAGGCAAACGGGGCGCAAATGTTTTTTAAAGTAAAGGTATCGAAATAAAATGTTGGTCTATTTAAAATTTTATTAATTACGAAACATTTATTGCATCAAAAAATATTTACATATTATATACTTGACAAATACGAAGTACATTTTACAAAATGTAGTCTGCCCTTTCTTTAACCTATATTTATTCAAGTTTTTCCAGTATCCACAACTGCCTCGAGTAATAAGTGCCCCATTTACTCATGATATAAACGCAACCTTGCTAGTGCAGGTAAAAGAGATATTTTCGCGCCCTGTTTACCTCCGTCCAATGTTTGTAAACTGTTCGGATTCCGCGCATGTCAAATTTGTCGTTCTAGCAGGCCACGTTTCAACATTACACAATTGTTTGTTGTCTCAGCAGTAGTTTTAAGATGTTGAAAACATAGTTGGAAACTGGTTTGAAAAGTTGGCAAACTTTCTTCCAAACATTACTGACAATTCTCAAACCTTCTTGTATTGATGGCGTTGTATGCACGCCTTATATTTATTTTTCGCTCCAGCAGAAAACCGCCGCCATTTCTGGCTAATGTTTCAGGTTAATTCTGCGTTTTACGATTGTTGGCAATATGTTTCCAACATTCTGCTGAAACAAACATTATATGGGACGTTTTTTTCTAATTTTCATTGTTAAATTATATTATTATATTATATATTTCCGTTTGTTTTATTGTAAGCGTTTTTTACCTTTATATAACACAGGTGTTCATTGAGTCGACTAACGATGTTAAGATATTTATTGAGGGGAACGTTTACAAAATGACGGCGCCCTTACTAAAATTATATAGGTCGAGTGACATTCATTTGAAGTTGAACGAGACTCTGTGAACATGCAGTCGATTTCTTTATCTATTACAGTAATTATGGTACTTAAAATTTACTAAGGATTTGACACTGAAACTAAAGTTAGATTTAATGTCAGTATTTTCAAAGCTCATTTAAACATCTCTCAATGCAATACAGGCCCCAAATAAAAAATATGCAATTCTTTTCTATCTCTGTATATCACCATTAAAAAGACCTTTAAAAGAGTTTTAAAAAAATACCACATTAAGTACATCTAACTTTATTAGTTTCGGAAATATGGCCATCCAAATCAGGTATTTAGGTAATTTTAAAGTACCGCCATTTTGCAATAGGTGAAGATATTGACTCATTCTAGGGGTTATAAAGTACCTGTCAGGGAGTTGAAATGATGTATCACTCTGACCCGCCTTCTCATCTAAGAATTTTGAGCAGGCCTGGTGGTTAAGGGACACATGTGTTTTTCGTCTGTCTTTGTAAAAACGTTCCCCCTTCAATAAACATCATCTTGGACGTGCTCTCATCTTCTCAAATCTGTCCTGCCTCAAAGATAACTTGAGCGGAAAGTTTCTTAAATGAACAATCATATGTTTATATTGTGTAGGGAAAGTTTTATTATTTTATATAGGTTATTATTTATTTTTTATATGTTGACATTGTATGTAATTTGTTACGTACAAAATTATTTGTGTTTTTTAATATCTGTTTTATTTAGTTGATAAGTTTTACCATGTTATTTTTATGTTTTATCTAGGTACTTTGCACTCAATTAATCATTGTTTTTTCTATATGTAAATTTATTGACGAACCTATTTACATATTATGTACTTACTGGAAATTGAAGATATTTTATTTTATTCTATTCTATTCAATCCTTGGCGGCTACCCTGTATATGTGTCAGTTTCGTTTACAGTAACTGTATAGAAGAGAAAATTTCATTATTTTTAAACCCATTTAAAAATTTGATTGGTAAAACCAGTTCTCGGCCAAAATGGGTCACAATTAATTTCACTTAAATTTTTATAGACTCTAACTATAGAAATAGGTTCGATAAAACTAATTTTAAACAAACATACCGGACCGTATTGGTCAAAATTTAATTGTTTATATTGTGCTGACACGGGTTTGTAAGATAAATATTTGACAATAGATTGTTTTAATGTTGATTGTATTGTTAAATTCCGACAAAACAGAATCGTTTATATGAAGTCACGCAGCATACAGCTTTGTCAAATAAATATTGCGAGCTTGTTAAGCTAAATATTTGTGTGGTAACAAAATGAATCCCAAAAGGGGCTAAAATGATTCTTACGGATAGTCAAGCAGCCCTTAGTGCACTAATTAATCCCAAAGGTATCGTCTTGGCTGGTACTAGGAGTACCTCGAGGAACTCAGGGAACTGGCGGAACCGCAACAAGCACGGGTTGATGTGGGTGCCAGGGGCATTGCGAATTCGAGGCAATGACAGCCTGAACGAACTGGCTAGGGGGTCAGCCACGACATACGTCGGGCCAGAACCAGTCGCGGAGTGCCAAGAGCACCCTCAGGTGCAGTACAAAACCGGGTAAAGGAGCAGCAAAGCGACTGCGCTGAAAGAGCTTCTCAACTGGCATGCATGGGGAAAATATACATCAGTCGGACACATGCACAAAGAGCTTAAGAACTACTCAAATGGGTAGGAATCAGCTAAGAACGATCACAGGTTTCCTCACCGGACATGCTCCAGTGAAAGAACACCTAAATAAAATGGGATTATACAACGGAGATCTGGACTGCAGATTATGTGGAGCAGAGACCGAAACAGTATCCCACATACTGTCAGAGTGTGAGGCACTGGATCACAAAAGACAGGCAATCTTCGGGGATATTAGAGTGCCCCGGAAACATATGGTACGCACCCAGCAGACCTATACCGCCTTCTTCAAGGAACTAGGTACTGGAATGGGTACAATAAAACGGGAGTTTGGTACAATAAGCCTTCAGGCTGCAGTGCCACCGGACATGCAGAATTTTTAAATAAAATACCCTGTATATTCGGTCATTTTGGGATTTCTGACACAAGACAGGTTTATATCCAGTATTCCAGTATAACAATTTTTACTAAAATAAGGGTTTGGAAATGTTTTCGTTTTAAAAATTTTACACCCTGTATTCCAAAAGTTAAGAAGTTTAGTGCATATGTTCATATAAAGTTTTTTTCCAAATGGGTCAAGAATCACCCCTTAAATATTAGCATGTTTTTAAGGAACACCCTGTATATTATCCCATGATGTCGTTTAAGGATTTATGCTGTTTTTTTCATTTTATACAATTTATTATTTATTTTATGTAAAAATCCGTAAAAGAACGTTTTTCTGGAAATATGCTGACAACCTTAAATAAGATACTTTTATAACAGGACCTTAAATTCGGATTTTCACCCATCATATTGTGATTTATAATATTTTCAACGGCATATGCCCCGTTCCGTGTTCCCGTAATATTTCCTAACAAATGGTTTCTATGTCACACAATATTTTACTCTCTCTTTGGGAATTTTCTTTTTACGTTTTATTATACGATATAGCCCTACTTCTTTTGCAGTTGTATAAATTTTCGTCACAATTTTAGAATAAGAATACATATCATAAATCATTAAAAAAAAACAAATATACGTTCCTTATTATAATATATTTATATTTTAACTTTTATATAAAAAAAAGTTATCGAGATCGGGTAAAACTTAAGTTAAAGAGAATCACTGAACCTACTTTTTGATATTAAATTTTATGGTCACTTGGTCTAGTGCCAAGGAGGTCTCATCATCTATTTTATATATAAACGGGGGTCATAGGCGCAATTTGCTTCGGTTTTTAGAGAGGGCTGGAGTCTTGGTACTCCCGAAAGGTATGAGGCAGGCTTCGAGACTTTGCAAAAATATTAGGGAAAGATAAAGGGATTTATTTGTCATTACAGCCACAAAAATGACCTACAGTTAGATAAAGTGGCACTATTCACATAAAAATCACTTTCTGTATCGCTTTTAAGTTTTAGTCACATAAGTTTCGGCTTGGATACTGGGAATTTTGGGGGGACTAATTTTTGTCTAATTTATAAAATGGATTGGTTAACTCGGTAATTTTCAGATCAGTAACCGGATTTTTATAGTCTCCTAAAATATACAAGGTGACACAAAAGTTGTAGAACACCTTTAGATTCAATTACAATTAAAACGATTTTCTTTTATTAACTTGGGTTGTAACTATCTATCCATCTATCTATCCATCTATCTATCCATCTATCTATCCATGAATGTAACGGAATCTTTGAGCCTAATTTTAACCAACTTCCAGCTATTCGATTTCTTTGAAACTTTGCACACGTATTAGGGACCCATGACAATGCAATAATCTGCAAACAGTATCCCGTTATCCTGGTTTGGATCGCCAGGAAAAAAAAATCCATTATATTATTATAACCACTGCTTGATACCACCAAGTGTCATCTGTCACCTGTACGTCCCAGTGGTACCAACCACCGGCCATTTCAAGAGTTCGATCTGAATCGATTTTACTCAAATTTTATATTAGGTTATTTTCAGAAAGTCCATCTGAAAAACTTTGCTACTCTTGACAAAATGGCGAAAAAAATTTTTTAGTGGGTTGCCATCTGTTGGCAACATTCCAAACTTTTATACATACATAAATGCATATCGAACTAAAAAATGAAAAATAAATAATAGTTTAAAAAAACTAAAAAAACACGCTTTTATATGCAACCGAACTAAAAATTAGAAAATAATTTTTCATTAAAAAAAATATTGTCACTTCATAGTAAAAAGCGTGGGGTGCATTTTACTATTTTTCATAACTTTTCCATCATAGATATTGGCAAATATAATAATTATAACATTTAATATATTAAGCACCCCACGCTTTTTACTATGAAGTGACAATATTTTTTTTAATGAAAAATTATTTTCTAATTTTAGTTCGGTTGTTAATTTATCTACATACCTTTAATCGTAGTAGAAATAAAGCCATACCATAAATGTACCTAAATGTTTTAAGAATAACAAAGCTTTAACATTTCTTTAAAATTTAAGGACAACAAGGATAATTTACGGCAGTCAATTTTAAATTTATTTAATCTCTATACGGGGTAAGTAGGAAAAGTAAGTTTTTTTCCTTTTTTTTAATAGGAGGAGCTGCTTTAAAATATGACAACTTTTAATTCTAAACAAATTTTCACTTTTAATACTACTAGTGCTAAATTTATTTCCGGAAATTTTTAAAGACCACGAATATTTTGAAAATTATCCCGAGCCAGCCACGGGCATTTCCAGAATAATTTAAGCACGTGTGGTATTCGGTAAGAAAATTACACACCAAGTATGTGTTAAATAATATTCTTTTAAATTAATATTTGTAACTTTGACACGAGCTCTAAAATTTTACTATAAAATAAAAAATTTCCATTTTACCAATTGTACTTGCAAATATATGTAATTTTAGAGCTTATCATAGTTTATTTTTATAATATATATATATATATATATATATATATATACCTTATATTACTACAGTTGGTAAAAAAGTTAATTTTATTTTTTAGACCCATACCTTGGTTTTGTTTGCTCTTCACTTATGTCTTATGATATTATTTTACTAACTGTAGTTGTATAAAATTGTCATTTAGGGTCTTAAAACCTTACATTATTTTATATTATGTTATGTCTGAAATACTACAACTGGTACAAAATAACATTTTCTTTAATTATGTATGTGAATGACAGACATGACGTTAAAACAAATTCAATGATTATGTCAAAAATTTCCACTATAATTCGCTCCAGGGTACCCCAGGCAGAGAGAAGAAACTTCCGATAAATACTTGTGTTGTCATGGTAATGCAACCAACACTACACATTTGATTGGTCAAAAAACGGTGGTGTGGAATTTTCAAAATAATATTTTTCTTCCAGTATAAAAATAAAGGTAGTTTTTTCTTGTGTCATATTCGTCAATTTACACCCACCTCATATACGCTATAGTTTATTTAAATTTTGAACAGTGACTTGTAAGTTTCGGTGTATGCAGAGATTTTTATCAGGAATAAATTTTTTTTGAGAAATGAAAAATAAAAAAGTTTTCCATATGTTTTAACATTTCTGGCGGTCACTGTACAACTAAAGCTCTTAACAATTTAAGGTAATTTTCTAGAAACCTGCGGCAACTCCGATTTTAACGAAATTTGGTATACGGGGTTTTTGGGGCGCTGATCACGAATATGAAAGTTTTTTTGGCGGAAACGTTTCGTTCTCGAGATATTCATCATCAAAGTTTAAATTTGAACTAAACCTATTTTCCCTATATTCCCCTTCTTTTGCACACAATTCTTGATTTAAAGCCAAAGTGACACACAATATTTGATGTTCGCCTTTTAAAACCCCGTTTTTCTACGTTTTTACATTATTTTTGCATTAAATTGCGTGGCTTTTCTTTGATAATGCGGCAACCATACATACACATAGGGCTTCATGGCACACTGGGATTAAAATGATTCAAAGTATAGTTATGCAATTTAATGCAAAAATAATGTAAAATACGTAAAAACGGGGTTTTAAAAGGTGAAAATCAAATATTGTGTGCCACTTAGCTTTAAATCAAGAATTGTGTGCAAAAAGAAGGGGGAATATTGTAAAAATAGGATTAGTTTAAATTTCAAGTCTGATGATGAATATCTCGAGAACGAAACGTTTCCGCCAAAAATAATCTTTCAGATTCGTGATCAGCGCCCCAAAAACCCCCTATACCAAATTTCGTCATAAATCGGAGTTGCCGCAGGATTTCTAGAAAATTACCCAATTTAAACAACCCTTCTCCAACGTACCAAAAATTCCGCTAGCTTGTGCACAAAGACCCCACGTGAGAATGGCATAAAAACAGCGGATAGCAAAGATCATGATAAGTCGTTTAAAGAACACTTGTTTTAACAGCATGTTTAAGACTTTTAAGACACTTACTGGTACTTGAGAACTTTTTGACTAAGTGGTTCTAAAAAAAATCAAAGTCAAGTATCATGTTAACTACGTAACAATGTAAAACGTACCGTAAGAATTTAACAGAGTTATACAGGGTATTTCATTAAGGGTGGATATGTAGCATATCTTAGGAAGTAATAGAGACATTTTGCACCTCTTATTTTGCAATTCCGTTGTGGTTAACGTTATTCTGAGTCTGCGCAGTATCGCAAACATGATCCGTTATCGTTATTAACCATACCGGACTCCTTTAATTACGGATGAATACCGAAGAGCTTATCGTTATCGTTATCGTTATTGTTAAACTGCGTGGTTGTCGGATTGTAGAATTTTTATTATCAATTATTTAAGAAGGTTGACATTTTAATGCCGTATTAATTAAAATATCATTGATACATAGGCTCTAATTAGCGAAAATCCATAGCAGTAAGAAAAATAAAATAGTGTAAAGAAATTAAAACGGACTTGCATTTTTAAGGATGTTTGAAATCAGTAATCTATTTACATGTTACAATCTGGCACACTTGCTTTTTATTCTACTACCAAACCTAACCTTACTTTTGTGTTTTGCTTATACTGTATTGTTACATCTACTTTGAAAAACAAAATCAAGAGAATTATTTGCATATATTTAAATATCAATATATAACTTATGGAGAATAAAAGTAAGTACTGATTTTTCGTAAACTTTAAAATCGGTGAACCACAGGTAAAAATAAGGTTATATGTCGAAAGCGCAGACGCAAGATAAATTTATTCGAAGAGGCTGCAAAATCTCTGTCTAAAACTGCTGCTGTAATCGTTATGTTTAATAACGATAACCATAAGGAGGCCAAAAAACGTCTGTTATTTTAAGAGGTGCAAAATGTCTCTAATACATCAATTTTAGGCGTTTAACCGATTATAACCGCGGTAATAATTGGTGACAACTTTGACGTATAATACATTGTTTAAACGTCAACATAACTGATTGGTACATACCGTTTTAGAATTGGTTCTTTGCCTAAAATTGATATTAGTAGTTGGACATTGGAAAAATAATACTCTTAAGGAAATCTACTATAAGAAACAATTATCTTCAAGTTTTTAACAATACCGCTAGGGGGCGTAACAACTATAGTCATGTTTAAAAATGTATTTTTTTTTTGAAAATAAGTCGATATTTATAAAAAAAACAATAATACTACGGTATTGCTATTCAAATTCTGCATTTTTTTAGTTTTCCCTTTTTCCTGTACGTCGTAAAATAAGGGCTCTAGGATAGGGTGAAGTTACTGGTTACAATGCTTATAATTTTTATTTGCCTTAACACAATTTAACAAACTTGGTTTTGTTTTAAAGAAGAACTTTTGCTGATTAGGAAAAAATTTACTTCTTGTCATATTGCTCTTCGTTGTTCCCGACAGAGGGCGCTGTTTAACGAATTTGGGGTTTACAAATGTTTAATAAAATTGGTGCCTTTCTCAGGCCTTCTTTTACACTTTGTTTTAAACTTTAATTTTGAGACCTAATTTTCACGGTTTGAAAAAAGACTAACAATTCAAAACAATATTAACATTTTAACAATATTGACATTATCTAAATTGATTGTTCGTGTTATTGAAGTTATTGTTTATGTTTAATTCTGTTATTATAATACAATACTTAATATTTTTAAGGACACTTTAATAATTATTATTGATAAAATTATAAGTACAATAAAGTTTAAAAATATGTTTGTTTTGTCATGACACGCTTGATCACTGAAATTTGAAAATGCAATTGTTTTTTGACGAATTAAATGAAAAACGTTGTTTTTGCAATAACTTTTGAACACGTAAAGATATTAATGTACGGTTTTTATATTTTATGTTGCAAATTTAATAACGTTTTTGTTTTTAATAAAACAGCTAAAGGATTCCATTTAAAATTTAAAAGAAGAATTTAAAAAACCCTAAACTCTTTAAACAGCGCCCTCACCTTTATTACCTTTATTGTGTATTGATATATTTAAATAAACAATATTACCCGGAAACATGACTCTTTAAGCGTCGATAACCTAAAAACAATGAAAAACAGACATATAGTACCTTTAATTAAAAAACTTAAAATTGAGCAAAGAATTCAAAAATATAATTATAAATATGGTATTCTATTTAAAAAATGTAACATTGATGGCGAAATTCTTTTGTTTTTAATGCAATTGTTTCTTAAATACGTTTTTAAATTCCCCGAGCCTAAATACAACGATTGGCTATCTAGAATTTATTTAAAAATATAACACGCTTTTATTAGCTTGGGTTGTATGTATGAATGTATGTATGTATGTATGTAACGGAATCTTTAAGCTTAATTTTCACCAACTTCCAGCGATTCGATTTCTTTGAAACTTTGCACACGTATCAAGGACCCATGACAATGCAATAATGTGCAAACAGTATCCCGTTATCCTGATTAGGATCGCCAGGATAAATAAATTCCTTTATAGATTTTCTGTAGGAGAGTAACAGAGAAAGAGCTAGTGCGCGATCTGCGCATGCGTGCAGTTTCGGACGTACTCACAGCATAAGGCTGACAGAAACTTGTTCGGAGTAGTTGCGTTCTGAAACCCCATGCAACAGTGAAGCTTTAAATGAAATGATTAGATTACGAAATAGTTCGTGAAACATTTCAATATCACATGTCCGTAGAAAACTAATTGATATATCGAACTAAAAATGAAAAATAAATAATAGTTTATAAAACTAAAAACACGCTTTTATATGCAACCGAACTAAGAAAATCTTAGAAAATAATTTTTCATTAAGAAAGAGTTTGTATTACAGTAATAAAGGTCAAACAATGAATCATAATTATATACCTCAAAATAGAATTATAATAAAATTTAAGATAATAACAGAATAATTCACTTCAGAATAAAAGCGTGGGGTGCTTAATATATTAAATGTTATAATTATTTCATTTGTAAATATCTATGAGGAAAAAGTTATGACAAAATAGTAAAATGCACCCCACGCTTTTTACTCTGAAGTGAAATTATTCTGTTATTATCTTAAATTTTATTATAATTCTATTTTGAGTAGATATATAATTATGATTCAATGTTTGACCTTTTATTACTGTAATACAAACTCTTTGTAATGAAAAATTATATTCTAATTTTTAGTTCAGTTGCATATAAGAGCGTGTTCTTTTAGTTTTTTTAAACTATCATTGTACCAGCTTTGATAATAATATGAGTTTTTACTACAAAAGCTAAAACACAAAAGAACATCGTATTTTAAAAATATTATTCTTTATTTAACACTGCTTTAATATGTAGTAAACATAAGTATACTTTTAGGTATATTTAATAAAAAAAAAACAAAAATAAACCGTAATTATCCTTTCAACTTACATTAAAACAAAGAAATAAACCATTTCACAGGCATTTCGTGTTTCAAAAGACATCTAACACATTTATTTATTTAATGGAGAAAAACCTTTTAAGCTCGACATTTTATTTCATTTGCTACTGCTTTGAAATTGCAAAAGCAAAACAAGAACTAGGGTTGAAATAACAAAATTCGTATGAATAGCATGTGTGACCGGCAAATTTAGAACCGTTTAAAGGCAGAAAATGAGGCGTTTTGAAACCAACACACCACTTCTCTTTAATATTTCAGCAGTTTTAGTCGCCAGGACCAGTCCGGGACAAACAGATAGAAAAACTTAAATGTAGCTTTTTCTCTTTGGCTCTCTTTGAGTAATTTCTGCCACAAAAGGCGAATAAATCCCAACCTGTCTGGTATACGTAAAATATTTTACTGGAAAAAATTCGTATGTACTGTTTTAGGAATAAATAATACACTGTAACAAGGTAAAATTCAATTTATTATTTATCAAAAATAAGGTTTTATAAAGGTGGGGCCATACATAACCGCACCGAGCCAGGATTCACGCGGTGATAGAGAAAAGTGGGGAAAATTAATTTGGAAAATTCAAAAACACTTTTTATGCCCTCAAAAATATAAAAAGCATTTTTTATAGAAAGTTCTGCATGGTCTAAAATCTAAAATGCAATCAATAAATATTATTTTTTTTTAAGTGGTGTACGAGGTATCTTCAAAAATATAAATTTTGTTAAAGCGAAAAGTACCGCTTTCTTTTAAAAATATAAGCATATTTAATAAAAACAAAATATTTAAGACTAAGAATAACTTTTAAGGTTTATTTTTGAAAAAACGATCTTTATAACTTTTTTTTAGGCAATAACAAGCGTATAAAATAAATAAAAAACACTGTTTAGTTGGGTAGATTCTGTAGAATCCATATCTTTCATCAGAATGCTTTTATCTTTTAGATATACAGTGTAGGACAAAACATATTAAATTTTAAAATGAAAACCCTAGTAAATTTATAAATAATCTTGTATCTGTCCTTACACTCAGAAGTAGCAAAAAGTAGGAAGGCAATTGTAAGTACAAAAACTGATAAAGAAAAAGGTAAAAAATCTTTGACAAAAGTAGCGAGACTTCGCGGGACTGCATCGGAAACACAACAATAGCTCTTATTATTTAAACTCTTTACTTTTTTAGTAAACAAGACTAATAATAAACTAAGTAGATTAAATGTTGTATATCTTATGTTTACTTAAAATACATTTTCAAGCTTCTTGTTACCCCAATAGAAGTCGTCATATCCTTTATAATTTTGCGTACATGTGGCTTGGTATCTACGCTTGAAATAATGGCATGAGCCATTAAATATCAAAGCTGCCTTTTGGCCAAAATAATGGATTTCTATCCCATAGTGTATATCGGCGCGTCGCTGTAAAGGATAGCGGCGCCTTTGTATAAAATAGTCCGATTGCAGGCGGCCTTTTTATGTTTTTTGTATTATTTTCAAAGGGTCTTTTAACTTAGTGGTGTAGAAATATACTTTGTTTCATATTATCTTAATATTGGCAACGTTGCTTGCGTGTTAACGACGCTTGCCAAACCCCTCAAAGTGACATAAATCAGCCCTATCTTGGCCCTTATCTTAACACAAATAATAAACAGGTCTACCACCATGAGTTATGCACGTTTTGCGGAGCTTTTTAATTTTGTGAAAAACCCGATACAGCTAAACGTCGTGTACTAAATTGTATAATTCTATTAAACAACGCTACTTTAGATTAGAAATTCCGTGACTTTTCGAGGATAATAAGGTGATTATGATATTATAGTTAGCTTTAAACGGCGCTATAAAGCTCTATTGTTCGGTAATTTTGGTAAATGTTGTAATTTGTGTAGCTGATTTTAAAGGGATTGTGGCAAAGAATATTGCATTAGCTGCATTTGCTAGTTAGATGCTAATATTTTTTAAAATTGTTACATTATTATCGCCTCATATTTATGAACAACAATAAAAATACCAGTTAGCGTGACATAACGTTGTCATTTTGAAATTTAGTGCTTTATTATTATCAAAAAAATCGTAGAGCGAAAAGATTAACCATGAGTTATACTACTGAAGAAAAAGTATTGATGTTTAAATGGTACAATCAAGGAAATAGTTACCAAAAGCTGTCAGACATGTTTGCTGCTCAGTATCCGAATAGACCGATACTCCGGAAAATCAACAGTCGATAGGACTTATAAAAACTTGAGGCCAAAAGCACAGTAAGTTGTGCATATGTTATGTATATTGTATATGCCTATTTTCGTAGTATAGAGGGTGTCTCACCGAAACTGCTGCGATCGATCAAATTCGTATGAATAGCATGTGTGACCGGCAAATTTAGAAACCATTTAATGGCAGAGAAATAAGGCGCTTTTGAAACCACTTCCTTTAATATTTCAGAAGTTTGTGTCCCCAGGACCAGTCCGGTACAAACACCGAAACTGCTGGGAGCGATTTCTCGAAAAGTACGCTTTGGAAAATTTTAAAATTTTTGGTATCCTTATAAAGTCAGTGGGGGACATACAACTGCAAATATTCCGGTTATACCGGAAGCTAATGTCAACTTCCTTATTTTGAATGGAACACCTTATATATTAATTATTTTAAATTCTGCGTAAAATTCTAAACATAATTTATGTATAATGTTCTATACCTAAGTCCAACCGTTTTTGACCTCGCTTAATTTTAAATTTTATGTCAAAAATTACGTTAGTAAGCCATTACAAACCATCAATTTCTTTTAAACAAACGCCTTTAATATGAGTTGGGGTTAGGTTCCTCGTAGAGAAAGAACTTTTAGTAGACTGTATTGATATTGTCACAAATAATAAATACAGATTGGTCAAACATAATCGTTGAAAATCATCACGACAAAAACCTTAAATCTTTTTTTTAATCCCTTAATTAAACCAGAGGCTAATACACACTTTATGAATCCACTTTCTTTTATCCATTCATAAAAATGGAATCCAGACCCTTCCGACGTTGACAAATGCTTTCCATATTTTGTGCATGGTATAACTGACGTATAGTGAGTCGTTTTTTTTCTCTCTACTTTTAGGACTCTTTAGGTTATGCATTTGCTAATTTTTGATATTTTATATATTTTTTCTCAAAATATGAGGAAAAAATGTGGTACTAGCTTAATTTTACCCCACACCAGCACCCCTTTTCACTCCCCGGTCCCGTAAGTTTGTTTACTGATATTTTTTAAAAACGGAATATTTTGGATATGCGCCACTTACGTTTTATTTAGAAGAGTGTCTAAAATATGTAAGTATCAATAATTTAAAAAAAACCTTAAAATAGCAGAAAACCGTACTAAACTATTACCGTTATTACCTAACCAAGCCCACACAATAGGTATTAAGTGAGGGCCTTTTTAAATTCCAAAATAATAAAAGTTATATAATGCTTCTAGGTAGGTGATTTTCGATGTAAAAACATTGTCAAAACAACATAATATAGCAGTGAGGAGAAAAGTACATACCTATCACACACTAGTGTTTACAAAGTAAAAATCACCTCTAGTGTTGCAAAGAGTTCTCAATTGTTTTTTTATTTTTTCTGTAAAGACAAATTTTTTTTTTTTCGGTGAATAATTTGTGGTCGTAGGAAAATAGTGTACAGTACTCGTGTGAAAATGACTTTCTTACTTTCCACACTTGAAATGTAATATACTATTTCCTATGACCAAAAAAATATTTATATACTAAAAATTCTAAGTTAGTTCACTAATATTAACACAGACAAGATATAAACTGACAAAAAATTAGACGTAAATTGATGTCAGTGCCACTTAAAATCCAAATAAAGAAATTCCTTTTAAGTACCCTAATTGTATATAAAAAGCATGTATTTTAAAATTTAATCTTTAGTTACCATACCAAAGTGGTATTTCACTGTTATTTCTTTAATTGGGTTTTTTAAATTACTGCAATAAAAAAATACCTTACCACTAAACAAAACACTAAATAATCTTTTGAATAATAATAAGTATAGCCCATTGTCCCGAATGGATTAAATTAAATGGCAAGTCTGGTTTAATGGCAATCTCCATTTTTAACAAGCTTTTTTTTTTATTTTTTATTAGCTTGGGTTGTATGTATGTATGTATGTATGTAACGGAATCTTTAAGCTTAATTTTCACCAACTTCCAGCGATTCAGATTTCTTTGCTAAATATTTGCACACGTATCAAAGGACCCATGACAATGCAATAATCCGCCAAACAGTATCCCGTTATTCTGATTGGGATCGCCAGGATAAATAAATTCCTTTTTAGATTTTCTGTGGGAGAGTAACAGAGAAAGAGCTAGTGCGCGATCTGCGCGTGCGTTGCAGTTTCGAACGTACTCTCAACATAAGGCTTACAGAAACTTGTTCGGGAGTAGTTTGCTCTCTGAGGCCCAGCAACAGTGAAGCTTTAAATGAAATGATTAGATTACGGGACTAGTTCGTATAAACATTTCAAAATCACATGTCCGCCAGAAAACTAATTGATATATCGAGACTAAACAATGAAAAATAAATAATAGTTTAAAAAATCTAAAAAACACGCTTTTATATGCAACCGAACTAAAAATTAGAAAATAATTTTTCATTACAAGAGAGTTTGACATTACAGTAATAAGAGGTCAAACAATGAATCATAATTATCTACGTCAAAATAGAATTATAATAAAATTTAAGATAATAACAGAATAATTCACTTCAGAGTAAAAAGCGTGGGGTATTACAAGTGTGGAAAATGACTAATTTCACACGAGTGGGAATATTGTAGCACGAGGCGTTAGCCGAGTGCGAGCAAACCCACGAGTGTAAGCAAAGTCATTTTCACACGAGTACTGTACACTATTTTTCCTACGACCACAAATTAGTCACCAAAAACTAAATTTTAAGTTTGTTTGTCTTCACAGAAAAAGTAAAAAACAATTGAGAACTTTGCAACACTAGGGTGATTTTTACTTGGTAACACTAGTGTGATATGTACTTTTCCTCACTGCTATATTATACTGTTTTGACAATATTTTACATCGAAAATCACCTACCTAGAAGCATTATA
Source organism: Listronotus bonariensis (assembly GCA_014170235.1). NCBI lineage: Eukaryota > Metazoa > Arthropoda > Insecta > Coleoptera > Curculionidae > Listronotus > Listronotus bonariensis. Next base: position 244,716 of record JACEGR010000040.1, on the reverse strand, counting down.
TAACTTTTATCATTTTGGAATTTAAAAAGCCCTCACTTAGTAAAAATTGTATGGTTTGGTTAGGTAATAACGTAATAGTTTAATACGGTTTTCTGCTATTTTAAGGGTTTTTTAAAAATTATTGATACTTACATATTTTAGACACTCTTCTAAATAAAACGTAAGTGGTGCATATCCAAAATATTCCGTTTTTTAAAAATATCAGTAAACAAACTTACGGGACCGGGGAGTGAAAAGGGGTGCTGGGTGGGGTAAAATTGGTAAAACGAGTTAATGAAACTGAACATCACATGTAAAATTAAGTAAAAATTACATTTTTCCTCATATTTTTAAGAAAAATATAAAAAATATGAAAATTGTAAATGCATAACCTAAAGTCCTAAAAGTAAGAAAAACGACTACTAAACGTCAGTTATACCATGCAAAATATGGAAAGCATTTGGCAACGTCGGAAGGGTCTGATTCTATTTATGAATGGATAAAAGAAAGTGGATTCATAAAGTGTGTATTAGCCTCAGGTTTAATTAAGGGATTAAAAAAAGATTTTAACTAGTTGTTTGAGTACACGAAGACAGAGAGAAAGGAATTTGATCTATAGGAGTTTTTTCTCTGGCGCTTTAGGTCGAACGGTCAAGCGGCAAGGCTGCCTCTATAAAGTGCGTGCTCAAAGGTAGAAGGGAGATTTTTAATTTGATCTACTTACCTGACAACACTGTGCCACTGAGCGATCAGTCAATGAAAGTTGTTTTTTGTGGTTATGTCTATTTTTGTTTATGTTTTTATTTTTCGGAAATTTTATTATTACTCTTTTAATATTAGAAGAAAGCTTATAATGTGTAGTAACTTAACGTTTATAAGATGATTTTCGCTAATTTGGGTTCTACTGTTTAATGGTAAGTAAAAAGTTTTTTTACTGTCACTACAATAAATATGTCACTTGCAAACCAATAGCAGTTTTTAGAATGACATCATAATATGTATCACACGAGTGTTGTAAAGTACTTTGCAACACTAGTGCTGTAAAGTACTTTGCAACACTAGTGTGATATAACTGCATTTTCTATGCATGAAATCAGTGTGCTATTTGCTATTTTCACAAGTGGTCGTAGAAAAAAAGGTATTTACTCACTTACTGCAAGTTTAAATAAAAATTTTATAAAACCTTCTTCACAAATTATACATCCTAATTTTATCCTGAGAGTTTACGTATCCTGTACTTTTAAACATAAATTCACTGCTTTGATATAAATATTTTCCTAAAAGTATGTCGGCTTATTTCTTTTTTTACCGAGAAAATTTCTAAAATTAAAATAACATTTTTAATTTTTCCTTTCGCACTGCACGCACTCGCTGCTTTTCGGTTGAAATTTGCATATAATTAGTAATTTCATAAGCCGCTATATTCTGTTGGGGCGGACTTACAGAAAAAGAAAATATTTTACCATAAGAAAGCAATAATTTAATGTTTTTTAATTAGTTACCCTTTACAAAAGATTTAAAAGTCATATTGTGGTGTACCTACATATACAGGGTGATCCATTTAACCTGAGTCAGGTGAATTCACCGAAAGAACAGCGTATTTTAGAAGAACATGTTTTAAGTAAAAGTTATTTAAAATAAAGCAAACAAATTTAATGATATTACCAGTTTGTGACCTTTGAATTTTACAAGGTCATAGTCCATATCCATTTTTGCATGACCGGCAGTGGGGACCTCGCCACAAAAGATCTACAGCAGATCTTCTTTCCTTCGTATCACACTGCTGGAATAAGTCTCTTGAGTTTCTAGGTGAGTCCCAGATCGTTGCTCTTGATATATTCAAAGCTTTTGACCAGGTCTGGCATCCGCACTTCTTAATAAACTTCCCTCCTATGGTCTTACAACTAAACTCTATACTTGGCTCTTTAGTTATCTATCTGATCGACGTATATCAGTTATTGGTACGGCCATTCTTCAAGGTTTCACCAAGTAAATGCTAGAGTGCCTTAGGGCTCAGTTCTGGCACTAATATTGTTTCTTCTTCACATCAACAACTTTCTCTCGTCCACAACTAATTCCATTCATATAGTTTCGCAGGCGATAGTACCCTTCACTTCCAGTTTTCAGGTTCCTAAACCCATCACTAAACCTGATTTGGAAAACAAACGCAGAGCGATGCAGATATCTCTTTACGCGGGATCTTCATTGAATATTGGATTGGGGCGCCAAACCTCTCCTCGTCCAATTTTAATGCATCCAAAACACAATCATGTTCCTTGTCTCGAAAAGAGTCATCAAATACTCATCCTCTACTTATGAGCGGCCAAGTTTTACAGAGCAAAGACACCTTTCAGTCTTGTGGGCGTCACATTTGAAAATAACCTTAACTGGCATAAACCACATTGTATCTATAGCCACGGGACCTTAAAAAGCTTGAATTTTTCTTTCGAGCCAAAAGTTCCCACTTTGTTCGTTCTTATATCCCTAGAGTTTCTAAAATGTGAAAACCTTCTGCCCGCGGAGGTCTTTCCTACCGCCCCAAATCTTCAAGTATTTAAGTCCCGTGTCAACAAACTCCCTCTTACCTCGCTTAAGACACCCACGGTACGTTAGTATTTAGGCTTTTAGCCTTTGTAGTTTGTCCAACTTTATTTTTTCAAATAAAAACGTCAATTTTTTGTTAAGAATATTAATCTACGTACCAAAAGAAGCAACTTCTATACAAAAACTTTTTTATTCCGATTTTAATTTTCAAAAATATTAACAAAATAAATTTTAAGACCTTATTTGTTATAAATTTTATATTTAGAAATAACAAGAATGATTATAGTTTTATCAGGGCCGTATTATCCATTAGGCTGACTAGGCTCTTTGGTTACTAATTTCTCTGCAAATAAGATGCTTTGGAATGAAAGAGGCAAATAGGCGTGAAAATGAGAAGTACCTTTTTTTTCTCTTTAAAAACTTTGTTGATGGAAAATAGGCGCTCCGGGAATTCTAGCCTAGGGCGACTCAAACAGTTAATACGACCTTGATTTTTATAATTAACTTAATAAATTACAAAACATATTGTTGCCAAGTAAGTTGACTTTTTGATTAGATAAAAACCCCAAAACCCTTTTAAAATATGCAGGAGAAACATTTTTAGTCGACAATTCCTGCTAAAGCTGCGTAAATAGCGTTCCTATCGATGCTTTATTGCTCTACATTTACTTCCTTCCTTTGCGAAAGACCATTTTGTGTAAACGATCAATCTTCAGGTTGGCTGATGCACCCTTGTAATAGTTTGATTTATTTACTTGATATATTACAAATAGCTTCCTTAATCCAGTCAAATTTCGCTGCTTTTATCCTGAGGCAATTTGAGTGAAAGAGTCAATTTCTTTTTCTTTGTTGAAACACTGGGGTTTAATGCAATTCCACCCTAAGGTCTACGTTGATGGTCTATGAAAATATAGACATTTCGCAATACCATCGTCTCATATCTTTTTAAAAGTTAAGTCGAAAGGATACGTCCCGAAGAAGTCTAAAGTTTTGGAAGGGAGAACAAATATTAAAATTTATTAAGAAGGCTCTGATCATATCTACTTGGTACACAAAGTCATATTGGTAATGGGTGTTTTTGGAGGTTTAAGACGAGATGAGTTGGTCAAAATGACTATTGATGACATTGAAGATAGAGGGAACAGTCTTGGTTATAAAGGTACCAGAAACTAAAACTTCAACTTCAAAGAAGTTTTTTACTCATTGTTGAAGAAGATTTAGGCGCACTTTTAAATTTAATAAAAAGTACACAAACATTAAGATCAGCTGGAATAAAGGAGGCAAAGGTGCTTTCTTACCTATAGAAAGGGTCGATTACTGAGTACAACCCATTGGAAAATACCATAGGAAGCTGTCACAACATTGACCGCAAAATTTTTAAAAATTGGATAAAGCAGAAGCTTACACCGGCCACCGTTTCCGGCATCGCAAATAGTCAACTTGTTGAGGCAGGAGCTTTGTTTGAAAACGCTAAAACAACATGGGAAATGGAAAAGCTCTTCAGTAGCTGAAGGATATATAGAAGAGAAGTATTTAATCCAAAAACAAAGTAGCCAAAATGATTGCCAATTCAGTTAATTCCGAGATTAATTCCGTATCGACTATTGAAAATTCTTTAATGGACTGTTCTTTATACAAAAATAGCGTTAGTGCTACCACTGCTGCTACCATCACAAAAAACACCGACCATTCTATAGTGGGATCAGCTACATTTTCCGGGACATTTCAAAATTGTAATTCTTTATTTTGGAAATAAAGAGTTTAATTTTTAGTATTGTTTAAAAAAAAATATTTTTGTATAAACTTGATCTTTATTGTGAGAGAAATAAAATTGGATAAGCAATAAAATTTCCATATTAGCGCAATTAGGGCATTATAATGCCCCTAGGAGTGATAGCAGGTATTCTTGCTTGCCATAACATATTCAATAATCTAGGTGTTGCAGATCAACAATAGATGGGTGAAGCATTAAAATCAATAACATAATTTATGCATCAGAAGACGACTAAAAGTACAAACTCAATAGAAGTGATAATAGTGCTTCTAAAACATCAGGCGTCAAAACTTTCTGTATTTTCGATAGCCACAAGTTATCCCTGGAAACGATAGTTAAAACTTTACAACTACACTTAAATTGCCTAATCCCTAAAGCAGGAAATTTTGGGAGATAGGAAATTTCGCTTTGCAGTAAAAGCAATCTTTAACACATTAATAACTTCTGGTCAGGAAGTTGTAAATTGTCTGAAAATGAAACTTTCGAGAAACTTGTGCCCAAGAGTTACATTACTTGGAACGAGGATGTAAAAGTCTAAATTATAGTGTTATAGTCCTTGCGCCCGCCTCCCAAGTTTACGTTTTAGTATACTTTGGGGAACTCAAATAGATTTAGTAATATTATTAAGGTATTTTAAACGGTGCAAAAAGAACCTTCTACATGGTGTTTCACAACTTATCCAAGAAATTTTAAGGGAAAATTCTACAATTAAAAATAGGAAAAAAACTTTATATGAACAATTTCCTAAACGTCTTAGTTTTTTATGTTTTACCCATCTATTATTGATCTATAATACCTTAGAAACGAAATATGTTATGGTAGCAATAATACCTGCTATCACACCTTATGATAATGCCCGCTTATAATGCCCTAATGCGCTAATATGGAAATTTTATTGCTTATCAATTTTATTTCTCTCACAATAAAGATCAAGTTTATACAAAAATAATTTTTCTTTAAACAATACTAAAAATTAAACTTTATTTCCAAAATAAAAATTACAATTTTTAAATGTTCCGGAAAATGTAGCTGATCCCACTATAGAATGGTCGGTGTTTCTTGTGATGGTAGCAGCGGTGGTAGCACTAACGCTATTTTGTGTAGAAGAACAGTCCATTAAAGAATTTTCAATAGTCGATACGGAATTAACCTCGGAATTAACTGAATTGGCAATTATTTTGGCTACTTTATTTTGGATAAATACTTTCTTCTATATGTCCTTCAGCTACTGAAGAGCTTTTCCATTTCCATGTTGTTTTAGCGTTTCAAACGAAGCACCTGCCTCAACAAGTAAAATTGACGATGTGCGACGCAAACAGTGGCCGGTGTAAGCTTCTGCATTATCCAATTTTAAAAATTTTGCGATCAATGTTGGGACGCTTCCTATGGTATTTTTCCAATGGGTTGTACTGTACATCGACCCTTTCTATAGGTAAGAAAGAATCTTCGCTCCTTTATTCCAGCTGATCTTAATGTTGTGTACTTTTTATTAAATTTAAAGCGCCTAAATCTTCTTCAATGATAGTAAAACTTTTTGAAGTTGAAGTTTTAGTTTCTGGTACCTTTATAACCAAGACTGTTCCTCTATCTTCAATGTCATCAATAGTCATTTTGACCAACTCATCTCGTCTTAAACCTCCAAAAACACCCATTACCAATATGACTTTGTGTACCAAGTAGATATCATCAGGAGCCTTCTTAATAAATTTTAATATTTGTTCTCCTTCCAAAACTTTAGACTTCTTCGGGACGTATCCTTTCGACTTAACTTTTAAAAAAGATATGAGACGATGGTACTGCGAAATGTCTATATTTTCATAGACCATCAATGTAGACCTTAGGGTGGAATACTTGGCCTAGAGAGAGTTCGGACTGTATTTTTCCGACTAAAAATAATAAAGTTTGTTAAACATATGTATTTCGACCTTCAGGGCATTATAGTCCTAGTCACGCCCTTAATACATAAATAGCTATTAAATGGTGCAAAAAGAAACTTCTACAGGGTGTTTCACTACTTATCCGAGAAACTTTAAGGGCAAAGTCTACAATTAAAAATAAGAAAAAAACTTTATATGAACAATTTCCTAAACGTCTTAGTTTTTGAACTACAGAGTGATAAATTAAAAAAAAAATAAGTTCAACTTTTATACCAATAAAGATACTTTTCAAAATATTTTTGGGAATGCCTCTTATGCATTGGAAGACATTTTTGGCATATAAGAATAATAAATTAGTGTCGTCCATGAGAGCTTTAAGGTTTATACTTTTTAAGAAAGAAAATAGTACGCCACTGCATTTTTCCTAAAAAACATTTAAAGCTGACCGTTTGATCTTTTAACTTTTTTTGTATTTAATGCACGGTTTTTCGCGTTTATAAATAAAAACTAGAGATAAAATTTGTTTCAAACTAAATGTACATTTAAAAAAATACTTTTATTGAAGAAAAATGCAGTGGCGTACCATTTTTAAAAAATATTTACCTTAAACCTCTTATGGACGACACTGGTAATTTTTTATGTATGCTAAAAAATGTCTTCTGGTGCATATTAGGCGTATTCAATTTTTTTTAATATCTGCATTGGTATAAAAAAATTTATTAAAACACACTAATTTTTTAACACCCTGTAGTTCAAAAACTAAGACGTTTAGGACATTTATTTTATAAGAAGCTTTTTTCATATTTTTAATTGTAGAATTAGCCCTTAAAGTTTGTCGGATAAGTTGTGAAACACCCTGTATAATACAAGGTCATCGAATATATTTTATGTTTTACCCATCTACTATTGATCTGTAATACCTTAGAAACGGAATATGTTATGGTAGCAATAATACCTGCTATCACACCTAGGGCATTATAAGCGGGCATTATGATAATGCCCGCTTATAATGCCCTAATGCGCTAATATGGAAATTTTATTGCTTATCCAATTTTATTTTCTCTCACAATAAAGATCAAGTTTATACCAACATATTTTGGTATTAAAATAAAATCAATAGCTTACCAGTTCCTGAAAATATGCCATTAAAACGGTTTCGGTTATTTGAAGAATTGCGTTCGCATCTTTCCAAATACCAAATATGCCATACTCCCGATCATACTGTTGTCTTGATTTAACTGGCAAAAGATTTTCAGTCGCTTTTATGGCCTTTTCTCTTATATTTTGTGAAATTTCTTCCATTTTGAGCAAATCGTTAAATAAAAAATGCCAACTGACTAACTGATAGAAACATCAAAGTCCAACTTAACACCAGTCATTATCTACTTACGTATACAGGTACAGGTGCAACTTATTTTTTATATTGTGAATAAATAATGTAATTAGTAATTGAAAAACTCTTTTTTGGGTAAAACATAAAGCATTGTATGCACCACGGGCTTTACTGGACTATAATGCCCATCAGGTCGAAATCTATTTCGACCTGATGGGCATTATAGTCCTAGTAACGCCTTTAATACATAAATAGCTATTAACCCATTTTGATCGCGAAAATCTTTAGGACAAATAGAGTTATCAAGAAAAGGCCTAAAAATGTTTAAAAAGTTTTTTGTATCATATTCTCGCCATTTGCTATAACATTCCGTTGACACAAACACAAAATAGCCGATTTTCCGGTATAGGGCAACTTTGTTTTTTTAAATGGAATTCCCTGTATATTTTTACCGACTTAAAATTCAGTTTTTTCCTTTATAAAAATGTAACATATGTTATGGTTATTTCCACAGATAATGGATTTACTGATTTCTAAAGATTAACTGCTTGGCATGTTAAAGCATTATTTGACAATGAAAATTTTCTACATACAAGGTTAAAGAAAAAATGAGGTAAATAGTTCTTCATAATGTATAAAAGTAATATAAAACTCTAAAATGTCCATAAGACATTTCATTTTTTAAATTTTTTCAGTTTTCTAACAAGTTTTTCAATAAGTTTTTAGGTACCACATTTTTGGTAAAATATGCCTCTGGTCCGAGGGCTAGATTTCAACCTGATGGGCATTATAGTCCAGTAAAGCCCGTGGTGCATACAATGCTTTATGTTTTACCCAAAAGAGTTTTTCAATGACTAATTACATTATTTATTTGCAATATAAAAATAAGTTTCACCTGAACCTGTATACGTAAGTAGATAATGACTGGTGTTAAGTTTGACTTTGATGTTTCTATCAGTTAGTCAGTTGGCATTTTTATTTAACCATTTACTCAAAATGAAAGAAATTCCACAAAATATAAGAGAAAAGGCCATAAAAGCGACCGAAAATCTTTTGCCAGTTAAATCAAGGCAACAATATGATCCTGGAGTATGGCATATTTGGTATTTGGAAAGATGCGAACGCAATTCTTCAAATAACCGAAACCGTTTTAATGGCATATTTTCAGGAACTGGTAAGTTATTGATTTTATTTTAATACATATGTTTGTATAAACTTGATCTTTATTGTGAGAGAAATAAAATTGGATAAGCAATAAAATTTCCATATTAGCGCATAATGCCCGCTTATAATGCCCTAGGTTTGATAGAAGGATATTATTGCTACTATAACATATTCCGTTTCTAAGGTATTACAGATCAATAATAGATGGAGTAAAACATAAAATAACATAAGGAATCACACCTTAAAGTTTGATCTCGTAGTTCTGAAACACCGTGTATTTTGGTCTAGCATTATAATTTCATGCACAAAGGCATTATGACACTTAGGCAGAATATTAAATATTGACAGGAACGCTTTGTCTAACGTGAAAAGCTTAATTTTGCATACAAGTGTTTCAGCTGAGACTCATTTTCGTCAGACCACAAAGGAATATGGCGAACAGTCTTATTAGACATTTTGTCTTACGTTGTTAGACACACTGTAATGTGGATGCAGGAAGTTTGTCGCGCCAAAGTTTCCTTGTTATATGTTTACTTTGGAACGTACAAGGATGTCGTTGTCTAAATACCTGAAAGTTTTGACACAATTAATAATATGTGTACACTGTGTACAGTGTGGGCCAAATTAAACTTGCACACTTTTTAAGTAATAATAACTTTTTATCTGTTGCGCTTATCTTTTTTATTTTTAAGGGGCTAATAGGTAGATATGTTTTCTCTAGGTTTTCCAATTTTAGTCATATAAATTTACGCAGGACTGAATTTAGAGGACTTTTTCATAATAACTTTGTAGCAAAAAATTACCTTTTTTTTGGTTGTCTTTTAATTTTTATTATACATAGGTATTTAAAAAGAAGGCAATTTTGCAATTTTTCTCAATAAAAAGAAGGGGCGGGCGGCATTCGGCAAGTTTTGCACCTCGTTATAAAAATAAAGATTCAGGGCTTAAAAGAAAGTAAAATATGTAAGTATATCAACTAAATGTATTACATAAGTTTTAACAATGTAACTGAATTAATAAAATGTTATCACCTGATTTGCTACCCTGACAGTTTTTCAATAATTGGAACATAATAGGTATTTTTTATTCTATATTCTTATAATAGCTTTGTTCGCGGGTTCGATTCTGAACCGGTTCTGGGACTATTCGCATGCACAGTGAAAAAAGCAGCGTTCGCGGTTATTAAAATCCTGAATTTTTAGTAACAGTTTTGTGTTCGCGGGTTACATTAGAATCAGTTCGTTACCGGTTCATAACCTGATTAGCAGTCCTGGGATTTTTGTTGGAACTAAAAGTTCAGTTCGGAATTTCATGCGCATTGTCGACATGGTCAGCTGTTTTTCTGTTTTTGTGGTACAGAAATAAACCGTTGTATTACAGTTTATTTGTTTTCTGCCACTTTTAATGCGGGTTAATATACCTGTTGAATATTTTTTTTATATTTTTGTGATTCTGATCGTATATAAATAAAGGATTTTTATATGTATTCCGTATGAATGTATTGTATGCAATAAAATAAATAAAGATTTAATTAAAAAATATAGACAATATTATAAGATTTTACCATTTCTTGTTGTTTGAATTTCATCTATAGTTAAATAGACATACTTATGTTAAAAGTATAACAATTTACCTTTTTCTTTGAATTTAATTTTTTTGTATAGTATCCAATTTAACCATAGAAAAATCCTAACCAAAAGGCTAGGTTAGAATACATACTCAGCTGTATAGAAAATCGTTCGCGGTAATGCATACCTAATTAGAGTGTGTTGTGTAATTAATTGGTGATGGCTAGTCAAGAAGGCGTGTTATTCAAGTAGACTGTTAGGAGCTGTAAACATTTTGTTTAAAACCTTTTAAATTTGTAGTTACCTAAAAAATTATATGAAATCAGGGAGTTGCCTTATTAAAAGTTCTAAAGACGTGTTAATAAAAAAAATATATATATTTAATAGTTTTTTTTGACATTTAACTCCTTTAAAATATTTCTCCCTATGTTTTGGATCTGAAAATTGAGTGTAAGTGTCCCTTAAATACTTACTATTTTAAAGTGTTTTCTTTTGTTTTACTAATCTTTTTTTTTTTAATTTTATTACATACTTTTTATTTTATTTTTTTGGTTAATTGTTAAGGTATAAAAATTTATATTACGTAATTTTTTTATTGATAAAGTTTTCCTGCCTTTTTTCTCATTTTTCTCGATTACAAAATTCTAAATATGTTATTTAACTTTTGGGACATTCAACTTATAAAACTTGCAATACTTATTTAATGATAAATGCCATTATCCTAAACGCATTTTTTGACTAATAACTTATTAATGATGGATGCCATCATCCTAAACGCATTTTTTGCCAATAACTTATTAATGACGGATGCCATCACTTTATCTGCAACACGTGGCCTAATAACGGCCAATTACCCACTTTCGCGTCTTTTTGATACCTTTTTTGCCAATGCCTTGCCATTAAAGAGTGTTAGCAATGCCAGTAAATTAAATGTACAACGCCGGCAAAAATGTTATATGGGGAAGTTATTTTATAGCGTACCTATATTAGTCAGCCAGCCAAGTTAAGAGAAAGTGATACCTTACAAGAGTTTAATCAACTTATAACCGCATTAATTTTCCTAATCTACGCAATTTGCATTGCTAATGTAAGATAAATGCATGTCTCTCTCTTGCTGATAGTATAATTAGAGAGGCGAGACAAGAGAAAAACGAGTTTGTTGGCGGCCTGAGTTTCCTTACGAGAGAATCTATATATAAATCCTATGTATCTATATATAGATCATTTCCAAAAATAAGCTTAATTCTAAATGATTCACTATGAAGATTATCTGCAGTATAAACAAAAAATTTATATAACAACTAGCTATGATTCCCGGCTTTGCTCGGGAGTTGAAATGAGATAACGTGTAGTTAAAATAAAAAAATAGACTATGACGTAAAAAGTAAAAAAATATTGAAAATATTTTCTCATTCAACAATTTTAGACGTTCAACCAATTATAACCGCGGTAATAGTTGGTGACAACTTTGACGTATATTACATTGTTCAAACGCGTGTGTTTTATATATATATATATATATATATATATATATATATATATATATATATATATTTTGGGAGGGAAAGAGAAATATTTTGGAAACATGTTTAGAAGGCCAAAATAAGAAAAATTAACCCACATGTTTTAATCCGATTCCTAACCGTCTCTGAAATAATCGGTTTTAAAGTTTTTGTTAAGTTTTGGAGTAATTGGGAAGTGTTGTATTTCTCCAGTTTGTAGGTATTGGTATTTTATTGGTTGTCAATACCTAATTTATTTACTGATAGTTTTGACAGCTTGATTGTTAGTTTGATTGATGCATTTCGACCAGAGAAAAGGTTCATACGTAATATCTCACACATTCACTCATGGGGAGTATGCTGCAGCTTGTATTAAAGTTGGTGGGGGTATTTTCAAAAACTAACCAGAACTATTGGAATTTTCTCATATTTTGACCTTCTCTCCCAAAATATTTCCCTTTTCTCTCGAAACACTCTGTATATATATATATATATATATATATATATATATATATATATATATATATATATATATATATATATATACAGGTGTAGTACAATATATATATATATATATATATATATATATATATATATATATATATATATATATATATATATATATATATGTGTGGGAAATCTCTCGCACACGTATGGAACAGATGAAAATAACACGACAAGTTCCTAAGCGCTCTGTATAATTTGATAATATTTTTACGCCCTGTATGGTGAAGACACAAAAAATATGTTTTTGGGTAGTTTAAACCTTTTGCTAAAAAAGGAACTCTTGTTTGACATCGATAAAATGAGCCTTTCGTGACGTGGTTGACACTCCAACTACATCATCGGACTATGCGGCGTTTTAAATAATTTCGCGGGCATTTCTACAAAAATGCAAATTTTGGCATTATTACAAAAAAATCTTGCCATTTTCGGAAAAATTTGAAGAAAAGGAATAAAATCCAATCTATTTATACGGAAACTTTGCTACCTTAGGTGTAGATGGACATGGCTAAAGGCTTAATATGGGTTTTCTTAATTAAAAGAAATTTATAAAATTTTATGTTTTAAAATTAAGAGAAACCCCTCGTATATTTTTATATGATGCGGAATGTCAGCCGTTTCGTATTTGGCAAAGACAAGTTGATATAAATACTTCTTAGTCGCTGACTCACAACCCGAATTGAACAAAGTATCCCTGCTATTAAAATGTCAGCAATGAGAAGATAGCCACTGACAAGAAGTCGTTTCGCACGCGAGGAATGGCTGCCATTAAAAACACCTCGGTTAATTAGTAAATATAAAATTAACTAATAATACCAACAACTTTTCAATTTAATAAAAACGTTATTGAATACGTTTTTTGCAAAATGGTCTTTAAGATTTTGCTGAAAGATTTGAGCAAAAATCAAAACTTACTACTTAAGAGGATGCCGTAGCACGTTAAATTGAGCAAAAACGCGATTCACTGCCGTTTTTAAAATATTTGTTTTGGAAAAAAGTTGTATATAAAAAGTTTCTTAAAATTATCCAAAGATTATCGGAAAGTTAATTGATTTTTGGTAATGTTAATACTTAACACATAAAATTTCCCAAAATTACAAAACCGTAAAAATAATCAACTTTCCGATAATCTTTGGATCATTTTAAGAAACTTTTCAATATACAACTTTTTTCTCAAACAAATATTTAAAAACGGCAGCGAATCGCGTTTTAGCTCCATTTAACGTACTACGGCATCCTCTTAATAATTATACAGGGACGCAGAAGCTTACAGAGTTTAAAGGAAAAATATACAGTGTGGTCTATTAAGTTTGCAACAAATGGAAAACTTTTTATTTGCAATTTGTCAGATAATTTTATTCTTCATAACTTTGGTGCATGGCCCGAAACTTTATTAGCAGTAGTCAGTTTTATTAAAAGTTTTTATTATACAGGGTAGGTCAAAAAGAGTAAAAACTGTTTAAGAGTGAAGTACGCTTATTTCTAAAAATACAAAGTTACCTATTTAAATTTGTATTTATTTATTTATTTATTTTAATTTATCTGTTCAACACTTTCATAAACATTTGAAAGAAAAAATTTTACAGGGTTAATAAGGATTTTTTATACGCATTTTATTATTTATAGTATATGTGCCGTAATAAAAGCATATTTGTATAATTTTAGGGCCCAAAGAAATATCCTTGCAACAAAGTTGAAATTAGCGGTTAGTTAAAAAAATATAAATGCATTTTAATTTTACAAATTCGCTTCGATTTGATTAAATTTGTTTAAAAGTCAGTTGGTTGAAAAAGACTTAGGAGAAATATTGAATAAGAATAATAAAAACCGGTATCATACAGGGTTTATTTAAAGTTTTCCACAAAATTTTAAAAATTTGTCAGGAGGCCATGACTTGGTATTTAGGCATAACTTTTGATTTTAAATAACTTTCTTATTTAAAGTTTTCTTGTATTTTTAAAAATAAGGGTACTTTACTCCAAAGCCGTTTTTTGCTTTTTTGATCCTACTCTTGTAAACATACGATTTAACTTTTATGAAAACTAACTACTGCTAATACAGTTTCAGACCATGCACCAACTTTTATAAAAATAAATTTTTCCGAAAAATTGCAAATAAAAAAGTTTTTCATTTGTAGCATACTTAATGGACCACACTGTATACAGTTAAGGAACTTAAAAAATCATATTAGAGCTAAACTAGCCCTTCACTGCTACAAATAACATGGTTTTTAGTTAGTTAAAATCAGTCAATATTTGATTTTTGAAGGCAAACCTTCAACGCATATTCATACTTTTTAAACCATATTATTAACATTGGTATTTAACTAACATTAAAGCAATTTTTTTGATCTGTTTTATTTATAATGGCAGCTAAACAACATTATTTTATGTTTTTTACATAATTTAAAGGAAATGGCCTTTTCATAACATTTTATTGTTAAAAATCATGCAAATAAAAATTAGGTCAAACAAAATGTTTATTATGTATTTTGGAGCGAATCAAAATAAAATGATGGTAAAATTAGCTACGTTAATTTCGACCGAAGGTGACCGCTTTGTGCATTTGTTTTCTACGTGGTTTCTTTTTTAAAGAAAAGAGTTTTTAATAGACATAATTAAATGTATTCATTACCTAATAAGTGTGTGTTGTGTGATTAATTGGTGATGGCTAGTCGAGAAGGCAAGATATTAAAGTAGACTGTTAGGAGCTGTAAACATTTTGTTTAAAACTTTATTAAAAATTTTAAAGACGTGTTAATAAAAATATTATATATATTTAATAGTTTTTTGACATACCGATAGATGGCGTAATGGACAATAAACTACTACGTTTCTGCAATATCTTCGCTTTTTATCGTCTAAACCGTACCCATTAGACAAAAATAATCCGAGAGCGGTCTGCGGTAGGTGATCTCACTTAGCTTTGAAAGAAATATCTTCGGCTAGTGTAAAAATCTGCATCTCAAGTTGGACAGTGTTCCGAGAGATGGTACTTTGCATTGCAAGGAAATTGCATGCAGTAAGGAGGTTTTTCCTATTTTAATTTTCAAATAAAATATCGCATCATTTTAGCTTTTAAAAAAAGTATATGCGACAATTTTCGTCAATAAGACGTCAGCTTGCTGCTTGGGAGTATCTGCATTTGCCCACTTTCGTGTCTTTTTGTTATCTTTTTGCCAATAACTTATTAATGATGGATGCCATCATCTTAAACGCATTTTTTGCCAATAACTTATTAATGATGGATGCCATCACATTATCTGCAACACGTGGCCTAATAACGGCCAATTGCCCACTTTCGCGTCTTTTTGATACCTTTTTGCCAATGCCTTGCCATTAAAGAGTGTTGGCAATGCCAGTAAATTAAATGTACAACGCCGGCAAAAAATGTTATATGGGTAACTGAATTAAACATAAAGTATCTTAATCTACATTGGGTATCTTAAAATAAGGACTTTTTTGGAACCTATACAGTGTATCTACGTAAGTTGGTGTCATATATAAAAAAATATCTTTTTTTCTTTATAAACTAAGCAAGTTACGAAAAATAATAAAAAAACAAAAAAATATATTTTTAGGTGTTTCATCGGAAAAAAATAAAAAACTTGCAAACAAGTTAGTGGTGTACAGTTTTTTGTTAATAATATTAGCTGAGATGCCTCCCACACCGTCACTCGTCTCACAAATTAAAATAAATTTAGGGCTAAATTAACTTAATAATTTAATAAATACCCATATTTTATTAAAATCGGAGAAGACGTATACATGTTTTTTTCATGTCCGGTTTTTGCTGCAACACATCTGGCAACCCTAAATCCGGACACCCAGTAAAATATTTAAACAACAAAACTTTCAGTACTTCTCAATTTGTTTTCTAACTATCCTAACTTTAGGGTAAATGAAATGATGTTTAGTAAAGCATCTTGATAAATCTGCATTTTTCATGCTAGAGCGCCGACAGACACAAATGCTAATAGCAGAAGGCTATTTTCGAAAGGAAAAACGGGATACAAGTGAGAGAATTTGCTTTGGCGTCTATATCTGTCTGTTTCAGGGTATCTTGCAATTTATAACGCTACTTCTAAATTTAATACGTACTTGCAAAATATTTGTGAAAATTTTAAGTTATTTTTTTTACTACCGTTATAAAAAAATAGTTTTTATTCGTTAACTTAAAGATAAGGACTCTTTGTTTGACCTCCGGACAGTGCGGACGTGCGTAGAGGACTACAAAGTTCTTTCCGGAGTGGCGGCTAGAGGTGTCGTACGAACGTTTTTTACCTTCGGGGATCAAGGAAAGATTCACGCTAAATTGACGGCATCTTTCTTCTGGATCTAAGCGCTGTGAGCGAAGATTCCTATAAGCTGATGGTATCCTGTTTGGTGGTGAACACGAGGTATTTCTCAAATGGCGGGAAATAGATGGGCGTGCCATGGGAACTGTCAGTAGTGAAAGTGAAGGTTATACGTAACATCAGTAGCAGATCTTGGTTTGGCAGCCGACAATTTATGCATTGCATCGATTGTTGAATTATTTTGTTTTCTTTTTGGAATTTCTGGGAGCTACGAGCTCGATTATCCAGATTTTCCGCCGACGAAGCCCTGGAAAGCATAGTCCGGAAGGGGGAGAGTGGTGGATTGAACCTGAAGGGACCAAAACCAAGAAAAAAAAATTAGAAATAGAAATAGAACTTAAAGATAAAGAACTCCATGGTAGTCCACTACACAAAGTGTTACAAAAAAGTAACGTTTTTTAACACTTCAAAGCTTTTTCATACTTTGAATTAGTGTTTTGTTTTTATGCTTACTACAATAAATTTAAATAACAATTTATGCAATGTAACAGTAATCGCGACATCAACTAAACCAAACGCTCAAGTTACCTTTGATTTTGTCATTATTTCTTTTAGTTCATGTGTCCCTAGTTTTAAAATTTGACAGTTTGCGAATAAATTTAATAGAAATTATTTTAAATTAATAGTAATAATGAATTTTGATGACTAAGAAATTGAAAAGGAATTTATACTGTTTTAGTATTATTTCTACAAAAAGTAAGTATATGCAATTTTCTAAAACTTAATAATAAATGCATAGTTATGAGGGTATGATTTTTTTGTTGCAATATAATGGCTGTGCTGCCAAAATTTAAATTATTAAGTTTAAACAAAAGCAATTAAACTATAATTGTCTTTGGTTTAAATAAACAAAACGTGTATAAACTGGTGCTTAGAAATTTTTTTATACATTCGTAGAAAAAATATGATATGTAACACATGCATATAGTGTCTTTTTGTACTCATGGGATTGTCGCACTTGCCCAACGGCTCGTGCTGTCAAACTTTCCATTTGTAAAAGTAGTACTTTGCACTTGTAACGTAAGTTACTATTATTTCTAAATTGTAGATGATATTTGTTAAAAATAAATTAAAACAATAAAAGTAATACAAAGGGTATAATATTTTTAACGATTAAATTATCCCATAACCTCAAGTTTTTCTAAGTGCTAATTTTTTATATACAGGGTGTTTCTAAACAAATTTAAAAAGTTTTAGGAAATTATTCCTTGTTTAAAATAAAAGATAGTTTTCTCTATAAAAATGGAGTCAAAAAGACTTAACTAACCAAAACTAACCATGACCACCCCTCCCCCAATGTGACAGTTTTGCATGACCGTCTGTGGTGCTTCCTATCAATCAAATTACCCGTTCCAGTGGTTCTTACTGTCTACTAAAAGCAAGTTTGGCAAATTTAAGGAAATATTATGTTATGACGAAATTGCGACAATTTGTAAACATATAAAAAGTTTATATATTTTTTATTTAGTTTTGCAAAACAGTTTAATTTTTATTTATTTCTCATTTTTCATAAAAAAAATAAGTAAAAAATACATAATTAATAAGTTGGTAATAAATAAATTAAACAACCATTGTGCCTATTTCGTGAAATAAGCAATTTTAACTGAAATATTTGCCTATTTCAAGAAATCGGCAACTCTACTGCTTATTTTACGAATTAAGCAAAATTTTGCCGAATACATAAAATCGGCAATTACACAAATTTAGCGTAACACATGTATATTAATAACAGAATGGAAAAAATAAAATGTCATCCCAAAAATGTATTTATATAATTGTCCGTCCACAACTAATTCCATTCATAGTTTCGCCGACGATAGTACCCTTCACTCCAGTTTTCACGTTCCTAAACCCATTACTAAACCTGACTTGGAAAACAAACGCAGAGCGATGCAGATATCTCTTTCGCAGGATCTTAATTTAATATTGGATTGGGGCGTTAAAAATCTCGTCCATTTTAATGCATCCAAAACACAATCATGTTCGTTGTCGCGAAAAGAGTCATCAAATACTCATCCTCTACTTATGATCGGCCAAGTTTTACAGAGCAAAGACACCTTCAATTTTGTGGGCGTCACATTTGAAAGTAACCTTAACTGTCATAAACACATTGTATCTATAGCCACGGCAGCTTCAAAAAGCTTGGATTTCTCTTTCGAGCCAAAAAGTATTTTTCCGCTTCTAATTTATACACTTTATATGTGTCCCAAATCCGACCTCCCTTAGAATATTGTTCTCATATCGTCGCTGATCTTACCAAGGGGCGAAAGCGCCAATTTGTTAATTTTACAGGAAAGCGTTTTAAAGAAAATGGGTCCTATTTGGAACACAATTATTTTTAAATAGTTTATTAATTATTTTACTGTTTATGGTGTTACGTAGGTCAATACACATGCTTATTAAATACATGTGTAAAATTTGAATACTTATAAGTTATAACAGCTTAAATGGACCCAAATGGACGTTTGCCCTTTCGTTAGATTTTTTTGAATGTTATTTTGGATGTTCGCCTGTTCTATTATACTAATTTTTAAATTAAATAAAACATGTAGCCGCTCTTTCAGGTATTTTATTCGTTATGAAAGGTAGATTTATGAAAAATATTGTTAATACAACTTAACAGTAACAACTAGTTTCAGTAAAGCTAACGAACTAAAGAATAGCAACTACTATAAATCAAAAACAATATTTTGAAAGTAAACATACACACTTTAACAGTAGATACTAGAGGATGACAACAAAAAAATAAATGATAATTTCTTTTATTAATTTATAAATAAAGATTATTGAAACCTACTAAAATTAAAAACATTTGGCTGTTTATTCATGCGGAAGATCTTTAAAATATTGGATCTTTTACAACCGGCGCGGCGTAAGACCTGTGCATAAACTAATAAGATCATTTTACTTATCTCGAGAGAGTTTTGTCAAGCATTTGTTTGAAAGAGGTATAGGCTGAGTCATGATTTCAAGAGTATTTTTTTAAGGGGCAATACGAAGTAGTTTTCAGCAAGGTGGCTGTTCTTTACTAAAAGTTGTGAAATATTGTCTTTGTCTGCCATAACATCCTTCACTTTCGTCCAATGGACATCCTCACCTGTTTCAAATTTTCTAACCGACTTTATAGGAATTTTTTCAGAAAGGGATTTAAACTTATAAAACTCATTTAAATTCATGCTAATAACAGTGTATGGAAGATTTTGTTTAGCCAGTTTTACAATAGGTGGAAGCTGAGAAGGTATGAAGATGTCGCCGGCCAAAGACATAGCTGTTGATACTGAGCTATATCAAAAAATGTAAATGTATTTTTCTAAGGTTTTTGAATTTGCTATTATTTGCAGCAGCATAGTAAAAACAATCGTGTTGCGGTTCTGACCGCCGCAACCATCTGAAAAAAGGTATACTTCACGAAGGCCACGATCGTCTAATTCACGAAGGTACCTTGCTACACAAGTCGAAATTTTGTTTCCACCTCGTTTAGCTATAGTTTTGTCCCACAGAAAGCACATACACTCTTTATTACCTATGTTGTAAAGGAAGTTGGATGACCTGTTGAAGGTCAAAAACTGCGGAAGCCACAATGTTAGGATAAGTTTTTGATAGTTCTTTGACTTTTCTTTTTTTTTTGTCGTACTGTATCCTTTTTTATCTTTATGTTAAAAAAATATTCTTAAGCTCCTTTTTCTTTCCTGCGGCGCCTTTTATGTAGGACATGCACAGAGTACACTGGTCCTTCGTAGGACGGTAAGAGAGGTGAGAGATTAAGAGATCGAAATATTCTCCGATAAGTATGGTAACAGCATATCTTTCCTTCTCCAGCTTTTTCTTCTTTATACAAATCATACATCTTTTTTACCGTTAGGTCTGGATGTAGATAGTCCCTGCTAGTTGATTTTCCACAAAAATGCGATTCTATTCGTGGAAATTTTTGTATATGATCAAATGCCGAGTCTCTAAGTTGTTTATCTAGCTCTTCTAGTTCTTTCCTTCGTCCTCCACGCTTATCCAAAGCTACTGTCTCTTCTTCAGTCAGTTTGGTTAACGCTGTTCTCAAGGTATTTTTCGAAATGCCCAAAGTATTTAGAAACATAATTCTGCATACACGCGTTGTACTACCCGCATTTGCGAGTCTATATTTTAATGTTCTTTTTCTGCGTGAAATCTGAGCTGTTGTTCTCTTTCTTTTGATCTCTTCTAGTTGTACATGTCTTACCAGAAACTCTTTTTCTAGCTGTAAACTCTATATTATAAAGAGCATCATAAATTTTTTGTCTTTGGTCCCCGTCAAGGTTGTCACACTCTGTAGCTTTGCATTTACCTTTTTCACAGCGGGGTTTTATTTATTTGGTAGGCATACTTTTTTGTCACAGGACTAACATAAGTCTTTCCTCCGTTGTTAAGCATGCGCGGTTCTTTTCTTGTTTTTTCTAATTTTCTTTTTCAACTGTATTTCCCTTTTTCACCATCTACGGCAAACCTAGAACTATTACCAACAGTAAAAATGGGCTGCCCAACAGAAAGATGTAGGCATAACAGCCAATATTACTATTGTGAGATCTGATAATTAGGCGAAACTCCATTTTGTGCATGTTCGCCCCTTAGTCTGATCCTATAACGTATTTAGTGTCGCTTACGCCTATGGACAATTTTGATGTTTACGGGAAACTGCTATAGATAGACGTTCGCCAGTTTGCTAGATCATAGATACCTTTAAATCTAATCATTTGATCGACTTAACTCCAAAACGAAAAATGTCGCTTTCTTATCAGCGACGATATCTGGGGCATGGCGTCCCCCACAACCCTAAACATTCTTGATTCTAATCAAAGAAGAGCTATTCGTCTCATTAATGATCCTTCACTTACAGAAAGGCTTTCCTTTAGTGCCCACCGTCGGGCTGTGGGGGACGGGACTTATCGCTTTTTTATAGGTACTTTCATGGCTTCTGCTCTGAAGAATTGTCCAGTATAGTTCCTCCACTCACGGTTCCCATCGGAGAAACTCGTGGTTCCGCGCGTATGCATCCCTATACGGTTCAACTGGACAGGCCCCGAACTTCCCACTTTGTTCCTTCTTTTATCCCTAGAGTTTCTAGATTGTGGAACCTGCTGCCCGCGGAGGCCTTTTCGTCCCCCCAAATTTCAAGTATTTAAGTCCCGTGTCAACAAACTCCCTCTTACCTTGCTTAAGACACCCACGTGGTTCGTGGTTTGTCCAAAGATAAAAAAAAATGTCAATTTTAAAAGACACAAAAGAAGGGATGATATTTAAAACCCTTTTTACCTTAATACCTTATAAATAATATTTTTTGTCAGGCCTTCTTGCAACATCACGCTTTGCAAGTTGAAGATTTTTCCCGGTTTAAAATTTAATGCGGCTGTTATGTTATGTTTGTACATGCCTAAGCCAACCCAGATTTTCCCTGTCACCTAAAATAAGTTATACGCGGAAATACGGTTTAAGAGAGAATATAACTTTAAATACCTTTAAATTTATGTTAATTTAAACATGCCTTTGAAATAATGGAATGTTTCAACTTGTAAAGCAGCCAACAGGTAAGTAGAGCAAGGTAATCATCATTTTCGCTGCTAATTAGAAGCAGTTGTTTTAGGGGTATTTTACACAGGGTGGCAATTTAAAAATGAAACAGAGCTAATTTTGGACAACCTAGGTCATTATTTCTACATCTAAAGGAAAGCCTGAACTATTTGCTAAAGAATTTTCTGCCAATTCAACCTTTCATCCACCTGTCAACCATACAATTCCAACTATTCCCCCAGTTTCTCACAAAATGCTCAATAATAGTTTTAAGGTAATACATATTAAGCGTATCCTTTCTTCTCTTAACACCAAGAAATCGTCTGGGCTAGATGGAATACCAGCAATCGTTTTAAAAAAATGTGCTCCTGAACTTGCACTTATTTTAACCAGGCTCTTTCGAATTTCTTATGACACGGGTATTTTTCCAGACAGCTGGAGAGCTGCACATGTCCAGCCTATTCCCAAGAAAGGATCTAACTCTCTTCCATCCAACTATAGACCCATTTCACTCCTCTCAATACTTTGTAAAGTAATGGAGAAATCCATTAACTCGCAAATTCTTAAGTATTTAGAAAAACATAAAATTTTACATGATAGGCAATACGGATTTCGTCACAAGAGATCTACAGCAGATCTTCTTTCCTTCGTTTCACACAACTGGAACAAGTCTCTTGAGTCCCAGATCGTTGCTCTTGATATATCTAAAGCTTTCGACCAAGTCTGGCATAAACACATTGTATCTATAGCCACCGCGACTTCAAAAAGCATTGATTTCTTTTCCGAGCCAAAAGTATTTTTCTCCTTCCAATTTATATACTTTGTATGTGTCCCAAATTCGACCCTCTCTGGAATATTGTTCTCATGTCTGGGGAATGGCATCCCCTACAACCCTCAGCATTCTTGATGCCATTCAAAGAAGTGCTGTTCGTCTTATTAATGATCCTTTACTTACTTAAATACTTCCTTCTTTTGCCCATCGTCGAGCTGTGGGAGATCTATCGCTCTTCTATAGATACTTTTACTGTTTCTGCTCGAACGAATTATCCAGTATAGTCCCTCCTCTTGCAGCTCCCAACAGAGAAACTCGTGGTACCGCGCGTATGTATCCCTATATGGTTCAATTGGACAGGCCCCGAACTTCCCATTTCGTTCGTTCTTTTATCCCTAGAGTTTCTAGTCTGTGGAACCTACTGCCAGCGGAGATCTTTCCTTCCCCCAAATCTTCAAGTTTTTAAGTCCCGTGTTAACAAACTTCCTCTTAACTCGCTTAAGACACCCACGGTACGTTGGTATTTAGGCTTTCAGCCTTCGTGGGTTGTCCAAAAATAAAAATAAGAAAAAATAAAAAAACGCTCAAATTAGTCAATTTTTGATTTTAGGGGAAACATTTTTTGCCACTTTCACCCCCTGTACTGCAACCAGCTAGCAGGAGTAAGGCTCACCCCCAAAATTTTAAATAGAAGTTGACTAACTGACCTTATTTTAAAGGTCTCTTAACCCCGCCAAATTTAAAGACCCTGTAATGATTTCCGTTGATATGACAGCTTGTCAAAATTTTGATTTTTATTTTTTTATTGTATATTATAAAATTACCCGTAAGAGCAAGCTTGTTTAAACTCGGAGGATATAATGAGGCTAAAACGATCTTTAATATTAGATGTCAATTATTCTTTCTGGCGAGGGTGTGATTCACCCATAAATTTTTGGGGTAAGTCAGACCCTCGATTTATATCGAGATATATGAATATTATTTAACACTTATCATCTTCCCTTAGTTTAAAGTAGGTAGCTTAAAAATATATCCAATGTAAAAATGCTCTTAAGAGGATGCCGTAGCACGTTAAATTGAGCTAAAACGCGATTCGCTGCCGTTTTTAAATATTTGTTTTGGAAAAAAGTTTTATATAGAAAAGTTTCTTTAAATGATCCAAAGATTATCGGAAAGTTAATTGATTTTTGGTAATGTTTATAAATTTACACATTAAATTTCACAAAATTACAAAACCGTAAAAATAACCACTTTCCGATAATCTTTGGATCGTTTTAAAAACTTTTCTATATACAACTATTTTCCAAAACAAATATTTAAAAAACGGGAATCGCTTTTAGCTCAATTTAACGTGTACGGCATCCTCTTAATTCTAATTTAAACCATGCCGAAATCCTGTTGCTTTTCCTATTTAAATAACATGGAACTTTTTGACTTTTTTCTTTTATTTATTTTTTTCAGACATCCGTAAATGAAAAATAGCTATTTACATTACTAGACCGGAAAATGGTATTTTACGGGTCGACGAAAACATTTACAGGGCGAGCCGTAGGCGAGTCCTGTAGTTTTGAGGAGACCCGTAAAAATTATTTCCGGTCGAGTATCGTACATAATTTTTTTTAATTGACCGGAAAAAAAAACTGTGTAAATTTTTAGTGTTATATTTAAAAGACAATAAGGCAAGGCTGCTTCAATTATTTCATCTGGATTTTCCATGTCTGACTCCATTTTGGCAAAATGATGCTTTCTTTACTTTACAATATCTTGAACTGTCAAATAGTAACAATTGAACTCTGACAATTTTGTCATGGCTAACAGGATTTTTTGATATCAGGGACCGGAAAGTAAATGAGAGACCGGAAAGTAAACTAGGGACCGGAAAGTAAATTAGTCCTGTAAAATAGCATTTTCCGCTTAAAAATTGAGTAGAAAATTCAATTTTCCGGTCAATTAAAAAAAAAAATACTTATCATATACTCTGTTGGGAAACTTAACGCTCTACAGAAAAGTTATTTTACGAATTTAAGTCACTTTTAAAAAAGTTATTTAGCGTCAAAAGTTGAGTGGTGGCCATCCTCGGAAATTTAATAGTAAACCGGCATTTTTAAAATAAAACACTCGGTATATTACATCACCATTAAATAGATATTTTAAAGAGCTAAGAAAATGTCACATTTGATATGTCTATCTTTTATGGTTTCAGAAATATGGCCATCCAAATCTAAAAAATAGTAGATATAGTGTCTATTTTATCATTAGAGACATTTTGCACCTCTTAAAATAACAGACGTTTTTTGGCCTCCTTATGGTTATCGGTATTAAACATAACGATTACGGCAGCAGTTTTAGACAGAGATTTTGCAGCCTCTTTTAAGAAATTTATCTTGCGTCTGCGCTTTCGGCACATAACCTTATTTTTGCCTGTGGTTCACCGATTTTAAAGTTAACGAAAAATCAGTATTTACTTTTATTCTTTATAAGATATAAATTGATATTTAAATATATGCAAACAATTCTGTTGATTTCGTCTTTAAAGTAGATGCAAACACTACAGTATAAGCAAAACACAAAAAGTAAGGTTAGGTTTGGTTGTAGAATAAAAAGCAAGTGTGCCAGATTATAACATCTAAATTAATTACTGATTTAGATCATCCGTAAAAAGTGCAAGTCCGTTTGAATTTCTTAACACTATTTGATTTTTATTACTGCTATAGATATTTTCGCTAATTAGAGCATTTGTATAAATGACATTTTAATAAATTTTAACCTTTTAAATAATTGATATTAAAATTTCTACAATCCGGCAACCACGCAGTTTAACAATAACTATAACGATAACGATAAGCTCTTCGGTATTCATCCGTAATTAAAGGAGTCCGGTATGGTTAGTAACGATAACGGATCATGTTTGCGTTACTGCGCAGTCTCAGAATAACGTTAACCACAACGGAATTGCAAAATAAGGGGTGCAAAATGTCTCTATTGACACTAAACTTAGTGCTTATAGCTTAGAGCTGAAAAAAATGGAAATTAAACATAATTTTCAGGTTTGATTGGACATATTTTTAAACTATAAGAGATAGACATATCAAAAGTAGTATTTTCTTAAAGCCTCTTTAAATTATCCATTTAAGGGTACTGTAATATACAGAGTGTTTTATTTAAAAGTTGCCAGGTTACTATTAAGTTCCCGAGGATGGCCACAACTCAAGCTCAACTCAACTTTTGACGCTAAATAACTTTTTAAGAAGTGACTTAATCAAAAATTCGTAAAAGAACTTTTTTTAGGGCGTTAAATTTCCCATTAGAATATGCAATAAGTGGATTTTTTCATTTATTTTGTCTAAGAAAAAAAAATAAAAGGAAATAGTTCAAAAATCCATGTTATTTTAAATGGAAAAAGCAATATGATGTCGGCATGGTTTAAATCGAGAATTAAGAGCATTTTTACATTGGATATATTTTTAGGCTATAAACTAAAAGTTCAGGGGGCAATTGCTAAAAAAAATGATTTGGGAAATACCGGACACCCTATTATGACATATGTTTATTTGAAGTTTTTATCTTATTTTTCATTGTATAATTACCACTTAAATTTTGTCGATTGAGTTGCTGGACACCCTGTAGAGATAACGAGTAAATAAGCTTGGACAGATTTTGAATCTCCCTGTATATAACATCTTTTATAGGAACGATTTTCTTAAGAAATACTTAAAATATGGTTTTTCATACTCCTTTGTAAAATAACACAATATTCTTACTTGTTTTCTGCATTGTGAGTTTTATCCCTTCTATTCGTAATAATTTTCTTTATGTATTGCGGTTCACCTTAAGATTTATTCGGCAAGGGATGGACCCTATTTTAGCCCAAGGGAAATAAGGTCAAATTTTATCCCTTCGAATCCTTAGAGGTTAGGAAACCAAATTTAGTGGAGGTTTTTGGTAGAATATTAAATACGCAATTTAATATTTCTTAGTAAGTTAACAACAGTTGATATAATTTTAAATGCTGCTTGTTAAGGCATGCAGATTGGTATATTGTTTTTATAATTTAGTTATATAGAATTACTTAAGCTAAAAGACAACAATATATTTATAGTTTTTGTGTTATTTTTAAAAAACATTTATAAAAAAAAGCAAGGTCAAAATAAATCGCTTAAAAAATAAACCTGGGAATCAGCTTTCATTTTTAAATTCAATGGCCTTTTTAAAATGTTTACCAATTTTCAACCCCATGAAGAATTACCGGTATTTTAAAGTTAAAGCAGCCTAAAACCTATCTAATTTCTTTTTGTTGGTCGTTTTGTAATTTAGCCAATGATTCTTTACAGGAAAAAATAATTTATTTTTGCACATCCTTGTTAGATTCCCATTATTATTCTTAAAAGCATTACCAAAGAATACCAATCCATAGAACCCCACAAGTGAAATTTCAGCGTACCCTAAAAATTTTTAGTACCTACCGCGACCAACAGATGGCGAAAGTAGTACGATATCGCTTTGCTAATACGATTACCATCAGAAATTGATAAAAATAAAATCCCCGATAAAAGGTAGTATCATAGAGTAAGGAAATTATAAGAATTATCATGGAATAGCCGATTTAAGGACAGGACGAAAACTCCCAATATAATTTTATTCGTTTCTCGTTGAAATACCGCCAGTTAGTCATTTCAGTAAACTTACGTGTCTCCCCACCGCTGATGTTACACGAGGCAAGGCTTCGACCGACGCATTTAAAGTGTAAACTGGAAAAATGACAAGCCTGCCGCAAAAGCAGTACGAAAATTTTAGCATGCCATGGTTTCTCTTATCCGTAGGTATGTTACTTTATGGTAGTATAGATGGGTTTTTGACAAAACATCGTAAGCGACATTCGTCAGTTTTACGGGAAA
Organism: Listronotus bonariensis; assembly: GCA_014170235.1. Classification (NCBI taxonomy): domain Eukaryota; kingdom Metazoa; phylum Arthropoda; class Insecta; order Coleoptera; family Curculionidae; genus Listronotus; species Listronotus bonariensis. The sequence goes on along the minus strand of JACEGR010000040.1, from coordinate 216,909 downwards.
CGTTTCTTTTTTTTTATTGGCTTTATTTCAGATGAAGATATGTTCTATATTGGTTCGGCGGTTCATTTAATTAATGGTAGTTATTTGGGTACACGTCAAAAAATAAATTAATAGTACCAAAAAACCAAAAAAAATAAAGCAAGTAAATAGAGAACTAAAAATCGACGTTTTGGTGGCAAGTCTCCCACCGTTGTCAAAATAAATTAAATAAAAATAAAAAAATTAAAAATTAACTATTATTTAGGTTTAGAATTTTAAAATTTTTAGCTCTTTTTAAGAGATTCTGAAAATTTTGACATTAAATGTTAAATATGTTTGTTTTGTAATTCAAATTAAGAAGAAATCTAAAATAAAAACATTCAGATCTCAGTTTTTCTTTAAAAAAATGCGATGGAAGGAAAAAATCTTTTCCCGTAAAATTGGCGAATGTCGCTTACGATGTTTTGTAAAAACGCATCGATATATCCTATTCTAAAATCATACATTTAATAATTTTATGGATACTGGGTCCATTTATCGGGGATTTTATTTTTATTAAAATTTGCGTCTATCCTCACTCTAACTGATCGGGCCGACTGCTCGTCAGCGACTGCCAAAGAATTAGGGCGACTGCCATCAATTTCTGATGGTAAGCGTATTAGCAAAGCGACATCGTATTACTTTCGCCATCTGTTGGTCGCGGTAGGTAGTAAATTTTTTAGGGTACGCTGAAATCTCACTTGTGGGGTTCTATGGATTGGTATTCTTTGGCATTACTTGTGTTAGGTAAAGCATTAAGTCTTCCAATTTTGTTTTATCGGTTTCTCTTGTATATCTTTGTGCTTTTGGAAAGTGTATCTTATTTCTATGTAGTTTTTCGTTTAAATGAGTAACAATTTTATGCAGCATGTTGTCGTCAAAATAAAATTTCCTAGCCTCCTACTTACTGTTTTTCCTTTAGGTTTAGGAAGATGCAGATTCATTTTTCTTTATGTCGTCCTTCAATCATTTTAAGTTCTTTTAACTTCAATATTCTCTTTTGATAGATGTTTTTTTATTACGGAAACAACAACAGGGGTCGCTGGCGACCCCAAACACCATAACCGACAGCCAAGCTACACAGGTAGGTGTAGCAGCAAAAATATAATACAACTTTTTGCAAGTAGAGGTGTGACTGCGATCGCAGTCGCTGCTATCAATCACCGGTTATTAACAAATCATTTTGGTAGCTGCTACTTGCGCCTGGCGATCGCAGTGAAAAAATCACTCTTTAATATTCGCAGTTCGCAGAGGTGGCGCTGCCCGTAACCACAACATTAAACGGCGACTGCGATCGCTGGTCGGTGATTGTGATTGCGATTCAGTAATTCTAACCTCTTTCATTTATGTTTATGGTGATTATGCATGTTCACGTTAGTGAAACGGGATGCGAATTGTCTTGCTTACCGGATGAAAACTATTTTTTTATCAATTTGATTTGTTAATAATTCTATCGCAAATGGGTTGCACAAAAAATATGATCAAAGCTATAAATGTTTATAAAAAAATTAAGATATTTTTGATATATTTTGTGTAATGTCCGTTTTTTTATATTTATATTTACTTATATGCTAATGCAAATCAATAATTAAATTATATGTATATTAAATGACGGAATGTATTTAAAAATGATATATTTTTCTTCATTTAATTTTAACAAGGTTAACTATGACTTTATTTATGAAAATTTAGCATGTTTCCGTAAAGAGTGATAATATCACAGTTTTCAGTAGCAGCTACTTTTAGATAGCAGTAGCAGCGTCAGTGCATTTGAGCAATCAACATACCAGTCAAGGGGGCACTATAGAAAACGAGGGAACGCACAGTATATGCAAAATTCAAGAAAAAATAGCCAAAGTGACATCACAGCATCAACGAGGAGCAAATCTCAAGAAGAAGAGCAGTCACCCCTAAATGTAGCAATGATAGAAACACCGAAAATATGTAAATTAGGAGTACTAAAGGACTATATACTGAAGCACGAAGAGACACGAACACTAGAATTAACCACCACAGGGAACCTGGATATGGATGACGAAGAATCCATCTATAATTGCATCTACAATAACAAATTGATGACGTCAAGGCAGATCACACCAGAATCACATATCTTTACGGATGGCGAAAAATTATTTTTGAAAGTAAAAACAAGGTCTCCAAAAGAAGTACGCATACACAAGGGCACAACACTAGCATACCTCCAAAAAGCTGATCAAGAAGAAAACGAGAACAAAGAAGGCAATTGGCTTTTGTTTTCCCAAGAAGAACCCAAACAGGACGAAAAAGTTACATTAGAGGACCATAAACTAGAGAAGATAACAAATAAAGAAATGAAGAAGGCCCTACAACATCTTCTCCTGGAATTCAATGACGTTTTTGCAAAATCACCAAAATATATGGGAAGAACAAACCTTACTGAGCACAAAATAGATGTTGGTGACGCACAACCAGTAAAAAGTCGCCCATACAGAGTGTCGCAAAAAGAACGAGACATAATAGACGACCAAATTAAAGAAATGCTGGAAAGTGGCGTAATACGACCCTGTCACTCGCCATGGGCAAGTCCAGTAGTACTGGTGAAGAAAAAGGATGGGACCACAAGATTCTGCGTTGATTACAGAAAACTGAATACGGCAGTAAAGAAATCCAATTGGCCTTTACCTCAAATCGACGATATTTTAACATACTTAGGAGATGCAAGATGGTTCAGTACGTTAGACATGTTTTCAGGATACTGGCAAGTTCCAATAGCAGAAGATTCAAAACAGTACACCGCCTTTATAGCACAAGGACATGGCTCATACGAATTTAATGTACTCAGCTTTGGCCTCAGCAACGCACCAGCCACCTTCCAGGAGCTAGCAGACAAAGTTTTTGGGATATGAAATGGAAAGAAGTATTGATTTACCTGGACGACATAATTATATTTTCAAAAACTTGGGAAGAGCACCTGCTTAAACTACGACGAGTATTTGAACGACTGAGACAAGCAAACCTTACCCTAAAACCCAGCAAATGCGAATATCTCAAAGAAGAAATTAGGATTCTGGGATACAAGGTCAGCAAAAATGGCATTCTTCCCGATGATGCAAAAATTAAGTGCATAAAGGATTTTCCCAGGCCACAGAAAGTGAAAGATGTGCAAAGTTTTTAGGATTATGCAATTTTTACAGAAAGTTTATAGAAAATTTCGCAATGATTGCTAGACCACTACACGAGGTTACCAAAAAGGGCCGTATTTCCAGTGGGGGCCAAAACAAGAAGAGGCATTTAAAATTTTAAAGGAAAACTGACATCTCCACCAACTCTGCAGCACTTTAACCCTAATAAAGGAACAATTTTACGGACCGACGCAGCCACATGCGGCATAGGAGCTATCTTGCTACAAGAAGACGAGAATCATCAAGCGCACCCTGTAGCGTACATCAGTAGAAGCCTCTCTGCCAGCGAAAAGAACTATACGATAAGTGAACTAGAGTTACTCAGCGTCGTCTGGTCTCTAAGCTACCTCAGACATTTGATTTATGGCCGTCCAGTGAAGATAGTGACTGATCACCACGCCCTTTGCTGGATGAATTCTATCAAAGAAAATAACAGACGGTTAGCCAGATGGGCACTCAAGCTAGCGGAGTTCGACTACACTATTGAATACAAAAGTGGGTCAGCCCATAAGGACGCCGACTGTATGTCCAGGAATCCTGTACTACATCCAGGAGAAGTCAACAGCAGAGAAGAAGAAGACGAGCTACCAACTTTTGCGGTAAAATCTATAGAAGTGGCTGCACTACAAGAACAAGACCCGGAGATAAGCCAACTAAAAAGAGCAGTTACAAATCCCGAGGACACAGATATACCCATAGCCATAAGACGAAGGGCTAAGAACTTCAGGATATCAGACAATACCCTGTATAAGATGAACACAACTAATAGGGGCCTAGAAAAAGTTTTGGTAGTACCAAAAACAATGCGAGAAGAAGTATTATGGGAGTTGCACGCCGCACCAACCAGTGGTCATTTAGGATTAAGCAAAACTATGGAAAAAATCAAAGCCAGATTTTTTGGACAGGGATGATTAAAGATATAGAAAAATACGTCAAAGGATGCCCAGACTGTCAAGCCAGAAAAGGTCAGCCATATAGGAAGACGCCAGGGCTGTTGCAGCCAATTCAAATAGGCTCTATATTTGATAAAATTGGAATAGACTTGTTAGGACCTTTTAGGAGAAGCAATCAAGGGAAAACTATGATCGTAGTGGCGACAGAATATGCAACAAGATATGCAATCACTGCAGCATTACCAAATGGCAAAGCAGGACCAGTGGCCAAATTTCTTTTGGAAAAAGTGTTCTTAATACACGGGATACCCAGGACCGTACTCAGTGACAGAGGAAAAACTTTTCAATCAGAATTAGTGACTGAATTATCAAGACTTATGGGGGCCAGAAGCCAGTTTACAACAGCATATCATCCTTGCTGCAATGGTTTGACAGAAAGGCTAAATAAAACAATAGCAGACATGCTATCAATGTACTGCAACACACAACAGACAGACTGGTGCAGCTATCTACCATTTATTACATTTGCCTACAATACTGCATTACAAGATACTACCAAGTTTAGTCCATTTATGTTAATCTTTGCAAGAGAACCAACCCTTCCAGCAGAGGCAGCACTTGTGGATGCAGAGGGAATGTCAGACACACTTCAAATCAGGGAAAAAGCACTATCAATAAGGGCAATAGCCGCAGAAAATATAAAGAAAAGACAAGAAAAAGCAAAAATAGAATTTGACGACAGACATAGAGATTTGCAGTTTCAGCCCGGGGACAGAGTAAAAGTTTTCATCCCTATCAGAAAAGTGGGGCGCAGCGAAAAATTACTACTAAAATGGTTTGGTCCATACAAAGTACTAAGAAAAATGGGGGAAGTAAACTACGAAGTAGAAAAATTGGAGGAAGAAAGAAAAATGTCGACATTGTACATGTAAGCCGCATGCTCCCATACAACGATCCTTGGACATCCGCGTCGCCAATTTGTCAAGAAATCCCAGATGAGGAGGAAAACCAGACGGCGGCGGCGTCCACACAGAATAGGCGAGAGGGGGAGGAAACCGTGGCAGAAAAATAGGGACTCCGATAGTGAAGATTCAAACGAAGAAGATAATCACGAAGGAGTGGGGCTAAATGCACTGTGGCCGTATAGAAGTGATAAACAAAAATCGCGCACGAAAAGAAACAGTGTCAAGTTTATTATAAAAAATGGTCGAATAGTGGAGGAGAAATGGGGGACATACACGCAGATTGAAAAAAAAAAAAAAAGAGTCTCACCAATAACTTATTTTGGTTTACAGGGTCCTAATCCAGTGGGTCTACCATTATGGTGCACAGGAAGTCGAAGTCTCCGCCGGAGCCAGTTGGAAGCCACTTCCAGACACGATTTCTTACGAGGGTTCAATTCCAGTGACCTACAGAGTTCCTTGGTATAGTGACAGTCCCGACGTGCCAGTACCTGCCAAGACAAGATGCCTAGAAACAGACGAAAACTGTAAAATATGGAAATATATGGACAACGTAGCTGCAGCAGTGGATAATGAAGTAAACACACTAGCCGACAACTGGAATATTACCTACCTAAGACAGCAGTCCAGGGAGAGGCGAGCCCTATCCTTATCCTTTGTTGCTGATGGCCTAAATTGGTGCTGCGGTGTTGCCACACAACAGAAGCTAGACTCCATGGTAATGGACACTAATGTGCTAAAAGCAAGAATGCAGTCGATCACAAGAGGCTTGGAAACCACCATTCAAACTATAGGGGAAGACTCCATTCAGATGCAGCGGGTCCAAGAGGAAACAGCCACAGCCCTAAAAATTACAGAATCAAGAATTAAAATTTTGGAAAAATATGCTGAAAACATGGCAAATCAAGCAAGAAAAGAGCAGCTGGATATACACAACCTTATGATGGCTACGCTGAAAACTAATTTGGATTTCTCCAGAAAAATTTTGAAACTTACCAGAACCATGAAGAACCAAGAAGTCCTGCACGCATGCAAACAGCAGCAAATTCCAATCACCATCGTAAAACCATCCATCCTGAGGGAAGACCTTGAACATCTTGAACAGGAATTAAGAAAAAATGGACATGAACTGACACTACAACTCCAAGAGCTATCGAAGTACTATGAACTGCCCATATGTGAATGTACCTTTACCCACAATGAACTGGTGATCCATATCAAGATACCTACAAATGAAAAACAACATCAGTGGAAAATGTATGAATTAGTAACCTACCCATTTGCCTGGCAAGGTCAAACCTGCATTATTGAACATGACACCCTGTATATGGCCGTTTCTGAAAAGCAAGCAATGGAAATACAACGCACAAGACAGATATCTGGTACAGGTCTACATTTATGCTCACCCTATGGAAATAAGCTATGCTACTTACAGGTTCGCAGCAGACAGCCTCAAGGGTCCATCATGTGCAACAAAATCTGTTCCATGGCACTACAGTGGAAGATCTAACGGCTCACTGTCCAATGCGGTGTCATCAATCAACACTACTGGTAATTACAGAAGTCAATAACGACGAATTTGTAGTCACTCACCCCCGAAGGACATGGTTATAAAGTGCAGAACATCACTACACCGGTACCCAGTAACATCACAACAGCATTAGGGCAGCCAAACTTGTCATTCCATGCCAATGCAGCCTACAAGTAAACAAAGAAATTTTAATACCTGAAGATACCCATGCAAGGACGGAGGCGAAGATTTAAAAATAAATCATGTAATTCCAGCGGGATGGACTACGCTAAGATCATTTGTACTGAACCCCGTATCAGCACCACAGCCACCCAAGTTCAACAACATCCAGGAATGCCTCAATAGCAATTGGTCCCTCAGCATACCGCATCTTAATCTAACATCCAGCAGAAACCTAATAAAAAAATATAGCCAAAGAAATTAAAGAAACCAATCAAGACGTAAAAACGTATACATGGCACACCGAAAATCACAGCATTATGCTAGTTTGGAATATCCTCTTGACAGCCGCCCTTATTTACCTGGTTTTTCACAGACAGTACCTACCAGTCATTTCTCTAGGACACCTGGTAGCAGCGCAAGACATGCGGGCAACAAAGGAGCACACGGCAGTACTTGCAACGACATGTGGCACATTCATAGTAATACTAATCCACACTAGTCTTTAAAATATTTTCGTACTTACGGGACAAGAACAGAATGGAAAAATCCAACTCCACAGAGGACCCAGAGCACCACCGAGACACATAACCTTAACACCAGAGTACACTTTGGAGGTTCCTCAATCAGCAAACCCCGGATGGTTCGTTCACATGCGCTGTTAAAAATGCTGAATCAACCCAGTAACATCGGCCACGGTCAGGTTGATGACATGTCGTTACCGTGGCAAATGTAATTGTGCTACGATACATTTTTGTAAATTAATTTAAATAATATTTATTATATCTACATAGGTACCCGAAATGGATCCAGGGGGAAATCTTTAGATAGGCTTTTTTAGAGGCGTTGGGGGTCCAACGCTTTCAGGGAAAAGGGCATATCGTGAACACCTAGTATAAAAAAATGTATACATTTTGGGGATTTTAAAAATATACATTTTTGGGAAATTTAAATTTTAATTGGGTTCGCACTTTAACATTGGGAATTTCACACTGATAAACAATACGTGAATTGTCAAGGTTTTAAAAGTAGGGTCCAAACAATTTAGGTTGTTCTTACAATAATAAAACAAAAACATTAAACAAGGAGTTACCTAGAATAAAACAACACTGAAAAATGAAATATTTAAAGTGAGAACAAATTTTAAGACGGGGAGTAGAATCCTGACTTGAAGAAATACTGGGTGCCCCCATTGTCCAAAGAGTTTAAGGGGAAGAAAGGGGGATGTTCACAATACTATACCGGTAAAATTGTACTCTTATTTAGTGCAAAATATAATATTTTTTATTTATTTTTAAAGTGGCTTTAAAGTGCCCAATACCCCATCCGAGTTACGCACCCCAGGCGACGTATTTGGCTAAAGAAAACATGTTGTCACACACCCGGCACCTCCACCATATGTGACGTTGACATTTTGGAATTACATATATGGCCACTTTACGTCACTGGGCAAAATGTACCATATGGAACTCTCTATTGGGACCATGAGACCGGTGGACCATCACAACTAACTTTGCATTAAAAACCAACTTAACTTATTTGATTAACTTAAAGTTAGTACGGGCATATCCCTAGGGATAGCCCGTACGGGGCTTAACCTCAAACTTTTAACTTTATGCTTGACTTCTACTAACTACCTTCTTATCTAATAAACAATCAATTATTCAATCCCCGTCTTAAAAATTTTGTTCTCTTTTAAATATTAGATTTTTTAGTATTTGTTTTACATTTCTAGGTAACTCGCTTGTTTAATGTTTTTGTTTTATTATTAAAAGAGTAACCTAGAAAATTGTTTGATTTCTACTTTTTAAACCTTGACAATTCACGTATTGTTTTATGTACCAAATTTCCCAATGTTAAAGTAACCCAATTAATATTTAAATTTCCCAAAAATGTATATTTTAAAATCCCCAAAATGTATACTTTTTATACATAGGTGTTCACAATATATTTTTCTTCATTTAATTTTAACAAGGTTAACTATGACTTTATTTATGAAGAATTTTAGCATGTTTCCGTAAAGAGTGATAATATCACGGTTTTCCAGTAGCAGCTACTTTTAGATAGCAGTAGCAGCGATCACCGATATCAAAAATCACTGTTAAGCCCACCGCTATTTGCCAAAAAATATGTCTAAATAATATTCGGTGAGGTCACGGGCGACCCCGTGTTGTCATTTCCAAGGATTAAGATCGATATGTACAATGTCGTGTTAATCCTTGGTTTACTTCACTACTACTCTAGAAAAAAACCGAATTTTGATATTAGTGGATAAGTAAAAAATATAGAATTTGTTCCTTCCCAACACGTTGTCATAACTTGATAAAATTTTTAAAAGCGTAGAGTATAAACCATATTGTTATTTCGCAATTTGATTTGTTTTTCCGCTAAATAAAAAGTTATCCTGGGTATGTATTAAAAATGTTCATACACATAGTTGGAATAATTATAAAAATATCTCCTATGCCTTGTATGTTTGTTAGAGTTTAGCTTGAATTTATGATATTGTAATCTAAATTAAGCTATTATACGTTAATTAAGTCAACGAAAAAAACCCTTACCTTTATATTGGAAAAAATGCTGAGTGCCCCTTGGCACCAGCCATTGGGTTTTTTGCAGTTTTGAGAGAGAGGAGACACATCAACCCGTGTGGATTTATTAATGTCTAAGAAAAATTGCGATTGGACTCTTTGGTTTGACCTCCGAACAGTGCGGACGTGCGTAGAGGACTACAAAGTTCTTCCCGGAGTGGCGGCTAGAGGTGTCGTACGAACGTTTTTTACCTTCGGGGATCAAGGAAAGATTCACGCTAAATTGACGGCATCTTTCTTCTGGATCTAAGCGCTGTGAGCGAAGATTCCTATAAGCTGATGGTATCCTGTTTGGTGGTGAACACGAGGTATTTCTCAAATGGCGGGAAATAGATAGGCGTGCCATGGGAACTGTCAGTAGTGAAAGTGAAGGTTATACGTAACACCAGTAGCAGATCTTGGTTTGACAGTCGACAATTTATGCATTGCATCGAACGTTGAATTATTTGTTTTCTTTTGGAATTTCTGGGAGCTACGAGCTCGATTATCCAGATTTTCCGCCGACGAAGCCCTGGAAAGCATAGACCGGAAGGGGGAGAGTGGTGGATTGGACCTGAAGGGACCAAAACCAAGAAAAAAATAGAAATAGAAAAAATAGAATAGAGAAAATTGCGATTTAAAGAAAAATGCCACTGAGCAAAAGCAAATTAAAAAGATATCACAAAGTGAGATAAAGACGAATTGATTAATTTAAAAACTAGACAAAAATATATCACAAAGATGAGAAATAATTAGTAACTATTAAGGTTAAATAACCTTTTATTAGAGATAAGTCTCTAAGGAAAGAAATTATCTTATCAGTGTTTCTATAAGCAAGTTTCTCTTGAGGGGGCCTCGAATGCCAAGGTTGTAGAGGGTTTGAGTTATATTATATAAAGGGTGCCAAACACTATTTGCACACACATTTTTTATATTGGCATTGATGGTAAAGCATTGGCAATTGGTGGCAATATTATGCCAACATCTAACACGTATTAAAAAGTCAACCCTAATGGCGGCATACCAATACCAATCCTGATTAAATAAAGCATGCCTTTTTGTTGCGGGCAAATAATTATTCGATTTTTGAAGGCAAACCTTCAACCCATATTCATACTTTTCAAACCATATTATTAACATTGGTATTTAACTAACATTAGAGCAATTTTTTTGATCTATTTTATTAATAATGGCAGCTAAACAACATTATTTTGTTTTTTTACCTAATTTAAAGGAAATGGCCTTTTCATAACATTTTATTGTTAAAAATCATGCAAATAAAAATTAGGTCAAACAAAATGTTTATTATGTATTTTGAAGCGAATAAAAATAAAATGATGGTAAAATTAGCTACGTTAATTTTGACCGAAGGTAACCGCTTTGTGCATTTGTTCTCTACGTGGTTTTCTAGCTTTTTAGTTTTTTTTTAAGAAAAGAGTTTTTTATTAGACATAATTAAGTGTATTCATTACCTAATAAGTGTGTGTTGTGTGATTAATTGGTGATGGCTAGGCGAGAAGGCAAGATATTCAAGTAGACTGTTAGGAGCTGTAAACATTTTGTTTAAAACCTTATTAAAAGTTTTAAAGACGTGTTAATAAAAATATTATATATATTTAATAGTTTTTTGACATACCGATAGATGGCGTAATGGACAATAAACTACTACGTTTCTGCAATATCTTCGCTTTTTATCGCCTAAACCGTACCCATTAGACAAAAATAATTCGAGAGCGGTCTGCGGTAGGTGATCTCACTTAGCTTTGAAAGAAATATCTTCGGCTAGTGTAAAAATCTGCATCTCCAAGTTGGACAGTGTTCCGAGAGATGGTACTTTGCATTGCAAGGAAATTGCATGCAGTAAGGAGTTTTTCCTATTTTAATTTTCAAATAAAATATCGCATCATTTTAGCTTTTAAAAAAAGTATATGCGACAATTTTCGTCAATAAGACGTCAGCTTGCTGCTTGGGAGTATCTGCATTTGCCCACTTTCGTGTCTTTTTGTTATATTTTTGCCAATAACTTATTAATGATGGATGCCATCATCCTAAATGTATTTTTTTATCATAACTTATTAATGACGGATGCCATCACATTATCTGCAACACGTGGCCTAATAACGGCCAATTGCCCACTTTCGCGTCTTTTGATACCTTTTTGCCAATGCCTTGCCATTAAAGAGTGTTGGCAATGCCAGTAAATTAAATGTACAACGCCGGCAAAAAATGTTATATGGGTGGTCTCACACCTATCACAAGTAGGGGGATTGGATATGGTAATAAGATATCCGTGCGTCAGTCTTGTGTGACCAATTCTAAGTCTGGTCATGAGGGCGAGAGAGTGTCTGGAATAGTTTTCCACGGAGGTATTTGTAAAGATTGTGTCCTTAACCTCATGTAACTTGTTGTCTTCTAGCTGAAGATCCCATTCAAGTTGAAATATGGCTTTGATCTTGCGTTTTGAGAATACTCGCAGATCTTTTGGGCTAAAAATAGGGTTGATTTTTGTGTGGGTTGCTTTTGTCAAAAGGTTGGCCCTCTCGTTACCGCTAATGCCAACATGACTAGGAATCCAGAGAAGTGTTCCAGACTTATTCTGAATATGAATCTTTTCCACGTTAAATTTAATGTTTAGGGCTAGAGGATAAGTGGGGTTTAAAGATTTTATGGAACTGAGGGAGTCAGTCGCTATAGCCTAATATCTTCTACTTATTTTGTGGACCTATGTATTAAAGAAATAACAAAGGGTTTATTTAAAGAAGTGCATTTTTGCCAAGTTTTTTTAAATCAAAATTAGGGTAAATTGGCGGGTTTAAACCCATTAAAATAACGGCTATTGTGCCTCATAACGATAGAAACAATAAATGGTCTTGGGAAATGTTTTGCAATTTTTATTACTAGCTGGCTATTAAGGAACTTACACAAACTTTTTAGAAGTTTTATTGCTTATTAGTAATAACTGTAAATAGTAAACATGTCGCGGCCATAATTAAGTTAATACAATATAATTAAACACAATATTCACCTTTTATTTTTATCAAATATACATATTATAACTGTTTATTTTACAGCCTTTACAACGTAGTCGTAAACTTGTTTAAAAAATATCCATAAAAGCTTGAACACAACAAAAAAATTTAAATATTATTTTAAGAGGTTATAGGCTTTTGACTAAAAAAGGCTACATTTATCTGTTGACTAATTTAGAATAACGTATGTCCTAAAAGTTTTGGCACAAAACTCATTGTCTTTAATTTTAACAAAAACAAAATAATATCAAGTTGCCTTTGAAAACAAAAGTTTATTTACTTTATTTACTGTCAGTTGAGATTTATTTATTTTGAAGTTTTCGCTTTAAGATGTCGTCTAAATTGAAAATAAGAAAAAGTATCTACAAGTTAGTTGGGCGGATACCCAAAGCTGAAATCTGTCGAATATTCCAGAATGAAAACATTTCACGCAGAACCATTTATAAAACAATAGCGGAGTGCGAGCAGGGAATACCATGTCTGAATCTCCCAAAAAGTGGAAGACCACGTGCATTTACCGCACAGAGGTCAGAGAGATTGGTGAGAAGAGCAAAAACCAGATTGGAATGTCAACGAGGAGACTGGCTAGGCAATACAGATCTTCTAAGAGTACGATATGGTTGGAATTGAGGAGGAATGATCTTAAATATCGAAAGAGACGTAAGTGCTCCAAATACTCTCAAGCGCAGCTTCTTGTTGTGTCAACTGAGGCGGATACATTTGCCAATGAAAAAATCATTATTTTAGATGACGAAAAGTATTTCACTTTCAGTAATTCTGAAATGAAGGGAAACGATGGATTTTATACGGACAACGTAGAGGAATGCCCTGACAATGTTAGATACAAACATAAAGCGAAATTTGCAGATAAAATCCTTGTCTGGTGCGCAATTTCTAACAGGGGTGTATCCCGACCTTTTGTGGGAAGAGTGAGGGGTGAAGCTTTGAATAATCAGAGCTATATTGATAACTGCCTTTCCAAATTGCTTCAGTTTGTCCGCGAACATCATGCTAATGACGATATCATGTTTTGGCCAGACCTAGCATCATGCCATTACTCAAGAGATACCCAAAACTGGCTTCTGACAACACCACATACCTTTTGTTCCCAAAAACGATAATCCTCCAAACTTGCCGCAGGCTTGCCCAATAGAGGATTTTTGGGCTGTACTGTCTAGAAAGGTTTATCATGGAGGCTGGGAAGCACAAGATGAGGAACAATTAAGACGGCGAATTTACGAGAAATTAAGAGAAATTGAACTGAATTCCGTCCAGGACCTCATGAGAGACATTCGAAGAAATTTGCGTCTGGTAGAGCAGAATGGGCCACTCCACGTAATTCGATAGTATAGTTTAGTTAAGTATTGAGTTGTAATTTATGATAACCAGTTAGTGTTTTTTATTTTAAAAAACCGATAAATATTGTGTGCCAAAACTTTTAGTACATACGTTAGACGTTGGTATACTGGTTAAGCAAATAGGTATTGGGATATCGGCCCGTAAAGTTACAACAAAGGATGTATATAATTAATCAAATCAAAAATATTTACCTGCAGGTATCCCCGTTAGATTGTCTTTTTTCCTCACATTGCCCATGTGTTATGTTATTTAGCTGATTCTCTATCCATATATTATTCCAAGGAAATGTGGAACGATCATTCGAAACTGACCACTTAGATAGAACACACTTTTTTTTCTTTGGACAATCCACAAAGCCTATATACTAACGTACCGTGGGTGTCTTAAGCGAGGTAAAAGGGAGTTTGTTGACACGAGACTTAAATACTTAAAGATTTGGGGGGAAGGAAAGACCTCCGCGGGCAGCAAGTTCCACATTTTAAAAACTCTAGGGATAAAAGAACAAATAAAGTGGAAAGTTCGTGGCCTGTCCAGTTGGACCGTATAGGGATGCATACGTGCGGCATCACGAGTTTTTCTGTTGGGAAGCGTGAGTGGAGGAATTATATTAGACAATTCTTTAGAGCAGAAGCCATGGAGGTACCTTTAAAAAAGCGATAAATACCCCACAGCCCGACGATGGGCAAGAGAGGAAAGCCTTTTTGTAAGTAAATGATCATTAATGAGGCAAACAGCTCTTCTCTGAATGGAATGAAGAATGCTAAGGTTTGTGAAGGACGCCATGCCCCAGATATTAGAACAATTTGTCAATGGAGCTCGGATTTTTGACACATACAAAGTGAATAAATGGGAAGGGAAAACTACTTTTGGCTCGAAAGAGAAATCGAAGCTTTTTGAAGCTGCCATGGCTATAGATGCAATGTGTTTATGCCAGTGAAGGTTACTTTTAAATGTGACGCCCACAAGATTAAAGATGTCTTTGCTCTGTAAAGCTTGGCCGCTCATAAGTAAGGGATGAGTATTTATTACTCTTTTTGCGACAAGCAACATGATTATGTTTTATTAAAATGGACAAGATTTTTGACGTTCCAATCCAATATTTAAATAAGGTCCTGTAAAAGAGATATCTGCATCGCTTTTTGTTTGCTTTCCAAATCAGGTTTAGAGGTTGGTTTGGAAACCTGAAGTGAAAGATGCTATCTTCGGCAAAACCATGAATGGAATTAGTTGTGGACGAGAGAAGGTCGTTGATGTAAGAAACCATGTTGATGCCAGTACTGAGCCCTGAGGTACTTCAGCATTTACTTGGTGAAAGCTTAAAGAGTGGCCGTCAACAATAAATGATATTTGCCGATCAAAAAGATAACTAGATAACCAAGTACAGAGTCTAGTTAAGAGACCATAGAAGGGAAGTTTATTAAGAAGTGCGACATGCCAGACCTGGTTAAAAGCTTTAGATATCAAGAGCAACGAACCGAAATTCACTTAGAAACTCAACAGACATATTCCAGCAGTGTGATACGAAGAAAAGAAGATCTGCTGTAGATCTTTTGTAGCGAAATCCATACTGAGTGACATCCCCTACAAACCTCAGCATTCTTGATGCCATTCAAGAAAGAGCTGTTCGTCTTATTAATAATCCTTTACTTACTCAAAGATTTTCTTCTCTTGCCCATCGTCGAGCTGTGGGAGATCTATCGCTCTTCTATAGATACTTTTACGGCTTCTGCTCCGATGAATTATCCAGTATAGTCTCTTCTCTGGAGCTCCCAACAGAGAAATTCGTGGTGCCGTACGATTGCATCCCTATACGGTCCAATTGGACAGGCCCCGAACTTCCCATTTCGTTCGTTGTTTTATCATTAGAGTTTCTAGACTGTGGAACCTACTGCGGAGGTATTTCCTTCCCCCAAATCTTCACGTTTTAAAGTCCCGTGTTAACAAACTTCCTCTTATCTTGCTTAAGACACCCACGGTACGTAAGTATTTAGGCTTTCAGCCTTCGTGCATTGTCCAAAGATAAAAAAAAAGGTTAGAAAGTTTGGTTGTAGTTGTCATATTATTGCAAAATTAAAAATTGTCTTGAGTAAAAATTAGGTATAGAAGGTTACATTTTTTTTTATCTTAGGACAATCCACGAAGGCTGAAAGCCTAAATACTGACGTACCGTGGGTATCTTAAGCAGGGTAAGAGGAAGTTTGTTAACACGGGACTTAAAAACTTGAAGATTTGGGGGAAGGAAAGACCTCCGCTGGCAGCAGTTCCACAGTCTAGAAACTCTACGGATAAAAGAACGAACGAAATGGGAAGTTCGGGGCCTGTCCAATTGGACCGTATAGGGATGCATAAGAGGAGGAACTATACTGGATAATTCGTCAGAGTAGAAGCCGTAAAAGTATCTATAGAAGAGCGAAAGATCTCCCACAGCTCGACGATGGGCAAGAGAAAGAAGTCTTTGAGTAAGTAAAGGATCATTAATAAGACGAACAGCCCTTCTTTGAATGGCATCAAGAATGCTGAGGGTTGTAGGGAATGCCATTCCCTAGACATGAGAACAATATTCCAGAGAGGGTCGAATTTGGGACACATACAAAGTGTATAAATTGGAAGGAGAAAAATACGTTTTGGCTCGGAAAAGAAATCCAAGCTTTTTTGAAGCCGCGGTGGCTATAAATACAATGTGTTTATGCCAGTTAAGGTTATTCTTAAATGTGACGCCCACAAGGTTAAATGTGTCCCCGCTCTGCAAAACCTGGCCACTCATAAGCAAAGGATGAGTGTTTGATGATTTTTTTCGCGACAAGGCACATTATTGTGTTTTGGATGCATTAAATTGAACGAGATTTTGGCGCCCCAATCCAATATCAAATTGAGATCCTGTGAAAGAGATATCTGCATCGCCCTGCGTTTGCTTTCCAAGTCGGGTTGAGAGATTGGTTTAGGAACCTGAAAAGTGGAGTGAAGGGTACTATCGTCAGCATAACTATGAATGGGATTGGTTGTGGAAGAAAGAAGGTCGTTGATGTGAAGAAGAAACAAAGTTGGTGCTAGTACTGAACCCTGAGGCACTCCAGCATTAATTTCGTGAAAGCTTGAAGAGTGGCCATCAACAATGACTAATATACTGATATACATTAGAGTGTTTTGCAGCAAAAATATTACATCGCTACAATAAAGAGGTAAAATTTCATTTTAAAACATATTTTATTGTTAAGTGTGTAGTATTAAAACCTCTGATCTAATATGTAGATATTAATGTTTAGATTGACCAACTGTTTTATCTTATATTGATAACCATCAGAAGCAGCACCAAAAAAAGTCAAATATTTGTTTAATAAGCATTCTTACAACGTTTAAAGCGGTAAAACTTTTGTTATAGTTCTTAGAACGATCCCCCTATTGGCATCCTTTATCGAATATAAATAATAAGCTCGCTGTTTATGCGCTGCTGGAGCGATCCATATTTGGTGATGCAGCTTATTCACCCAAAACAAAAAATGAACCGGACTGTTTTAATGCATTTTAAATTAGATTTATTAAATCATGATATAACGAAGAGATCTAAAGATTTAAAATGGAAATTCCTGATGAAGCGTTTCTACGGTTAGACAAATATTTATTTATGAAATTCCTTAATAGGCAAGCGCCATTATTTTAACAAAGCAATCATTACAATAAGATAATTGGTTTATTAAAGATATACATTTAATTTTTGATTTGTAACTTTTTTACGCAACATGTAAAAATAATTAAATATTTGTAATTTTAAAAAATATGTTAGTAGGGGTAGATAGCCGATTGAGGGGCCACCGTCCACCGGTGGAGCTTATTATCCCAAAATCTCTGACGTCAGTAATTATTTAGGAATCTTGCGCAACGCGTTATTTAGGGCGTGGCCTCTACTATCTGTCAAATCATAAATGTCATCTGTCAAATGTCAAATGTCACCTGTCATATGTCAAAAATCACGTGACTTAGAAAATGGCCGCCATGCGTAGGATCAACACCGACTTCACGGAAAGCCAGTCAACTGTCATCCGACGATAAAAATGGCGGTATCTCTTGTTTTTTTGTACAGTAGACAAGTATAGTGTTTTTGTCAGTTTTTTCATTTTCAACGGTTGTTTTTACCTTTAATTGTTTTAAGTGAACATAAAGGACGTTTAAAATTGATTTTTGCAACTGTTGTACAGTGTATGTTTTATTTACCTTTTTTTCTTGTGTTGTTTGTGTAGTGGTGTATCAACAAGTGGTTGTTTACATCCGTTTAAACCAGTTTTTTTCTAATTAAAACGTGTTATTATCTTTTTATTGGCCTAGTGAACTAAAAGGACCCTCTTAGTATAGTGTTTAGTGTTTTTTTGTGATTTTCTTTGCGATTTTTACACTCAAAAGACTACAGGTTATATACTAAATTTAGTAAATTTCTGTTTTGTAACAAATTATGAAGATTTTTGAAAATGCCGTACTCTTGTTGTGTGCCTCTTTGTAAGAGTACCAGTGCCAGTAAAGGCCCAACGGTTTCAGTTTTTTCTTTTCCCTGAAATGAAGATTTTAAAAATAAATGGATACATGCTATTCGTAGGGAGAATTTTATTCCAACAACACATTCTATAAGGTATAATTGATGGTAATTGTATTTTGTTTAAAAATATAAAGTTGTCTATGTTCTTAGTAGGTTTATAAGTTACATTTTCAAAGTGATGATACAGAACGTAGTACAAAATTTTATACTAATACAGGTTTAATTTTGGACGTACCATTGAACAGGCCACGCTTAAAACCAGATGGGTACCTTTTAATTTTTTCTACTAAAGTGTAACACAGAAGAAAAAATAGGTCACTGAATTAATCTTAAATTGTTAAAATGTCTTTATTTTTACAATAAAATTTTTCATTCTAAAACAACGTATAAGTTGCACTGGCAGTTTGGATCCAACTACTCTTATTTCTGCAAACGACAGGGGTGGATTATGCTACCCTAACCATGACGTTGTGATATGTGCAGCTTATATGTATATAACTATAGAAAAAGTATTAACCAAAACATCAGTTTTTTAAGAAAACAGAACCATAGAGAAATTGTTACAGTTCTGTCTCTTAATAATATTAATGGTGTAGATTAAAATTTATTTTTGGGACATATTTGTCAAAAACATGACACAAATTATATAGTAAAAGAACTTTTATTTAAATTTTCAAATCTATTTTAAAAAAATTGTGCCAAACAAAAAATTATGTTTTAACTTCCAAAAATAATATTATGCCTCAATTGAAGCGGATAAAATCTGGCAACAAAAAAGAATAAATAGTTCGCATAACATATTTTTAATGTTTATAAGTTAGTTTATAATATAAGTATTTATTTTCAGATGATACCTGCTCAAGTATGGTGAAAACAAATTTGGTGGGGTTATGTAATTTGTAATCTGTTTTAAAGTACATTAGTTTGTCTAGCATTTTATTTTATTTTGTATAAACTTAAGATTGTTAAAACAATATTATTGTACATTTTTTAATTATAGTACTAATTTGTATTTTTTGACGTTGTCATATCCTTTTGGATTATTATAGACAATAAAGTGAAATAAATAAAAAAATACATATCAAGCTCAGAATGTATGTTAAATTTAATAATCTATTAAATTTTGTGAACATTATAAGTAAAAACATAATATGTATTTAATTGTAATGTTAAATGTACATTAATAATATATTCTACATTCGAAAATATTCGAAGAAAACAGATAGAAATATAATGCTAATATTTAAAAATTTTCTAGTCTACATGTTTAAAATAAAAGCAGTGTAAAACTTAATGCGAAATTCGACCTAAAAATTAATACTGCTTTGGTAAGTATGTCAATTTCTTTTCCTATAAAAAAATGTTTTTTTTTTTACTTTTTGTTTAAAGACTAAAATTAATATTAACTGGATTATACACTGCGTCTGATAAAGTTGTAACCATATGGAAAACTCTTTTTATTATTCATTTTGGGAAAAAATTCAGTCCATATGCAGTTATCAAATTTTATTATTTTTTTAAATCCTATATGAGATATGTCAAAAAATATAAATTTTGCTCAAACAGTAAAGTACCTTTGTTTTTAATATAAAAAAATTTATTTAAAAAGTAAAAAAAAGACGTACAAATATGCAGTTACAGCAGTTTAGTATAAAAATTCCTTCCATATAAATTATTATTACTTTTCTGGCAGGATACAATTTTAGCGTTTTTCACCAAATCTGAATGCTTATGCTTAATTTCTGTAATTTCATATTTGTACATGCTCATTAATTCTGAACAACTTTCTTTAATAGCACTTTCTGATTTTGTCAAAAATTAAGGTACTTTACTCTTGAGCAAAATTCTATTTTTTAACATATCTCGTATAAGACTAAAAGAAAATTAAAATTTAATAATTGCATATTAAGTTTTAGACCATGCAGAACTTTGTATAAATAAATTTTTTTTCGAAAATGAATAATAAAAAGTTTTCCTTATGGTTCCAACTTTATCAGACACACTGTATAATATGTAATATTTTACGATTAAATATCATAAAAAAATATTTTGATTACGATAAACATGCCCAATAACAAATATTTAAGTATTAAGGAACGACAGTTTATTATACACTACTTGTCTAGTAGCGCCGCCATATTGGATGTAGTTGGTAGGCTTTCTGTGGAGTCGGTGTTGGTAGGATACTTGCACTATGGTCATAAATTGATCTGCGCAAACGCGAAAATCCCAGGTCGTACCGTTCGGGCGCTATCGACTACAATCCTAATTTAACCCTGATGATGAGTCATCAGCGCGCAGTTTAAATTTTTTAGATATAGTATTACGTCATACCTATCGAATAGCGAAAACCGCATGACGTCATCTTTAGCCATAGGATCTTGGACATACCATTTAAACACATGTAAATTTTGTAGTCAAACATGGACAAAGAAGTAACCTATGGACAATTAAGTATATATTGGACAAAAATACGGCACCGTTTTTCTAAAATACGGCACCGTTTTTGTAAAATACAGGGCTGTTCACACCTTATGAAAAACTTTTTAATTATTAATTTTAAGAAAAAAAGTTATTCCTTATAAAAAGTTCTGCATGGTCTAAAACCCAAAATGCATTTATTAGATATTACTTTTTGCAGTGGTATGGCAAAAAATATGATTTTTTTAGGAGGAAAGTACCCTTATTACTCATAACATTTTCAATTTTTATAAATAAAAGATCTTTAAAATTACAATTAGCTTTCTAATATGCAATTTGGTTAATTTGAAACAAAGTTGTTGACACATTTTTTCTGCGATAACTGGAGTTTCTGTGGATTTTCGCTGTTTTGACAGTTCTTTAGCTTTCTTTACACAAAACATTTCAAAATAGGTATGTACAAACTTAAATTTTTACCCCTAATGCATAAAAATATTTTTTTCATATAAAAATAAGTAAGTGTGCATATTTAAATGTTGTTTTTAAATCTAAACATCTTTTCTTTATAAAAACTTTCCATATTATGAAAAATAAAGGTACTTTCTTCATATGCAAAATTCAAATTTTTTGACAGACCTCGTATATCACTGCAAAAAATAATATCTGACAATTGCATTTTGCGTTTTAGACTATGCAGAACTTTTTACAAAGATTAACTTTTTTCGTAAAATTGATAATAAAAAAATATTTCCATATGGTGGCAACTTAAGTAGACACACTGTATATGGTTATTAAATACTTTAAAAAATAAATGTCGCTGCGACTTCCGAGATCCCTGTACAACATTTAAAAAAAACTAGCCACGTGTTTGTGTGCTTATTTTTTTATTATGTAACAGTTTGTTAAATGTTATAAAACCATAGTAACTTTCCTGATTGATTTATTAGGTTCTGTCATCTCGATATTAGATTAAAATAAATAATGCATATATAGTCCGAATCGCTTTTAACGTGCGGGTCCAAAGGTCATTATGCATATGAATCAAATTAAAAAAACAGTGGCTACCAAAATATTGTTTACTTCAGCATTTGACATTTGACTTTGACACATTAAGCTGTGTATAGATATGAGCGTATAAATTGTAATTGCGTTAAACCTTAACTCGATGATTGGGTGGAGACAAAAAAGGGTTGGGCAAATTTTGCTTTTTATTAAAAAAAAATCGAAAACAAATTTATTGTTTTTAAAAAATCAGGAATATTTTATTTTTTTATTCTATATAAAGAAAAATTATTAATTCGCTTTTTAAAAATTATTTTAATGTTAAAACTATACAACTAAAATGCAGAAACATAAAGTTTATGATAATATACCTATTTTTAAATTTTTTTAAGATGTTGTTTATGCGCTATACTGTTTATTTTTGAGAATATTTTTTGCATGACAGGCAGTATGGATTTCGCCACAAAAGAACAACAGCTGATCTTCTTTCCTTTTTATCACACTGCTGGAAGTCTCTTACGTTTCCAGGTGTTTTTAATATATCCAAAGCTTTTGACCAGGTCTGGCATGCCGCACTTCTTAATAAACTTCCCTCCTATGGTCTTTCAACCAAACTCTGTCAGAAGAAATAGCTATTTTTTTAAAATTATTATAGAAAAAAATATCAATCTTATAAATGAAATTGTAAACGTAAAAAGACAAAAATCAGGGATTTTACTGAATGTATAAAAATGAAGAAAGGGGTATTGATTTATAAACCTAAAAGACAATGAGCATGTAAATAAAGCTACGAAAAGCTTTTACAAAAATGGTAAATGATAAAACATAGAAAATTTCCTACGTAATAAATCAAATGCCATAGTAATATCTTCTAATAGGATCAATAAACTGTATGTACATCACCTTTTGAGCCATCCCTAAATGTGGTAAATATCTTTACCAAATTTCTAACATACATAGTTTATTTAAACCTTTAAAACCGCGGTGTTATATTTTAGTCTATGAAATTTAAAAGTGTTGTTCCTTATTTTCATTTTCACAGATTCCCTTTAATTACTAGTCTTTCGCTTGCTTGCGTATTTTTTTCTTTTTGTTTTAAACAAGATCGCATTTTTTGTAATGTATAACCTTTGGCACCATTACGGCACCATTCTTAAATCAACTTAAAGAGCTCTGTTTACTTCTTTTCTATATTTCCGGAACATTCTATTTTTTCTTTTTTGTTCTTGAAATAAATATTAGAACTTCAAACTAGTTTTTCGCTTGCAGATAAAGAAATTTACAGAAAAACTTTGTATATTTATAATTTAAAGTTTAAACTATCAAACTGACATTAAATGTCATCCATTAATCAAAATCCTTATATTTTGATTGTTATGGAAGCCACTTATATTAATAATTGTATCCCTTTTTTGTTGTTAAAACCTGCATATATCTGTTTCATTTATCTTACGCGATACATTTAAAAGGTGTTAATAAACAAGTTAAAATATACTGTAACTACAAACGTTTGTCTTTGATTAATTGATACACCCGCATGATAAGAGCGATCTGGACTATACAATATATTATACTGAGACAATTCTTGACAAACAAAAATACATATTAGCATATTTTTATAAAGATATTTAACCATATAAATAATTGTATCCTTATTAGATGAATAATATAAAAAAAAAAATATGAATATATTTTATATTGCGACATAATCAGTTGTCGCTGCGTGGAAAAAAATAGGCGTGGGTGAAATCGCATTAGCGAGGCCCCTTTTGTATGTCAAAATCAACTATTTTATTAATTTAACGTAAGAAAACAGATAAAAGAAGGGAACTTTAGGTCTAAAGCGAGAGAAACTGTATTTTTTATATCACTTTTACTAAAGAAGGTACCTGACACTTCCTAACGGAGTTTGAATAATTCCTTTTAGGTTAGAGTTGCCATTACATCTGGCCCCTTAGAAGTGGGAAGCTCTTTAGGTGCGAGACGATGGGGGTTTCCATTTAAAAAAAATGACTTTAGGGTTTTTGTCGTTATCATTTTTAACTATTATTTTTGACCACCCTGTATTTCTTTATTTTAAAAATAATAATACAATCTACTAAAGTATCTCTTTCTTTACGAGGAACCCAACCCCAACTCATATGAAAGGCTTTTGTTTAGAAGAAATTGATGGTTATGTAATAGCTTGCAAATGTCATTTTTAACATAAAATTTAAAATAAGGCAAAAACGTTTAGACTTAGGTACAGAACACTATACATAAATTATGTTTAGAATTTTACGCGGAATCTAAAAAATAAATAATATATAGGATGAAATAAAATATCATACGATACACGTCCGTTAGGTGTTATTACAGTACTCGTTTAGATTCCAGACTCGGCTCCTGCGTCGCCTCGTCCCTAAACATCTCGTACTGTAATAAGTCTCCTACCGGAACGGATCGAGCAGCAACCATCCAAGTTATGGAATGAATGGTGTGTAAATGGGAAGGAGTAGGGGTCAAGGTACAATAAGCCTTCAGGCTGCAGTGCACCACCTGGGTGGGATGACCCCGAAAGGGCGAAAGAAAAAAAAATAGTCTCCTACCGAACTTATAACGTAAAGTACTATTTTAGTACGGTATTAATAGTTAGAGTATTTCTTATCGTCGAAAAGCGACGCTGTTTGTTTCAAAGAGAATAGACAAGGATAGAGGATCAATCGCCGTTTCGAAAAGTGGCACAATTTGAAGAAAGGGTTTGCGGGATGGCAGGGCATGCGCATACGCACTCCCAATGTCAAAATCGGCGGTATATTCAAAAACATTGATTTATTGAGTAAATATACATAAAACATTAATAAAAAGTGTAAAATGTGGTTTATACCGAAATTTATTAATATTTTAATGACTAAATATTGGTAATTTAGTGCTATTTGGTAGAAGACTATTTTTTCCTTAGACTGGAATAGGTTAATGTGGAAAAATGTATAGGTATAAATTTTAGGGAAATGAGAACTGAAAATAAAAATCTAAATAGAATTATTTCTTGAAAACTAAACTTTTATTGCGAGATTACTTATTTAGCATAAAAAATGGTACTATGTAAAAGAAGTGTATAATTTTAAGAAATATATGAAAATAGCATGCTCAAACTTACTAACCAAATAAATTTTGGATTTATGTTGATCCTATTTAGTTGAAAGGTATTATAGTCTATAAGTTAATATTACCTACTTATACTAAGAAAAGCGTAGTAGGATTTCAGTTTCCATAGGCCACTGTGCTTGGTCCATTTTATTCGATATCTACATACTTGTTTTTAACACGCTTTTATTAGCTTGGGTTGTATCCATCTATCTATCTATCTATCTATCTATGTAACGGAATCTTTGAGCCTAATTTTTACCAACTTCCAGCTATTCGATTTCTTTGAAACTTTGCACACGTATCAAGGACCCATGACAATGCAATAATCTGCAAACAGTATCCCGTTATCCTGATTAGGATCGCCAGGATAAAAAAATTCCTTTATATTATAAAAACAATATTGAATGGCGAATGCGCTAGATTATTAACACCTGTGTTGCCATCTTTTGCAACATCCCAAACTTTCTCAGGAACTTTAAAGAAAACTGTGTTTTTAACACGCTTTTATTAGCTACTCTTGACAAAGTGGCGAAGGAATTTTTAGTGAATAAACTGGAGCATTTTTATTACATACATACATACATACATACATGCATATCGAAGTAAAAAATGAAAAATAAATAATAGTTTAAAAAACTAAAAAAACACGCTTTTATATGCAACCGAACTAAAAATTAGAAAATAATTTTTCATTACAAAGAGTTTGTCACTTCAGAATAAAAGCGTGGGGTGCTATATTATATTAATATTTAAAATATTAAGCACCCCACGCTTTTATTCTGAAGTGACAAACTCTTTGTAATGAAAATTATTTTCTAATTTTTAGTTCGATTGCATATAAAGCGTGTTTTAGTTTTTAAACTATTATTTATTTTAGGTATAAGGAAGCAGATAAGATTGTAGGTTTTAATTAACAATGAAAATTTAAGTTTCCACATTACTGGATAATTATTTTGAAATAAAATACTTTTGTAAAAGAAGCTCAAAAATGTTCGTTATTGCAGAAAAAAAATCCTAATCCTAAACATCTTTTTTCCACAAATTTTCAATATTGGCAAAAATAAGTGTACTTTCCTCTTAACATAAATTTATATTTTTTAAGATATTTCATATACCTACCACTGAAAACAATTAATATCGAATGGTTAAATTTTTCGTAAAATTAATAATAAGTTTGCCTTATGGTACGAACTTAAGTAGACACACTCTATATCTTGGTTTGTACCTTAACTGGGTCAGTTATTAAGTTTTTTAAGTGTTTAGGCTTTAGGCCTTTTTATTTTTCGCTTTAGTATAATTTTTATCACTATTAATACTTTTTAAACTGATCATTTGTCTGACTTATACAGTTCAAGCAAATTTTTTAAATGAGAGTGACGCACACAGAAATCCTCTATTGGTTCATTGTGCTTTTACCTCCAACAAGATATTCATTAAATATATTTTACGGATGTATATAAAATATTAATGTATATAATGTTTTGTTACATAAATAAATCCTAGATAAAGTGTTAATTTGTTTTTATTAAAAAAAAACAACGTAAATAATTTAAAAAATAATTTATTAAAAAACCCATAAATTTCCACAAATTTTGTTTCAATAATTTATATCTATAATAAAAACAGGTCACACGTAAAATCAAACCGAATAAAATACAAAACAAATATACAGACACAACTAAGGCCACAACAATCACAAAACATCAGCCATATTGAACATGTGAAAGTCAAGAGTTTTGACATTTATAACAGCCAATAGCAAGCCGGAAAAACAACATCCCATGCGCATGACGAGTAATCCCGCTGTGTTAAGTTAACCATCAAACCGGTGAAAGTTCGCAAGATATTTGGCTGATAGTATTGATTCAGACACAAAAATGTTACGTAAAAAGTGCGTACTGAAACAAAAAATTCTAAATAAATCCATACTTTTAACCAAGCACGTCCTTTTTACCAACGTTAAGCTAGAATAAAATAAAACTTTGACGAGCTCTTTTGGTCGCTGAACACAATCACCAGTCGCAGGTGTGTGCCATTTCTTAATTGGTGGGGGTAAATCAACTGTTTCTCTCCCCTTCTCCATTCTCTTTGGTTTGTTTAAGATTCGCTTGCTTTTCGTGTTATTTACGTGGAGAAAGTTCCGGTGAATGACATGAAAACCAGGAATTCTTCTTTAACTGCTGAAAAGGCAGACTACTCTTTTGTATCTATTAACGTTGTTAGTAGGGAAAAATTTCCATTTATTTTCTTGTACTTAACTAAAGAATATGTAATCCAAGAAAGTAAAACATAACCCATACACTGACAGCCAACAAATAGGTTTATCTTTCCTTAAAATTTAGTCCCAACTGTAAAATAGTTTTTAGTAATACGATATAAATGAACCCAGGACTAAAAAGCTTCTGCCTTGTCCAACCTGCTACATACCACAACTCGCTTATAATTAGCAAAACTCAGACAAAAACAAGAAAACAAAAGTACAAACAACAGGCACTCGGGTCGGGCAGAGGCAAATTAAATTTATATTTTATGACACCAAACACAAAGCGAGCTTTAATGTATCCGGAATAAATTTCTATGTACTGTGAAATATCTTTAGTTTAGTATTGTGTTTTACTTACTGAGATAGAGTGTTTTTTAGTTTAATTTTGGCTTCTTTACAAATCATTAACACAAATAGTCTAAGCGGTACATACTACATCGGAAAAAAAAAACCAAAAATAAATAATAAAACATAAAAAAACCTGTAACTATTATTCAATTTATTTTTTCATTTCTATTCCTTATTTGTAAAATTCGCCATGAAAAATCTAGCATATAAATTAACCGCTGGCGCAAGTCGCTTTCCTCCTCTTTCGGCAACGCGAGAAGTGTATTGCAAATATAAAACGGACCGAAGTATACACCTCATGCGGGGTTTTGTTTACGCTTTGACGCTCCGTTGCCATGACAACGCTATACTTGCCGGCTGCCAGAATCGCGGGTGGAAGTATCAGGTGTATTGCTTGGTAAATCGCTAGCCTTAAAAGGATAGTATATGTTTTGGTCGTTTCGTTGGCTTTCACATATTATTTCGATTGTTTCCGTTTGAGTATTATTAACGACAGTGATTTTTCACAGGAAGAAATTAAAGGACAGTACAGAGCACTTCTCTATGAAATATTAGATCATACTTTGATGGAAATGAGAGTAAGATTCGAAGATTGTTACAAACTACAATTTCTTTGTCTTGCTGATACTGCAAAGTTTGGCCAGAATAACCAAACTTTTCCCACTAATTCTTTTCAAAATTTATTGGAGATATATGCCAAATCATTTCCAAAAAATTAGAGGCTTAAAAATAAACTTGACCTAATATTTTCTGATGAAAGTTATAGAAATATTTCATTACAGCAGTTAGTGAAACAAGTTGGCGCAAATAAAGACATTTTTACCGAGGCGTATAAACTTTTTTCGGTAATTTTAACGATATCGTCGACAAGCGTGTCAGTGGAAAGGAGTTTTTCTTGTCTAAAGCGTTTAAAAACTTTCTTAGGAAACACTATATTCCAAGATAGAGATAGAAAAATGGGGTTTTAAGAGGTGGAACTCAAATATTGAGTACCAATTTAGCCTTCAATCATGAATTGTTTGCAAAAAGAAGGAAAAAAATTTTGAATGCAGGTTAGTTCTGGTTATCAAGTCTGATGATGAACATCTCGAGAACAAAACGCGTCCGAAAAATAATCTTTTAGATTCGTAATCAGCGCCCCAAAAACCCCCACAAACCAAATTTCATTTAAGTCGACGATGCGTCCGGTTTGTAAATAATTACCTATTGGAAAAAACAAGAAAATTTGTTAAATAATTAAAAATGGTTACCTACTTATGCTAAAGTCTGGTTTTCTGGGTTTTGACACCTATTTTTTCTGTCGACGTTAACGTGTTTTTTTATTAGAGACATTTTGCACCCCTTATTTTGCAATTCCGTTGTGGTTAACGTTATTCTGAGACTGCGCAGTAACGCAAACATGATCCGTTATCGTTATTAACCATACCGGACTCCTTTAATTACGGATGAATACCGAAGAGCTTATCGTTATCGTTATCGTTATTGTTAAACTGCGTGGTTGCTGGATTGTAGAAATTTTAATATCAATTATTTAAAAGGTTGAAATTTTATTGCCGTATTATTTAAAATATCATTTATACAAAGGCTCTAATTAGCGAAAAATGTATAGCAGTAATAAAAATCAAATAGTGTTAAGAAATTCAAACGGACTTGCACTTTTACGGATATTCTAAATCAGTAATGAATTTAGATGTTACAATCTGGCACACTTGCTTTTTATTCTACTACCAAACTTAACCTCACTTTTTGTGTTTTGCTTATACTGTATTGTTTGCACCTACTTTAAAAAAGAAATCAACAGAAGTGTTTGCATATATTTAAATATCAATTTATATGTTATGAAGAATAAAAGTAAATACTGATTTTTCGGTAACTTTAAAATCGGAAAAATAAGGTTATGTGTCGAAAGCGCAGACGCAAGATAAATTTCTTATAAGAGGCTGCAAAATCTCTGTCTTAAACTGCTGCCGTAATCGTTATGTTTAATAACGACAACCATAAAAACGTCTGTCATTTTAAGAGGTGCAGAATGTCTCTATTACAATAATTTTTATGCTACAGGGCTAACTCAATAAATGACGTCTGCCTTGCTTAACGGTAGGTGGCGTGTATTCTTTTGGTTGTTAATCCTCAATATTATTGAGCCCAAATTTAGACAAGGAAAACCACGATAATCACAAAATATTGATGAAATATATTATCGTAATTTATTGTATAGTTTTTTTAATCTTGGACAAACCACGAAGGCTAAAATCCTAAATACTAACGTACCGTGGGTGTCTTAAGCACGGTAAGAGGGAGTTTGTTGACACGGGACTTAAAAACTTGAAGATTTGGGGGAAGAAAAGAACTCCGCGGGCAGCAGGTTCCACAATCTAGAAACTCTAGGGATAAAAGAACAAACAAAGTGAGAAGTTCGAGGCCTGTCCAGTTGGACCGTATAGGGATGCATACGCGCGAAACCACGAGTTTCTCTGTTGGGAACCGTAAGTGGAGGAACTATACTGGACCATTCTTCAGAGCAGAAGCCATGAAAGTACCTATAAAAACGATAAATCCCCCACATCCCGACGATGGGCCAGAGAGGGAAGCGTTTCTGTAAGTGAAGGATCATTAATGAGACGAATAGCTCTTCTTTGAATAGAATCAAGAATGCTTAGGGTTGTGGGGAACGCCATCGCCATGCCCCAGATATGAGAACAATATTCCAAGGGAGGTTGGAATTGGGACACATACAAAGTGTATAAATTAGAAGGATAGAAATATTTTTTGGCTCGAAAGAGAAATCCAAGCTTTTTTGAGGCTGCCGTGGCTATAGATACAATGTGTTTATGCCAGTTAAGGTTACTTTCAAATGTGACGCCCACAAGATTGAAGGTGTCTTTGCTCTGTAAAACTTGGCCGCTCATAAGTAGAGGATGAATATTTGATGACTCTTTTCGCGACAAGGAACATGATTGTGTTTTGGATGCATTAAAATGAACGAGATTTTTGGCGCCCCAATCCAATATTAAATTAAGATCATGCGAAGGAGATATCTGCATCGCTCTGCGTTTGTTTTCCAAGTCAGGTTTAGTGATGGGTTTAGGAATCTGAAAACTGGAGTGAAGGGTACTATCGTCGGCGAAACCATGAATGGAATTAGTTGTGGACGGGAGAAGGTCGTTGATGTGAAGAAGAAACAGCGTTGGTGCCAGAACTGAGCCCTGAGGGACTCCAGCATTTACTTGGTGAAAGCTTGAAGAATGGCCGTCCACAATAACTGATATACGACGATCAGATAGATAACTAGAGAGCCAAGTACAGAGTTTAGTTGAAAGACCATAGGAGGGAAGTTTATTAAGAGGTGCGGCATGCCAGACCTGGTCAAAAGCTATAGATATATCAAGAGCAACGATCTGGGACTCACCTAGAAACTTAAGAGACTTATTCCAGCAGTGTGAAACAAAGGAAAGAAGAGCTGCTGTAGATCTTTTGTGGCGAAATCCATACTGCCTGTCATTGTATAGTTAGACCCACATTTATTTTATTCTGAAAGCGATGCCGCCAAGTACAAAGCAAATAAACCCTTTTGCGAAAAATGATTTATTGCAGCAAAAATATTCAACCCGACAACTACACGCGTTACAGGTTTAATGGTACGCCAGAGACGAAATAAGAGGATGTTTTTTAAGTACGTGATACGTGTTTTCGAAATATTTTTAATTATTTATGTAAAAATATGTAATCAGGCTCTGTCAGAGGCTATGTACTTTCAAAAAGGTTTTTTACTTTATTATTTTATTATGAATGAAATAAATATGGTCTTAACTATAACAATATATTTTAGCCAAGACTTGCAGTATAAAAGTCGCTTAAAATTTATTTCTAGTATAGCTGTTATCATAATTTTTTACCAAAAAGGGGCATAACTTACAAAAATTACAATAAAACAGAATATATTTTACTGCAAAAACTGCTAGATCACACATATTGAATAATGTATTATAATACAAAGTTTGAGATCCAATATGTGTATATGTCGGAAGAATATTATTTATTGATCCTTTAATGCATTTCGATCATATGATAAATGACAGAAAAGTATCGCTTTTCTACGTACGCTAAATACATGGGTGGCGGATAAAATAAATATTAGTTTGATTGACATGGGTTCAAAATTAAACAAATAAAAATTGTAAGAGGTAATTGTTGTATAAACATGAGGTCAAAACTTATAGTACGAGATCCGAATAGGAAGCGACCTTCTACCATCTGTTTACCAAATAAAAATTGTTTTTTTATCTTTGGACAAACCACGAAGGCTAAAAGCCTTAATACTAACGTACCGTGGGTGTCTTAAGCGAGGTAAGAGGGAGTTTGTTGACACGGGACTTACATACTTGAAGATTTGGGGGAAGGAAAGTCCTCCGCGGGCAGCAGGTTCCACATTCTAGAAACTCTAGGGATAAAAGAACGAACAAAGTGGGAAGTTTGTACCTATAAAAAGCGATAAATCCCCCAGAGTTCGACGAGAGAGGAAAGCCTTTCTGTAAGTAAAGGATCATTAATGAGACGAATTGCTCTTTTTGGATGGAATCAAGAATGCTTAGGGTTTTGGGGGACGCCATGCCCCAGATATGAGAACAATATTCCAAGGAAGGTCGAAGTGGGACACATACAAAGTGTATAAATTAGAAGAGGAAAAATACTTTTTGGCTCGAAAGAGAATTTAAATACTATCTTTATAATAAAACAGATTATCCGGTAAACAGATAGGTGAAGGTCGCTTTCTATTCGGATCTTGGACTGTTAACTCGTAGAAAGATATCGCTGTACAAAAATATCAAAAAATTAGTTTAATTATCTTAAAAACTAAAAGCGACTAAACACTAAAATTTTATGAAAACATTACTTTTATAAAAGGGCAATTTTTGCTAGTTATTAAAAACTCCTAAAAAGCGTTAAAATAAGATACCCCTATCTTTCGTATAGACTAAGTTAAAAATAATTAATAGTTTAAAAAACTAAAAAACACGATTTTATATGCAACCGAACTAAAAATTAGAAAATAATTTTTCATTAAAAAAATATAGTCATTTCATAGTAAAAAGCGTGGGGTGCATTTTACTATTTTTTCATAACTTTTCCATCATAGATATTTGCAAATATAATAATTATAACATTTAATATATTTATCACCCCACGCTTTTTACTATGAAATGACAATATTTTTTTAATGAAAAATTATTTTCTAATTTTTAGTTCGGTTGCATATAAAAGCGTGTTTTTTAGTTTTTTAAACTATTAATTATTTTTCATTTTTAGTTTCTGCTACTCTTGACAAAATGGCGAAAAAATTTTTTAATGGACAAGAGTGGCAAATTTTAAAATTTTTCCAACAGATTGCAACTCACTAAAAAATTTCTTCTTCATTAAGTAGCAAAGTTTGAAATTTTGCCAACAGATGGCAATCCAGGCAATGTTTGGACCGTTGCCAATATATTGCAACCCACTAAAAATTTCTTCTTCATTTAATAGCAAAGTTTGAAATGTTGCCAACAGATGGCAACCTAGGTGTTGTTTTTATAATATAATGGAATTTTTTTCCTGGCGATCCAAAAAAGATAACGGGATACTGTTTGCAGATTATTGCATTGTCATGTTTCCTTAATACGTGTGCAAAGTTTCAAAGAAATCGAATAGCTGGAAGTTGGTTAAAATTAGGCTCAAAGATTCCGTTACATAGCCAGATAGTTACAACCCAAGTTAATAAAAAAGCGTGTTAACGGCATTTATTAACTGTTATTGTTCATAAAAATTGAACACCAATGGTGCAACTAACCCTATATTTTTATTGTTCATAAAAATTGAACACCCATGGTGCAACTAACCAAATTGTGTAAAAACTAAAAAATTTTTTCTTCATTTAATAGCAAAGTTTGAAATGTTGCCAACAGATGGCATCCTAGGTGTTGTTTTTATAATATAATGGAATTTTTTTCCTGGCGATCCAAAAAAGATAACGGGATACTGTTTGCAGATTATTGCATTGTCATGTTTCCTTAATACGTGTGCAAAGTTTCAAAGAAATCGAATAGCTGGAAGTTGGTTAAAATTAGGCTCAAAGATTCCGTTACATAGCCAGCCAGATTGATAGATTGATAGATAGATAGATAGTTACAACCCAAGTTAATAAAAGCGTGTTAAAAGCTTACATTAGGATAAAAAATATATTGAAATAATTATTTATTATTTAGTTTTACCATTTCTAGCATCTAAATAGTACTAACTACAAGCAGTTATTTTTTAGGACTAAATTAACCATTACTGTTATTATGACAAAAAGTGTACATTTTTTTAATGCACTAATGTACAAACTTCCATTTTCTCGATTTCCGCATAAAAAATCAGATTATTATAATTTTTTTAAAATGAACAAAAATGCATATTTGCAAGTAATTTTTAATTCTAAACATCTTTTCTTTATAGCTATTTGCGATATAAGCAATAATACAGGTTCTTTACTCTTAATAAAAAATTACGGTTTTGGTCAAACCTCGTAGACGACTCGTACAATTTGATATCTGATGATTGCTTTTTAGGTTTTGGACCATGCAGAACTTTTATAGAAAATAACTTTCTTCGTAAAATTAATAATAAATAATTAATAGTTTAAAAAAACTAAAAAACACGCTTTTATATGCAACCGAACTAAAAATTAGAAAATAATTTTTCATTAAAAAAATATTGTCATTTCATAGTAAAAAGCGTGGGGTGCATTTTACTATTTTTTCATAACTTTTCCATCATAGATATTTGCAAATATAATAATTATAACATTTAATATATTTATCACCCCACGCTTTTTACTATGAAATGACAATATTTTTTTGAATGAAAAATTATTTTCTAATTTTTAGTTCGGTTGCATATAAAAGCGTGTTTTTTAGTTTTTTAAACTATTAATTATTTTTCATTTTTTAGTTTCTGCTACTCTTGACAAAATGGCGAAAAAATTTTTTAATGAACAAGAGTGGCAAATTTTAAAATTTTTCCAACAGATTGCAACTCACTAAAAATTTCTTCTTCATTAAGTAGCAAAGTTTGAAATTTTGCCAACAGATGGCAATCCAGGCAATGTTTGGACCGTTGCCAATATATTGCAACCCACTAAAAAATTTCTTCTTCATTTAATAGCAAAGTTTGAAATGTTGCCAACAGGTGGCAACCTAGGTGTTGTTTTTATATTTTTATAATATAAAGGAAAATTTTTTTCCTGGCGATCCAAAAAAGAATGTTAATTTTTATTAATTGCACATTATGTATTATGTATACATTACACATAATGTAATTTTTATTATGGAATCCTTGAACTTATGGTGCAACTAACCCTATATTTTTATTGTTCATAAAAATTGAACACCCATGGTGCAACTAACCAAATTGTGTAAAAACTAAAAAATTTCTTCTTCATTTAATAGCAAAGTTTGAAATGTTGCCAACAAATGGCATCCTAGGTGTTGTTTTTATAATATAATGGAATTTTTTTCCTGGCGATTCAAAAAAAGATAACGGGATACTGTTTTTAAATTATTGCATCTTCATCGGTCCTTGACACGTGTGCAAAGTTTCAAAGAAATCGAATAGCTGGAAGTTGGTTAAAATTAGGCTCAAAGATTCCGTTACATAGATAGATAAATAGATAGATAGTTACAACCCAAGTTAATAAAAGCGTGTTAAAAAGTTTCCCATATGACGCCAACTTACGTAGGCACACAGTATATTTTTAATTTATGGAATCCGAGCAAATTGCCAAAAATAAATACCTTTTTTTAGAAATGGTAACAAAAATATACGCTACAGTTTCAGACACAGAATCCCAAAGATTAAATTTAAATAAAATTTGCATTTTAACCAACCAAAAGAAAATTAATTTCTTTTTAAAACTTTCACCGTTCAAAAGAAATAGCCAGAGGCGTTTTAATAAACGCCAGAAATATGTAATTTGTTAAAAATTGTTTTGCCTCGCAAAAAATATCTCATTAAATCTCTTGTATTTTTAGTAAATCTACAGGGTGTCTTAAAATAAGAGACTAATCTTTATGGGTATAAATCATGGGCGCCGCACTATGGGCCAGAGATACTTCAAAAGTTTGAAAAAGTCCCAAAAAATATTATTAAATTAATTGAAATAAATGCTGGTTATCGATCAAGTAGGTCATGAGCTATCAAAATATCATTTGTTTTACTGTCACAGTTGTCATGATTATGCAGTGGCAAATCTTAAATGTGCAAACCGTACAATTTAATGTAAAATGTAATTAAAACTTAACAAATAGTTTGAATTTAATTGCGATTTTTTTCTTCCGTTATTAATTAATTCTTTAAAGAGCAATGGATTCAGATACAGGTAAGTGCAAGATTTTAAAATATTATTAGAATATTCAATAATTTTTTGTTGGGACCTAAACTGGGAGGGGAATAAGCTTTTTATGTAAAATTTGAACGTATAATTTTAAAAAAAATGTTTAATTTGGATTATCTTAAAAACGGAAAATTTGGTATTTTTCTAAAATATTTTCATTAATAAAGGAGTACTTTGTCTTGTTAAAAAAAAGAAAAAAGTTGCACATATTTGCACTTTTTAAGAAAACGATTTATTTTGGCCCTTATGTATACCCATTTTAAAGCATTTTTTGGATATAGTAGAATTTATCATAAATTGTTACTTGTTTTCTACTAATTTTAAATGTGTTAATTAAGCAAATTCGCAAAATATTTTTAGCATAAGCGAAGTGGTAGTTTCTTTTTGCGTTTTAAACATCATTTTTGGTATTTTTTTTAGAAGAAGTGGGGCACTCAATTCAAATCCAGACCCTATTCGAATCTGGCATTAAAAGAGCTGAACTGAAACATACATTGGCTTCTATTTTATGCAACAAATGCTCTAAGGAAAACCAAAGTTTAATAAAAAGTCTTGCTAGAGACTATTTTTTAAATTTTAGAAAAAATGGCTAAGCGTTCATAGAATCAAAGATCGTTTTCTTAAAAAAAATGAAAGTTGGTTAAAAAAGCAAATTTTAATTCCATGTAATGCAAAAAAAGAATCTACTGTTTACTTTCTAGTTCTTTGGATTTTATTTTACCTACCATTAAATTTAAACTTGCAAACACTTCGTTACGTAAATACTAGACATATTTATCCAAAAAAAATATTTTAAAAATATTAAACATCTATAAAAGACTTTTTCAAACTTTTAAAGTGGCTCTGGCCCACTGTGCGCCGCCTAGATGAAATCCCAGGAGGGGGGCACCAGGCAAGTGCGGGATTTTTTTATTTAAAATTTCTTGCCGATAAAATCGCGTTTTTGCTATATTTTCGCAATAATACCACAACCGTTTCAATAATTATACAGATTGGCCAAACTTTTTCTAGAAATATGATTGCTATGTAACGTTGAGAGACCAGGGCCGTAATAACTGTTTGAGGCGCCCTAGGCTAGAATTCCCGGAGCGCTATTTTTCACCAAAACAAATTTTTGAAGAGCAAAAAAAAGGTCCTTTCCTCCGTTGCGCCTTACTTCTTCACCCCGAAAAATTTGATGACAAAAAAAGGTCATTTTTTCGAGCCTATTTAGTCACCAAAAATCCCCACCCGACCTAAACTTTTTTCTTTTTTAAAAACTCCCCTGTTTAGCGCCTATTACTCCTCTGTCTGGCGCCTATTTTTTTATGGCGCCCTAGGCTGTAGCCTAGTCAGCCTAATGGATAATACGGCACTGTGAGAGATAGTTATAAGAAATAATGTAGATAGAAAAAGAAGCATACACCAGTGTTGCCACATTGTTTGGAGGGGTAAGTTAACGCGCGGTTTGGAAACTTAATCTACGTTTTTATAAAGAGCGTAAAATAGTACACATGAACTAAAAGAAATAATGACGAAATCAAAAGTAACTTGACCGTCTGGCTTAGTTGATGTCGCGTTTACTGTTAGATTGCATAAATTGATATTAAGGTTTATTGTAGTAGACATGGAAACAAAACACTAGTTCAAAGTGTGAAAAGTTATTGGGTTCTTAAAGGTATAAACATTTATATTCTTCTTCGACCAGTACCGAACGACTGAAGGATTATTGTGGCCATGAAGAGAAAAAGAAGTTTTGTCCAGGAAAGGCGAAGAAGTAACCTACCAGGACGTAATCGTCAGCATTAAAGTTAGCGATTAGATATTAACTTAATAGCTATATATGTATCAAGGGCGTTACTAGGACTATAATGCCCATCAGGTCGAAATAGAGATTTCGACCTGATGGGCATTATAGTCCAGTAAAGCCCGTGGTGCATACAATGCTTTATGTTTTACCTAAAAAGAGTTTTTCAATGACTAATTACATTATTTATTCGCAATATAAAAAATAAGTTGCACCTGTACCTGTATACGTAAGTAGATAATGACTGGTGTTAAGTTTGACTTTGATGTTTCTATCAGTTAGTCAGTTGGCATTTTTTATTTAACGATTTGCTCAAAATGGAAGAAATTCCACAAAATATAAGAGAAAAGGCCATAAAAGCGACCGAAAATCTTTTGCCAGTTAAATCAAGGCAACAGTATGATCGGGAGATGGCATATTTGGTATTTGGAAAGATGTGAACGCAATTCTTCAAATAACCGAAACCGTTTTAATGGCATATTTTCAGGAACTGGTAAGTTATTGATTTTATTTTAATACATATGTTTAACAAACTTTATTATTTTTAGTCGGAAAAATACAGTCCGAACTTCTCTGGACCACGTATTCCACCCTAAGGTCTACGTTGATGGTCTATGAAAATATAGACATTTCGCAATACCATCGTCTCATATCTTTTTTAAAAGTTAAATCGATACGTCCCGAAGAAGTCTAAAGTTTTGGAAGGAGAACAAATATTAAAATTTATTAAGAAGGCTCCTGATGATATCTACTTGGTACACAAAGACATAAAATTATTTTTTGTATAAACTTGATCTTTATTGTGAGAGAAATAAAATTGGATAAGCAATAAAATTTCCATATTAGCGCATTAGGGCATTGTAAGCGGGCACTATCATAATGCCCGCTTATAATGCCCTAGGTGAGATAGCAGGTATTATTGCTACCATAACATATTCCGTTTCTAAGGTATTACAGATCAATAATAGATGGGTAAAACATAAAAATATTAAACTATATAACAAATAATTAATATAGCTAGGTTAACTTTAATTATTATTCGGCGGTTTTTAATAGTTTTAATAAGCAAAACCGCCGAACGGCGGCTTTATCGATAAAATTAGGAAAACCGCAGGTAATAACAAATTATTTATAATTTTCGGCGGTTTTCATATACGTGGACATAAAAACCGCCGGACGGCGGTTTTCTTCTTAAAAATAATCAAAACCGCCTGCGGTCGTTTAGCCAGTGCCTTTTTAAATACACTTTTAAAAAGAAATTGTGGGTACCTACATAAATAATTAAGAGTTTATTGACATTTAGATGCCATGCCCTATTGAACAATAGAATTCATTAATATAACTAATTGCGATGGTATGTAAAATTAATGATATTTTTTAATGGTTATTTTAGGTTTCAATGAGATAAACATCAATATTGTAATCCTTTTGTGTCTTCTATTATTATCTATTAATAAGCCATAATTATCCATTGATACCTCATCTTGATATCAACATTTTGTTACGGTACGTTGTTTAATGGGTTTGAAAATATGCATTAATTTTGGACCGTCGTTGTTACACCATAATGAAACACTTAATACCAGAAAATTTAAATTTAAAAATGACTTTGATGTTTCTATCAGTTAGTCAGTTGGCATTTTTTATTTAACGATTTGCTCAAAATGGAAGAAATTCCACAAAATATAAGAGAAAAGGCCATAAAAGCGACCGAAAATCTTTTGCCAGTTAAATCAAGGCAACAGTATGATCGGGAGTATGGCATATTTGGTAATTGGAAAGATGCGAACGCAATTCTTCAAATAACCGAAACCGTTTTATAGTCGGAAAAATACAGTCCGAACTCCTCTGGACCAAGTATTCCACTCTAAGGTCTACGTTGATGGTCTATGAAAATATAGACATTTCGCAATACCATCGTCTCATATCTTTTTTAAAAGTTAAGTCGAAAGGATACGTCCCGAAGAAGTCTAAAGTTTTGGAAGGAGAACAAATATTAAAATTTATTAAGAAGGGTCCTGATGATATCTACTTGGTACACAAAGTCATATTGGTAATGGGTGTTTTTGGAGGTTTAAGACGAGATGAGTTGGTCAAAATGACTATTGATGACATTGAAGATAGAGGAACAGTCTTGGTTATAAAGGTACAAGAAACTAAAACTTCAACTTCAAAAAGTTTTACTATCATTGAAGAAGATTTAGGCGCTTTAAATTTAATAAATAAGTACACAACATTAAGACCAGCTGGAATAAAGGAGCGAAGATTCTTTCTTACCTATAGAAAGGGTAAATGTACAGTACAACCCATTGGAAAAAATACCATAGGAAGCGTCCCAACATTGATCGCAAAATTTTTAAAATTGGATAATGCAGAAGCTTACACCGGCCACTGTTTGCGTCGCACATCGTCAATTTTACTTGTTGAGGCAGGTGCTTCGTTTGAAATGCTAAAACAACATGGGAAATGGAAAAGCTCTTCAGTAGCTGAAGGATATATAGAAGAAAGTATTTCATCCAAAAACAAAGTAGCCAAAATGATTGCCAATTCAGTTAATTCCGAGGTTAATTCCGTATCGACTATTGAAAATTCTTTAATGGACTGTTCTTCTATACAAAATGGCGTTAGTGCTACCATCACAAAAACACCAACCATTCTATAGTGGGATCAGCTACATTTTCCGGGACATTTCAAAATTGTAATTTTTATTTTGGAAATAAAGTTTAATTTTTAGTATTGTTTAAAGAAAAATTATTTTTTGTATAAACTTGATCTTTATTGTGAGAGAAATAAAATTGGATAAGCAATAAAATTTCCATATTAGCGCATTAGGGCATTATAAGCGGGCATTATCATAATGCCCGCTTATAATGTTCTAGGTGTGATAGCAGGTATTATTGCTATCATAACATATTCCGTTTCTAAGGTATTACAGATCAATAAGAGATAAAATAAAATAACAAATTTAAAAGGCGTTATATCATACTAGACCAGGTCGTATGGGCGTCAACGTATCAAAAATTATTCTCATGCAATTTTTTGCAGAATCATGTTTAAAATAAAATGCTGAATACGACGACCCATATTGCCAGCTCAAATTTTGGTCAGATTTTTTTAAACCGCAATTATTTGGCCCAACTTTACCAGTTAAATAATTTACGAGTATATAAAAAATTTGACATAATTAATTTTTTATAGAACTTTTATACCTTTTGTTACAATTGTAGATTAAGCGATTTGACAATTTTGACTTTCTAGATATTTATATTTTTTATTTTCCCAACAAAATGTGTTTTTTGTTTCTAATCCCCAAAAATTTTTGTACTTTCCTGTATAGATAATATATATAAACAGCACCCAGAGGGTCTTTCCAGTGACGAAAATTTTTGTGCGTCACGCTCCAGGGCTTGAAGCTCTTGAACTGCTCTAAAAAGTTAGTCACTGGAACGCATCCTTAGACAAGGAAAGAGAGATACTTTAAGAAATTTTAAAATTTCGTTGTTTTTAACCTTTCTTGGCTTTATAATAATCTCTTTTTAATATCTAATTCCATTTTAAATAAATAATTTTAAAAAATCCATCCTTAATCATAAAAAACACGTTTGAAGCACAAAAACCAAAAGAGGGGTTGGTGCATGAGGGACAAAGGGAAAGAAGAACGGAGTAGCTCAGGTGCAAAACACTTTCCGTCACTGGAACGCCATAAAGTAGAACGAAATGCTCCTGAGCTACTCGGGAGCGCTCTATTTGCGTCACTGGAACGCCACTCAGATTGACTGTAAGGTGTCACGACTAAGGTAGTAGGGCAAATCAAAAACGCCCGCATTTATACTTGAAGGTGTAAAATAGCACTTTTACGCCCTAGGGCAAAACCGTATCCAAAAGAGGCCGCATTTATAAATCTATAAAACAATAATAAAATAAAATATTGTTCAATTTTTTTCTTTTTTTTGGTAAAACAACAATTTAATTAAACATATGTTGTATATTGATTACAATTTAAAACAATAAAAGCTGAAAAATGTTCTCCTAATTAGAAAGAATGCTTGTATACTAATTTTAGTCGTACATTGGCAGTGCAGTGCACCTCTGGCGTAAAGCACGTTTACGCCCACAGCTGACGACTATCAGCCGCGGGCGTAAAGTGCTATTTTACGCCCTTGGTACAAAAAAACTATATTGCCCCAAATAACCATAGTCCAAAATTGGCCAATATAAATTAAACCGAAAATACGTTGTCCTAATCAGAATACAATTTCGAATTTCTAGGGAAACGAGTCGTTTCTTGCTCCAGATATTCCCCGCGGTTACGCTAAATTACCAGCGCCGGCTGACACGCTGGAAAATTAATACGCGGATGTAAATTACGTCTGGTTGCCTAATTATTTCTGCTTTTCAAGCTCAAACACAAACTGAATTACCTATGGTTCAGTTATGGAGATCTTAATGAGGGTTTAAGCTATACTGAAATTAAAATACCTATTTAA
This sequence comes from Listronotus bonariensis, assembly GCA_014170235.1. Taxonomy (NCBI): domain Eukaryota; kingdom Metazoa; phylum Arthropoda; class Insecta; order Coleoptera; family Curculionidae; genus Listronotus; species Listronotus bonariensis. Next base: position 174,859 of record JACEGR010000040.1, on the reverse strand, counting down.
TTAATGGGCATTTGTGTATTTAATATTATTTTTTTCACGACCGTTAAAAAAATAGTATATTTCATTACAAGTGTGAAAAATGACTAATTTCACACGAGTGGGAGTATTGTAGCACGAGGCGTTAGCCGAGTGTGATAAACCCACGAGTGTAAGAAAGTCATTTTCACACGAGTACTGTACACTATTTTTCCTACGACCACAAATTATTCACCAAAAAAAAGTTTGTCTTTACAGAAAAAATTAAAAACAATTGAGAACTTTGCAACACTAGGGTGATTTTTACTTTGTAACACTAGTGTGATATGTACTTTTCCTCACTGCTATATTATACTGTTTTGACAATATTTTTATATCGAAAATCACCTACCTAGAAACATTATATAACTTTTATTATTTTGGAATTTAAAAAGGCCCTCACTTAATAAAAATAGTATGGTTTGGTTAGGTCATAACGGTAATAGTTTAATACGGTTTTCTGCTATTTTAAGGGTTTTTTAAAAATTATTGATACCTACATATTTAAGACACTCTTCTAAATAAAACGTAAGTGGCACATATCCAAAATATTCCGTTTTTTAAAAATTATCAGTAAACAAACTTACGGGACCGGGGAGTAAAAGGGGTGCTGGGTGGGGTAAAATTGGTAAAACGAGTTAATGAAACTGAACATCACATGTAAAATTAAGTAAAAATTACATTTTTTCTCATATTTTTGAGAAAAAATATAAAAAATATGAAAATTGTAAATGCATAACCTAAAGTTCTAAAAGTAAGAAAAAAACGACTACTAAACGTCAGTTATACCATGCAAAATATGGAAAGCATTAGGCAACGTCGGAAGGGTCTGATTCTATTTATGAATGGAAAAAAGAAAGTGGATTCATAAAGTTTGTATTAGCCTCAGGTTTAATTAAGGGATTTAAAAAAAAAAGATTTAACCAGTGGTTTGAGTACACGAAGACAGAGAGAAAGGAATTTGATCCATAAGAGTTTTTCTCTGGCGCTTTAGGTCAAACGGTCAAGCGGCAAGGCTGCCTCTATAAAGTGCGTGCTCAAAGGTAGGAGGGAGATTTTTAATTTGATCTACTTAACTGACAACACTGTACCACTAAGCGAGCAGTCAGTGAAAGTTGTTTTTGTGGCTATGTCTATTTTTGTTTATGTTTTTATTTTTTCGGAAATTTTATTATTACTCTTTTTAATATTAGAAGAAAGCCTATACTGTGTAGTAACTTAACGTTAATAAGATGATTTGCGCTAATTTGGGTTCTACTGTTTAAAGGTCACTACAATAAATATGTCACTTGCAAGACCAATAGCAGTTTTTAGAATTACATCGTAATCTATATCACACGAGTGTTGTAAAGTGCTTTGCAACACTAGTGCTGTCAAGTACTTTGCAACACTAGTGTGATATAATGCATTTTCTATGCATGAAACCAGTGTGCTATTTGCTATTTATACAAGTGGTCGTGGGAAAATGTAGTTTTTTTAATCGTTAACTTGAAGATAAAGTACTTCGTTTTAGTACACAGTAACAGATGACACTTGACAGATAATAATGGCCATGCCTTAAATATGAGTTAGCATAAGACTCCTAAATTCTCAGTGGCGTCAGACATTTCAAGATTATAAATTCTTCTAGAGGAGAAACCCTATTTATTTACAGGGGCTTTCGTAGACTTTCTATAAGTAAAGAAATAGTTATTTATGTTTTACCCATCTATTATTGATCTGTAATACCTTAGAAACGGAATATGTTATGGTAGCGATAATACCTGCCATCATACCTAGGGCATTATAAGCGGGCATTATGATAATGCCCGCTTATAATGCCCTAATGCGCTAATATGGAAATTTTATTGCTTATCCAATTTTATTTCTCTCACAATAAAGATCAAGTTTATACAAAAAATAATTTTTCTTTAAACAATACTAAAAATTAAACTTTATTTCCAAAATAAAAATTACAATTTTGAAATGTCCCGGAAAATGTAGCTGATCCCACTATAGAATGGTCGGTGTTTTTTGTGATGGTACCAGCGGTGGTAGCACTAACGCTATTTTGTATAGAAGAACAGTCCATTAAAGAATTTTCAATAGTCGATACGGAATTAACCTCGGAATTAACTGAATTGGCAATCATTTTGGCTACTTTGTTTTTGGATGAAATACTTTCTTCTATATATCCTTCAGCTACTGAAGAGCTTTTCCATTTCCTATGTTGTTTTAGCGTTTCAAACGAAGCACCTGCCTCAACAAGTAAAGTTGACGATGTGCGACGCAAACAGTGGCAGGTGTAAGCTTCTGCATTATCCAATTTTAAAAATTTTGCGATCAATGTTGGGATGCTTCCTATGGTATTTTTTCCAATGGGTTGTACTGTACATCGACCTTTTCAATAGGTAAGAAAGAATATTCGCTCCTTTATTCTAGCTGGTCTTAATGTTGTGTACTTTTTATTAAATTTAATAATAATAGTTTCGCGCAAGTTACAAAAAAAATGCAAAATAATTACCGCTTTTTACCTTTTTTTCTTCTACAAAGAAAGCTTCGGGCATGTAACGGGTATAGAAATGATTAATTTTGCCGCGGCCAGTAACTTACTTGCGAAAAATGTTAATAAATTGCATAAAAGACGTAATTGTTTAGAATACAAAACATTTTAATCTGCAGACCTCACAAGATTCCTACTGACACGTAGATTGATATTACTAGGAAAAAGCATAAGTTTATACCGAGTGCTCCGTAAGTAATGGACTTAAATTCAACTGAAGAATTATGAAGTTAAAATATTGCCAGTTATATAGAGGAGCCACAGGCGTCATACAAACAAAGAAAGGCCACTATTTCTTTCTAAACGCGTCGTTTACCTAAATAATGTGCGAGCAACAAAAAGGGGAATAATTTTAAGGAATGACAGAACTGATGACCGCCTGGGTTTTTACTACTGATTTTAAGTCTACCTCAGCCCAGAAGTTGACTTTAGTTGCTTTCCTTTTACATCAATTCTTGGCTAATTTTAAGTCGGCTGCTTAGATGATGATTCCTTTTAAAATAGGAACTCAGTTCAGCCAAGAACAATACCACCTCCTTGCCGCTGCTAAGTATGCCGGATATCTTACTTAAAAGAAAATTTTTGCTGCGTTATTGAAGGTCACGTACGTCAGACGTTTACCGCGTTTACCAGCCGTTCCGGAATTATCCGGCAAGGACCGAAATTTTGCGAAACAGTTTTCTCGGTTTGATTAAAGAGATATTTTTATTTATATATTATTTTATTCTTCGGTTTAATTTTCGTCCTTTATTTGGGGACCACCCTGTATAAAAGAGAAAGGCAGTTTAGGTATCTATAAATATACAAATCACATAAAAAAAGTTGGAAAAACGTTAGTGAATGAGATATAAGGTATTATAAATTTACGACTTGTAATTAAAATGCTGTGAAGGTTCATTATTAATTTTCTCCTAATTCAAATCGATTCACTGCTACATTGTTGCAGTAATTAAGTTTTCTGTTTAAAGATGGTTTTAAAAATAATAGTACACGCATTAAAAAAATTATACAGTAAGAACCACTATCAATACGTAAAATATAAAATACCCAAATTTGTAAAAAAGATTTAAGAACCCTTTTTACGACCGGGCGTACGCTTGCATTTATAAATGAGGGCGTACAATAGCACTTTTACGCCCTAGGGCAAAAAAGTATCAAAAACGCCCGCATTTATAATAGCTATTTATGTATCAAGGGCGTTATTAGGACTATAATGCCCTGAAGGTCGAAATAGCCCGAGGGCCTCTGGCCCGAGGGCTAGATTTCGACCTGATGGGCATTATAGTCTAGTAAAGCCCGTGGTGCATACAGTGCTTTATGTTTTACCCAAAAAGAGTTTTTCAATGACTAATTACATTATTTATTCGCAATATAATATAATAACGTAAGTAGATAATGACTGGTGTTAAGTTTGACTTTGTTTTTTTTTTTTGAGTTTCTATCAGTTAGTCAGTTGGCATTTTTTATTTAACGATTTGTTCAAAATGGAAGAAATTCCACAAAAATATAAGAGAAAAGGCCATAAAAGCGACCGAAAATCTTTTGCCAGTTAAATCAAGGCAACAGTATGATCGGGAGTATGGCATATTTGGTATTTGGAAAGATTCGAACGCAATTCTTCAAATAACCGAAACCGTTTTAATGGCATATTTTCAGGAACTGGTAAGTTATTGATTTTATTTTAATACATATGTTTAACAAACTTTATTATTTTTAGTCGGAAAAATACAGTCCGAACTCTCTCTGGACCAAGTATTCCACCCTAAGGTCTACGTTGATGGTCTATGAAAATATAGACATTTCGCAATACCATCGTCTCATATCTTTTTTAAAAGTTAAGTCGAAAGGATACGTCCCGAAGAAGTCTAAAGTTTTGGAAGGAGAACAAATATTAAAATTTATTAATGGACTGTTCTTCTATACAAAATAGCGTTAGTGCTACCACCGCTGCTACCATCACAAAAAACACCGACCATTCTATAGTGGGATCAGCTACATTTTCCGGGACATTTCAAAATTGTAATTTTTATTTTGGAAATAAAGTTTAATTTTTAGTATTGTTTAAAGAAAAATTATTTTTTGTATAAATTTGATCTTTATTGTGAGAGAAATAAAATTGGATAAGCAATAAAATTTCCATCTTAGCGCATTAGGGCATTATAAGCGGGCATTATCATAATGCCCGCTTATAATGCCCTAGGTGTGATAGCAGGTATTATTGCTGCCATAACATATTCCGTTTCTAAGGTATTACAGATCAATAATAGAGATAAGTCTAAGCTATTGTGTCATTTTATCTGACACCATGCCTAAAATGACATACTTTGAGACATTTTAAAAAATATTCGTTATATTTTCTTCTATGCTAAATTGTATGTCATTTTAGGCCATTTTTTCCTATATGTAATAACTTGGTCGGTTGAAGACGCAGTTATGATAGAAAAAACGAATGGTCGTAATTGTTTACCAAGAATATTTACTTATCGACGATGTACACAGTACGCCATTTTACTTGGGTTTTAAAGAATATCGTGGTTGTCCGACAGACTTTTTCTGGGGTTAAATACATATGAAAAAAAAGGTCAAACTAAACAATTTAAAAATGCATACCATATTTTTACCTAATAAGTAGTATACCTATATTCTGTCAGGGCCGTATTAAGAGTATAAGGCGCCCTAGACTACAATTCCTAGAGCGCCTATTTTCCAAAAAAAAAAGCAATGTCGGGAAAACAAGAAATTTGGGTTGGCTTATTTTTTGATATGTTGTTGGCTGGCGATAGCGGTTGTGTTGGCGCCCAGCTGTGACTTTGACATTTAGAGCTGTAACTGATATGTCAAAAAATGCAGACCTTGGTCATATATTATCGTTTCAAATTTCATCAAAATATACAGAATGGTTCAGAAGTTAGAAGGGGGACGGCTGTATAATTAGCAATGATAAAAATTGGATAGTTTTTTTGTTGGGTACACGCCTGGAAAGGATGGAACCTCTTCGGTCCTGGTCCCAGGTATACGAGCTGACCCTGTTCAGCCCTATAATACTAATATATCCGCACTTTCTTTAATTTTGCATTTTTTAGAACAAGTTTCCTTTTCTAAAATACTGGGATGCTTCCATCCCAGTTTATTCTATGATTGTTATCAAATGCGTGTTGACAGATTTTTGATTTATGAAATTCTGTGTTTTTAATGTATGATCTGTGTTTTTTATGCGTTTAGCTAATGGGCTACAAGTTTCACCTATATAAAACCTATTGCATTCGCAAGCTATTTTATAAATAACATTTTTTGTATATTTATTTAAGTTGTATGGTTTTGTTTTTTTTTATTTGAAATCTAATGATGTTTTGTTTTTTAAAGATTGTGCATTTAAAAACAATCATAGAATAAACTGGGATGCTTAGAGTATTTTAGCAAACGACACTTGTTCTAAAAAACGCAAAATCAAAGAAAGTGCGTATATATTAATAAATAAAGATAATTGTGTAGCATCAATTTCAGTTAATTTAAACAACACTTGGTTGCCTTTGCTCGATACTGAAGTATATTCAGGAAGATTAAAAATCAACTAACTCAACACCTTTTTTCGTGTCACTTATGACACAAATGGCAAACTATTTTCAGTTTGCAATACTAAAAAGCATAAAATTTTAATAATTTTTAATTTAAATATAAGTTTATTTTTTATTTTGTTTTTCGGTGGCAGACTTGCCACCGAAATATCGTTTTTAATTAGAATTTTTAGGGTTTTGGGGGTTTTTATTTATTTTGTTTCAGACGACCGGCCAGTTCATAGGGGTCAATAGGGCTGAACAGGGTCAGGTCGTATACCCCGGGACCAGGACCGAAGAGGTCCCATTTTTTCCAGGCGTGTACCCAACACAAAGACCAACCAATAAATGAATCCGCCTAAGCAATATAGAGCATATCTTTAATGATAAAAATGTCTGTCAATAAAGAAAATATGTTTTCTTAACCTATCTAAAGAAAAGAAAATAAAAATTAGGTTTCCTAAAATGTTTTCAAAACCTTGGAATATTTCCTGTACAGGTAGATAGGATATGAACTAATAAACGCAACCACTACCGCCAGCCAGACAGGCCAGGGTCTATCCAGACGAGAAAGGAGAACAACATATCAAAAAATAAGCTGACCTAAAATCCTTTTTTAAGCTAATATGTTATAAAATAAAATAAATGTCTATAAGTAACATAGTAAGATATTTTAAAGAATGTCCTTTTTATCGCCTAATATAATTAGCGTGTGTTCCACGATCAAATGCTTTTTATTAAAACTTTAAATCAATGTTTTTGCTGCTTGAACACAATGATATAATATAGGTAATTGAAATGCTACATAATTTAAAATAATAAAACAATAATGTTAGTAGGGATTTTTGGCCCGTGGGCCCAATTTCAGACTTGTAGGGTCATTTCTAAGCTCGGGACCAGATTTAGCGTCGCAAAATATATGGGTATACATATGTCTGACTTTTGTATATGAACTCTCATTTTGTTTTGTGGGGCTGTGTTATTATTTTTTTAGGCTCATTAAGTAAATTTAACGTTCCTGTAAATTATATGTTTCGAAATAAATGATTTATTTGTTATCAAGTCCTCCTAAATTTTTCTTCTTTAGGTAAATAAACTTTGTCATTTCTCAGTACCGTCAATCTACGTGTCAGTAGTAGTCTTGTGAGGTCTGCAAATTGAACTGTTTTGTATTCTAGACATTTACGTCTTTTATGCAACTCGTTCCCGTTTTCTGTAATCAAGTTACTGGCCGCGGTGAAATAAATCTTTTGTCATACCCGCTGAATGCTCGAAGCTTTCTCAGGAGAAAAAAGTAAAAAGCGGTAATTATTCTCCGTTTCTTTGTTACGAATCATGCCCGAAAATTATTATTTTGTGTACTACTTTTAGGTATTACCACGGTATTACTTAATTCGTAACATTCAAAGTGTTTTTTTTTAGTTAATTTTTAAAATTCTAAAAATAGAAATATTTTTTTTTTTGTCAGAAGTTAGCTAAATTACAAATTGTTTAGTGTAAAACTAATTATTTATAGGCAATTACTTTTTTTACGTAAATTTTTATTTTATTTTTCTGTATCCCTACTATTTCTAAGCACATGAACATATTTTTAATGAAATCCAATAATTTTTTGCTGGTATATTGTAATTTAAAAATAAGCAGTCCATATTTTTAATCACTCATAATTAAAAAATATGTATACAGTTTGTTTTAGGATAGGTGTTACAAAAGAACAAATGGACCAAAAATTTTTGAATTTTAAAACGAAAATTTAGGAAAACCGGTCACATGATCCAAAACTAATAAATACTAAAATTTTATCTTAATTGGTTTTCTAGAGGGTGAGTTATAACTAACTACTTTTATTTTAAATAAATAATAGTTTAAAAAACTAAAAAACACGCTTTTATAAGCAACCGAACTAAAAATTACAAAATAATTTTTCATTACAAAGAGTTTGTCACTTCAGAGTAAAAAGCGTGGGGTGCATTTTACTATTTTTTCATAACTTTTCCATCATAGATATTTGCAAATAGAATAATTATAACATTTAATATATTAAGCACCCCACGCTTTTATTCTCAAGTGACAAACTCTTTGTAATGAAAAATTATTTTGTAATTTTTAGTTCGGTTGCTTATAAAAGCGTGTTTTTTAGTTTTTTAAACTATTATTTATTTTTCATTTTTTAGTTCGATATATCAATTAGTTTTTTAAAAATAAATGCTCCAGTTTATTCACTAAAAAATTCCTTTGCCATTTTGTCAAGAGTAGTATTAGGACACAGAGGATCTGTAAAGGAATTTATTTATCCTGGCGGTCCTAATCAGGATAACGGGATACTGATTTTAAATTATTGCATTGTCATCGGTCCTTGATACGTGTGCAAAGTTTCAAAGAAATTGAATCGCTGGGAGTTGGTAAAAATTAGGCTCAAAGATTCCGTTACATAGATAGATAGATAGATAGATAGATACAACCCAAGCTAATAAAAGCGTGTTAAAAATAGAACCAAATTTTATAAGTAAATGTTGTAGAGAATTAAATTTTATGTCAAAATTTGACATGAATAATGTTGTAAAAATTAATTGTAATTTCTTTACATTACGCACTATAACTTAAATAATAGGCAAGAGAAAGCAAAATTTGAAAGAAAATCTAATAATTTAAAATATTTTTTTAAAATTTGCTACCTTAAGCCAAGTATTATAAAAACTGTTAATGCATAATGTAAAAATTACAATTGAAGGCAAATCTTCAACGCATATTCATACTTTTAAAACCATATTATTAACATTGGTATTTAACCAACATTCGAGAATTTTTTAATCTGTTTTATTCATAATGGCGGCTAAACAACATTATTTTATATTTTTTTACATAATTTAAAGGAAATGGCCTTTTCATAACATTTTATCGATACAAATCATGCAAATAAAAATTAGGTCAAACAAAATGTTTATTATGTATTTTTGAGAGAATAAAAATAAAATGATGGTAAAATTATCTAGGTTAATTTCGACGATTTCGACCGAAGGTGATAAATTCAAATTTCCCGCTTAGCCGAAATACAAGATTTGACAATTTGACAGATGAGGCAACCTTGCTTTTGTTTGGCCGCTTTGTGCAATTGTTTTCTACGTGGTTTTCTAGCTTTTTAGTTTCATTTTTAAAGAACAGAGTTTTTAGTAGACATAATTAAGTGTATTCATTACCTAATTAGTGTGTGTTGTGTAATTAATTGGTGATGGCTAGTCAAGAAGGCGGGTTATTCAAGTAGACTGTTAGGAGCTGTAAACATTTTGTTTAAAACCTTTTAAATTTGTAGGTACCTAAAAATATTATATGAAATCAGGTAGTTGCCTTATTAAAAGTTTTAAAGACGTGTTAATAAAAAAATTATATATATTTATAGTTTTTTTTGACATTTAACTTCTTTTAAATATTTCTCCCTTCCTTTTGGATCTAAAAATTGAGTGTAAGTGTCCCTTAAATACTTACTATTTAAAAGTGTTTTTTTATTTACTATATTTTTTTTTAATTTTATTACATACTTTTTATTTTTGTATTTTTTGGTTTATTGTTACGATATAAAAATTTCTATTATGTAATTTTTTTATTGATAAATTTTTCCTGCCTTTTTTCTCATTTTTTTCGATTACAAAATTCTAAATATGTTATTTAACTTTTGGGACATTCTACTTATAAAACTTGCAATACTTATTTAATGATAAATGTCATTATCCTTACCGCATTTTTTTGGCATAACTTATTAATAATGGATGCCATCATCCTAAACGCATTTTTTTGGCATAACTTGTTAATGATGGATGCCATCATCCTAAACGCATTTTTTCATTATAAATTATTAATGACGGATGCCATCACATTATCTGCAACACGTGGCCTAATAACGGCCAATTGCCCACTTTCGCGTCTTTTTGATACCTTTTTGCCAATGCCTTGCCATTAAAGAGTGTTGGCAATGCCAGTAAATTAAATTTACAACGCCGGCAAAAAATGTTATATGGGTGCTTTAACTTGCGTTTTTCTAAACGTGATTTTTTGTTAACTAGTTCTTCTAACTTTTCCTACTTTAAATAAACTTTTGCCATTTCTCAGTACCGTCAATCTACGTGTCAGTAGTAGTCTTGTGAGGTCTTCAAATTGAACTGTTTTGTATTCTAAACATTTACGTCTTTTATGCAACTCGTTCCCGTTTTCTGTAAGCAAGTTACTGGCCGCGGTAAAATAAATAGAGAGATATGGGTACTTTGGTTACCGCTTACGTTCGTTATTTACGTAAGACGCTATTTAAATACCGCATACGGTATTTAGTGTTTGTTTTTAAAGATATGGAAGACGCCGTATTACGAACGGTTAATTACACCTGTCTGCGAATTTACAAAATTAAAAAGCAAATGATCCTATAATGTGCGAAAACTAAAGTTTTTGCCGTTATTTCAAACACATTTTACTGTAAATTTTCCCACTTTTCCAGACGAATTTTGACTAATACATTCTTTCAGAAAGCCAGGTCATTGTCGGCCGACAATCTTAACCTTTTTCGTTTCTTTTCCACCTACAACATTTATATATTTATTATATTAAAAAGCAAGACTTTATCAAAGATTAGTAGTTTAACTTTACTTTGTGACTCTATTACAAAAATATTTGTAGAAATCGTCGAAATAAATAATATACCCTTAAAAATAAACAAAGAAAAATATTGTGCGCATGGCAATTCTATTCGCTATTTTAAATAGCACACGGCGTTATCAGCCCGCAAATTACTCCATGCGGTAACGTTATTACCTCCAGCGACAGTAAAAATCGAATCGCGCATAATTTAACTGTCATAAAAGTGCTTACGTTAATACCGCATGACGTTACAGCACCCCCCATATCTCTCTAATCTTTTGTCATACCCGCTAAATGCTCTTAGAGAAAAAAGTAAAAAGCTGTAATTATTTTCCTCTTCTTCGTAAAGAACTTTTTAGGTGAAATTATTGCTTTATGTATGTACTACTCTTTCCGTGATATTAAAAGTGTTTTGTTCTTTGTCTAAAATGAGTAAAATTCTACGAAAAAAGAATAAAAACTAATTGCTTTATATGCTTCTGAAATCTTAATTTGGTACTTTGTTTTCAGAATAATTACATTTGCAACAGTGGTAAAACACGGACATTGTGGGTAAATAGATATAAAATAATTTTTAAAGTATAAAATAGCATGCCATTATAATCAATATCTAATTTGATTTTTGGCTTGAGTACTTTTTGGCTGTAAGAACTGTAGTGAACTGAACTATATTAAAAAAAAGTTTTTTAAATTATTTAACACACCGTAGTTCAAAAACTAAAACGTTTAGGACATATGTTTATATAAAGTTTTTTTCTCATTTTTTGTTGAAGAATCGTTTGGTTATTTATGTTTGTCGGTTGAGTTACTGGACACCCTGTATGTATGTAGGTAATTTGATTGAAATTGATGAAAATTTTAATGTCTATCGGTGCCTAAACGGTAAGGTTTATCAACTTTAATAAAGAGTACCTTATTTTTTAAGTTTTTGATTGTCTATAAAATGGCGCCCCAGCTTTGCGATATTTGTCAAAATGAAAAGTTATGATGTAAATAAATATTAAGTTTTAGGTGAAGTGCCCTCTGGCGGAGTCTGCAAAGCTCGATTTGTGTGTCAAATATCAACTGGATTAGGTAAAAAATATAAATGCAATAGGGCGAAAAACCAAAATAAAAATTGAACTTTGACGGCTTGTAACTCGAAAACGAATGACATTTTGAAAAAAATTATATGATGCTCTACCCTTATTTTGTCAAGTAGAATCACCCCTTTAAGTTTCGTGATCAATTTTTGAGTCACCCTGTATAAATTGTGTAATGACGCTATATTTTTATAGTAAAAGTATTAAAAAAGCCACAAAAGATCTACAGCAGATCTTCTTTCCTTCGTATCACACTGCTGGAATAAGTCTCTTGAGTTTCTAGGTGAGTCCCAGATCGTTGCTCTTGATATATCCAAAGCTTTTGACCAGGTCTGGCATGCCGCACTTCTTAATAAACTTCCCTCCTATGGTCTTTCAACTAAACTCTGTACTTGGCTCTCTAGTTATCTATCTGATCGTCGTATATCAGTTATTGTGGACTACCATTCTTCAAGCTTTCACCAAGTAAATGCTGGAGTTCTGCACATCAACGACCTTCTCTCGTCCACAACTAATTCCATTCATAGTTTCGCCGACGATAGTACCCTTCACTCTAGTTTTCAGGTTCCTAAACCCATCACTAAACCTGACTTGGAAAACAAACGCAGAGCGATGCAGATATGTATTTCGCAAGATCTTAATTTAATATTGGATTGGGGCGTCAAAAATCTCGTCCATTTTAATGCATCCAAAACACAATCATGTTCCTTGTCGCGAAAAGAGTCATCATATACTCATCCTCTACTTATGAGCGGCCAATTTTTACAGAGCAAAGACACCTTCAATCTTGTGGGCGTCACATTTGAAAGTAACCTTAACTGGCATAAACACATTGTATCTATAGCCACGGCAGCTTCAAAAAAGTTGGATTTCTCATTCGAGCCAAAAAGTATTTCTTCCCTTCTAATTTAAACACATGTGTCCCAAATCCGACCACCTTTGGAATATTGTTCTCATATCTGGGGCATGGCGTCCCCCACAACTCTAAACATTCTTGATTCTATTCAAAGAAGAGCTATTCGTCTCATTAATGACTCTTCACTTACAGAAAGGCTTCCTTCTCTAGCCCATCGTCGGGCTGTTGGGGATATATTGCTTTTTATAGGTACTTCCATGGCTTCTGCTCTGAAGAATTGTCCAGTATAGTTCCTCCACTCACGGTTCCCAACAGAGAAACTCATGGTTCCGCGCGTATGCATCCCTATACGGTTCAACTGGACAGGCCCCGAACTTCCCACTTTGTTCGTTCTTTTATCCCTAGAGCTTCTAGAATGTCGAACCTGCTGCCCGCGGAGGTCTTTCCTTCCCCCAAATCTTCAATTATTTAGGTCCCGTGTCAACAAACTCCCTCTTACCTCGTTTAAGACACCCACGGTACGTTAGTATTTAGGCTTTTAGCCTTCGTGGTTTGTCCAAAGATAAAAAAAAAGAAAAAGTTTATTTTAGTTTTTAAAATGCATTTTAATAAATGCTTGTTTTAAAAAAAGTTTTTTATTTTTAATTTTTTATTTCTTACGTGGTTCTTATTGTACGAAATGATTCTACGAGCAGCAAATATAACCAGTAGGCGTAAATTGTAACGTAGGTTCTCACGTTTTTTATTTTCGTTTTATATTCTTATTGTATTTATGTATCTCGGTGTCTCATAAACATTTCATATTAAAAATTGTCATCCATAATAACAGAGCTGCGCTGTATATAAACCTATCATTAAATATCTACTTTACATTTGGCTTAAGCTAAAGATTATTCACACTTGTGTAGGTAGAAATTGGAATTTTAAAATATCATACCTAATTGGTCTTCTTAACATAAAGTGACTTTTTTTTGTTATATTTGGAATATGTGTTTCTTTTTAATACAAATTACAGATTTTGTGGTAATTTCAAATGTTAATGCATTTAGCTATACCTGTGTTATATGTAATTATAATGGTCTGCAAAATAAAAATATTTTTGCTTCTTCAAATTATTACACACGATTTTATAGATTTGATACTTTTAAACAAAGATATCTAATAAAAAAATGTATTATATCTACTTTTCGTGTTATATTTTTTTCCAAGAGCATTTTTAGCTTTAAATTTATTTTTAAATTTAATATATATTTTTTTTATCTTTGGACAAACCACAAAAGCTAAAAGCCTAAATACTAACGTACCGTGGGTGTCTTAAGCAAGGTAAGAGGGAGTTTGTTGACACGGGACTTAAATACTTGAAGATTTGGGGGAAAGGAAAGGCCTCCACGGGCAGCAGGTTCCACATTCTAGAAACTCTAGGGATAAAAGAACGAACAAAGTGGGAAGTTCGGGGCCTATTCAGCTGGACCGTATAGGGATGCATACGCGCGGCACTACGAGTTTCTCTAATGGGAACAGTGAGTGGAGGAACTATACTTGACAATTCTTCAGAGCAGAAGCCATGGAAGTACCTATAAAAAAGCGATGAATCCCCCACAGCCCGACGATGGGCAAGAGAGGGAAGCCTTTCTGTAAGTGAGGAATCATTAATAAGACGAATAGCTCTTCTTTGAATGGAATCAAGAATGCTTAGGGTTATGGAGGACGCCATGCCCCAGATATGATAACAATGTTCCAAGGGAGGTCGGATTTGGGACACATACAAAGTGTATAAATTAGAAGGGGAAAAATACTTTTTGGCTCGAAAGAGAAATCCAAGCTTTTTGAAGCTGCCGTGGCTATAGATACAATGTGTTTTATGCCAGTTCAGTTCTTTTCAAATGTGACGCCCACAAGATTGAAGGTGTCGTTGCTCTGTAAAACTTGGCCGCTCATAAGTAAAGGATGAGTATTTGATGACTCTTTTCGCGACAAGGAACATGATTGTGTTTTGGATGCATTAAAATGGACGAGATTTTTGGCGCCCCAATTCAATATTAAATTAAGATCCTGCAAAAGTTATATCTGCATCGCTCTGCGTTTGTTTTCCAAATCAGTTTAGTGATGGGTTTAGGAACCTGAAAATGAGGGAGAAGGGTACTATCGTCGGCGAAACTATGAATGGAATTAGTTGTGGAAGAGAAAAGGTCGTTGATGTGAAAAAGAAACAATGCTGGTGCCAGAACTAAGCTCTGAGGCACTTCAGCATTTACTTCGTGAAAGCTTGAAAAATGGCTGTCCACAATAACTAATATACGTCGATCAGAAAGATATCTACAAATATAACAAAAAAAAATATAGTTCGTCCCAAGACCTAAATGTAAATTAGATAATCTATAAGCTCGTTATTCGTTGCATTTTACTTTGTAGTTTCCTTTCTTTTCATATTTTTTTTAACAGGGCCGCTCCTAGGGTTTCTTGAGTCGTGGTGCAAAAAATTATTTGCCGCTCCTAGAAGAAACTGGGTATTCAGGTATAAAAAATTTTAAAGAGGAAAAAAAGTCTTTTTTTAAATATTACTGGTCTCTAAATCTCACTGCCCAAATAGCGCCCTTAATTTTTTAACTTTCCGTCCCTTGTTTTACAATTTTCCGCCCCTGCAGCAGCGTTGCGCCCTGGTTAAAAACTACAAAAAAGTTGGGGTGTGTCACCCGGTAAATCGCTTTTCCTAGATTTTACACAATATACTTTTTTAATATACATTTTTTTAATTTTAAGAATATGTTATAGTTTTTAAATTTATCAATATTTTTTAAAGCGAAATTGCATTCGATCTGTAGAAAATGGTCTTGATGGGAAGCAAATAAATCTTTCAAAGACTTTTAAAGATAACTGCAAGGAAAGAATCATCATAGTAATTTTACAGTTGGCAGAGTCACCTGAACTTTTGCCAACAAAACGAATTTAAAAACTGATCGAAAAGAGCAAAATTTATTGCTGCAGAACTGAAATATTCTCGGAAAACCGAATGGAAAGTAAGATGTGATAGCAATTTTCCGATACATTTACACATTATATTTTGAAGTTTTAGTAGTAGAAGGACAATTCAGTAGCGGGTAAACTAAAAACATGTTCGTAACATACATTTTCAGTAAAATATAAATATACAACATAATTCTAACCAATAATTTGGCAAGTTAATTAAAAAAATGAATTCGCTAGACGATGTAGGCATACAGTCTACAGAAAACCGACTCATACTGACAGATATTTACACAAAGACTCTAACCACCATCCTTGCCAAAAGTTCCGGTATCATCAAAACGCTTACAGAACGGGCAAACTCGGAAGTAACAAACTTAAAAGACGCGCTTATGGCCAATGGATACTCAGAAAAGGAAATACACAAAGCAATGCACCCAAAAGATAATCGCAAAAGCAAGGAGCAAAATCCACCAACGGCAACAGCCTTCTTACCATACATTCCGAGGGTAACGAACAAAAAAGGTCGCCTACTAGAAAGGTAAATATTAAAACTATATTAAAACCTACAAGAAAAGTAAAAAAGTGTTTGTGTGGCGTACCCAGGAGTTCATCGGATACCGTGTACATGTGGCAGTGTGTATATCGGAACGACCAAGAGATCGATCAACACAAGAATTAAAGAACATAAAGCAAACTGCGGCCTAGGACAGACTGACACATCAGCCGTAGCAGAGGACACTTTTTCAGGTACAGAGCACCTCATAAAATTTGAAAATACCCAGGTTCTTGCTAATACATCCTACCATATGCCAGACTGTACAGGGAAGCCATAGAGATACACAAACATACCAACAACTTCAACAAAACAGAAGAATCAATAAAGATCAATAAAACGTGGATACCAATTCTCAAAACCACAAAAATAACACCACGGCAGGAACAACAACTGCGCAACGACCAACCGGAACAGGCCTTGCCCACCCAAGCTGCCTATAAATACTCTGCTGCGTTCGCGCCGGTAGTTCGCAAGTAATTTTCTAGAAACCTTCTGAGGACGCCAACCACTCGCGCTGGTGAAACGTCAAGGGATACAAAATCTACAACGACGGCCGAATAGCTCAAAAAACTTAAGTTTAGCAGATTCACAAATTGTTTATAGTATGTAATCAAGGTTAGTTTATATTTATAGGGTTGCGACATATCCTCAACTTTTAGGCGTTTCGAGGTCGGGGACGCAAGGAAGGGCACTCCACGGAGGAAAGTTGGCAAGACTGGGTAAAATCAAAGCAGATGATCAATCCAGTGGCGTCTAGAATTTGCGCATTTCATTTTGCATTGTTTTGGTAGTGATATTTGTTGAAATATATAATTCCAAATATTTTTATTTAATGCAAAAGAATTTAAAACTTAATAATAATTAAAAACTGTTGTATAAACGGTTGTTCTACTAATACGTTAAACTGTATATCTCCGGCGCTGAACAACATGGCCAAAAAGTGGGAGATGTGACGTCATAACACGTCAAAGCAATATGGCCAAATGTCGTGACCTTATATAGACCGACTTTGGTATGTAATATAAATAAAAAAAAAAAAAAATTTAAACAATAGTAAATACTTGCAAAGGACTGTATGGCTAAAGCATAAAGTCAAAACAAGCCAAAAAATACTTTCCTTTGCATTTTTAATATAGAGTGCTTGTCTAAAGTTAGGACGTCCCTCCTAACTTTTAAATTGCTTAATATTTTTTCATGAAAAATTAAGGACAGACAACACAAACCAAAATATAAACAAGAAATGACAGATATAAATGTCAAACTGACAGTTGGGCGACATTTTGAATCCAAAATTAAATGGAAAATGGAGTCTTGTGGCACATTATTTTTAAGCTTCTGACGTGAACTTTATAACCCCCAAATAAAAAGTCAGTACCTTTACTAACAACAAAATGGCGGTACTTTGAAAGGATATTTAAGAAAAAAAACACATTATCTTTACCTTACTTTATAAGTTTCAGAAATAGGTCCATCTAAATCGGTTATTCAGGTAATTTTCAAAGTACCGCCATTTTGTAGAGGTATTGACTATATATTCTGGGGTTATAAAGTACTCATTAGGAGCATTAAAATGATGTGCCACGCGACTACCCTTCCATTCAAAGTCGGTCTATATAAGGTCACGACATTTGGCCATATTGCTTTGACGTGTTATGACGTCACATCTCCCATTTTTCAGCCATCTTGTTCAGTGTCGGAGATATACAGTTGATTGTATTATTAGAACAACCGTTTACACAACAGTTATTAATTATTAATAAGTTGTAAATTCTTTTACTTTAAATAAAAAAATTTGGAATTACATCTTTCAACAAATATCATTTCCAAAACAACGCAAAATGAAATGCGCAAATTCTAGACGCCACTGGATTGATCATCAGCTTTGATTTTACCCAGTTTTGCCAACTTTTCTCCGTGGAGTGCCCTTCCTTGCGTCCCCGACCTCGAACCGCCTAAAAGTTAAGGATGTGGCAACCTTATAAATATAAACTAACCTTGCTTTCCATTTAATTTTTTTTATTGGCGACCAACTGTCAGTTTGACATTTATATTTGTAAATCACCACCTGTTAGATGTTTTGAATAATTGTACTATTTTATCCGTTAGTACAATTCTAACATCTAGAAGGCGATGTTGTAAATTCATGTCTAAAAGATGGTTTATGTTGTCTTACTAACGTCCTGAAATATTCATAAAAAAATATTAAACAATTCAAAAGTTAGGAAGGGGGGTCCTGACGTTACACAAGCACTGTATAAAAAATACGGCTCCCCGTTTGGAAATGATGGGGTTATATATTTATATCAAAGATTAGGTTACAAAAGATACAAGCGACTAAAATTTTGAAGCAAAAATCGTTGCCCACTATCATTGTTTACACCTACAGTAAAGCGTTTCACACCGAAAGCCATTGTACTTGTGCACTTTTAATAAAGGATCAGGTTGTATGGTGTCACAAAGGCGCCATTTCTCATTTGTAATTAGTCTTGTGAAAAATTTAGAAACGCCCGAACCATGTCGGAATTTAAAACCTTATACTAAAAGTCACTAAAGACATTTAATTTAATACGAGTTTATATATTTACTAAAGGGGATAATATTCGTCATCAATATCAAAAAGTCTATTTTAATCTTATCTAATTTTTTTCAACGAGAGTGCTTTTTAGCTATTTTTTTTTTGTTATTGGGTATGGGTTTTGGTACAATATTCTTTAATTTTTTCCTTTCTTTTTCTTTGAAATTTACAGGAAAAATCTATAAAATTACGTTTTTTTTTCTTTAGATACGTTTTTCTGGAAGGACAATTTAGAAATTACTAAAAACGATTCATTTATTTTGCATATATTATGTACTGTAGAATGGGCCAAAAAGTCGACTTTTATGATTATTTTTTTTTTAAATATATTTAAAATATTGTTATGGGTGACTAAAAGAAAATATCGTAAATATTTAAGTCCTTATTTTTTTTTTATCTTTGGACAAACCACGAAGGCTTAAAGCTTAAAAACTAACGTACCGTGGGTGTCTTAAGCGAGGTAAGAGGGAGTTTGTTGACACGGGACTTAAATATTTGAAGATTTGGGGGCGAAAGGAAAGACCTCCGCGGGCAGCAGGTTCCACAATCTAGAAACTCTAGGGATTAAAGAACGAACAAAGTGAGAAGTTTGGGGCCTGTCCGGTTGGACCGTATAGGGATGCATACGCGCGGAACCACGAGTTTCTCTGTTGGGAACCGTAAGTGGAGGAACTATACTGGACAATTCTTTAGAGCAGAAGCCATGGAAGTACTTATAATAAATCCCCACAGCCCGACGATGGGCTAGAGAGGGAAGCCTTTTTGTAAGTGAAGGATCATTAATGAGACGAATAGATCTTCTTTGAATAGAATCATGAATGCTTAGGGTTGTGGGGAACGCCATGCTCCAGATATGGGAACAATATTCCAAGGGAGGTCGGATTTGGGACACATATAACGTGTATAAATTAGAAGCGGAAAAATACTTTTTGGCTCGGAAGAGAAATCCAAGCTTTTTGAAGCAGCCATGGCTATAGATACAATGTGTTTATGCCAGTTAAGGTTACTTTCAAATGTGACGCCCACAAGATTAAAGGTGTCTTTGCTCTGTAAAACTTGGCCGCTCATAAATAGAGGATGAGTATTTGATGACTCTTTTTGTGACAAGGAACATGATTGTGTTTTGGTTAGTTCTGGTTAGTTCTATTACAGTTCAACGCTTTTTTACACTTTGAATTCGTGTTTTGTTTCATTGCCCATTATAATTTATTTTAAAATGAATTTATGCAACGTAACATTCAACGCGACGTCCACTAAACCAAAGATCAAGTTACCATTAGTTACGCCATTACTTATTTTAGTTTTTTCTACCAAGTATATCAGTAAGTTTTTTAGGTAAACTGTTTACCACATTTTTGGTAAACTATTTACCACATTTTTGAGACGCAACCATTGGCCCAGTTCTCGTCTGGCATCTTAGGAGTTTATTTTATTAAATTAAAATAATTTTAACCGAATGCTAATGAACCTTCGTTTATAGATTGAAACCTTTGTATTGTAAGTAACTTAATATTGAATATTTCATTATTTTATTTCTTTTAAAGTAATAATAACTTTTATTATATTGTGTAAGAGCAGAATAGTTCTTCATAATGTATAAAAGTTTTAATTTTCTTAAATGTTAAATAAACTTTTTAATTTTATTCTGGAGAAAAGCCAAATAATATTTTGTTTAAAGCACTGTATAATTTTTAAAATGTTTATTTGTAACATAAATTTATTAACTACAAATTATTCAATTTATATTCATGAAAATCAACCAAATAAATGTAATTATATTAATGTTCACGCTTTTCAGTGCCATATTTTATTACAATATTGGCCCAGAAATAAATATTATCTTGTTATTTTATACACATCGACTGTCATTAGTACATAACATTAACAATTTTATTATATTTGATAAAAAATTAGTGTCACCACTAACAATGTATAATGAGTACTAAAAATGCATGGATTAATTTGTATTTTATTTGTTTTGCCAAAAATAATATTTTTCACGATAAAATTAAAAGTACTAAAAACCAAAAAAAATCTAAACAAGTAAAAAGATAATTAAAAATCGACGTTTGACAACGGTGGCAGATTTGCCAAGGTTGTCAAGATAAATGGAATAAAAATAATAAAAATAAAAATTTACTATTATTTAGGTTTTAAAATTTAAAATTTTTATGTTTTTTAGAATGTTCTGAAAACTTTGACATTAAATGTCAAAATATGTTTGTTTGGTTATAGTGTCATAGTGACATAGGTAACTGGTTGCTGGTGTATTGATTGTTTATTTTACAAAAAAGGTGAATAGTTAGTTAATTTTTAGTTTTCCTGAAGATACTTCAGTATCAAAGCAAAGGCAACCAAGTGTTATTTAAATTAACTGAAATTGATGCTACACAATTATCTTTATTTAATAATATATACGCACTTTCTTTGATTTTGCGTTTTTTAGAATAAGTTTCCTTTGCTAAATGCTCGAAGCATCCCAGTTTATTCTGTGATTGTTATCAAATGCGTGTTGGCAGATTTTCGATTTATGAAATTCTGTGTTTTTAATGTATGATCTGTGTTTTTATGCGTTTGGCTAATGGTCTACAAGTTTCACCTATATAAAACTTATTGCATTCGCAAGGTATTTTATAAATGACATTTTTGTATTTTCATTAAAGTTGTATTGGTTTGTTTTTGTTAATTGAGATCTGATTGTGTTTTGTGTTATAAATTTTAAAATCGAAATAGTAGTAAATTTTTATTTTTATTATTTTTATTTCTTTTATCTTGACAACGGTGGCAGATTTGCCACCGAAACGTCGATTTTTAATTATCTTTTTACTTGTTTAATTTTTTTTTTTTTTTTTTTTGGTTTTTTTAGTACTTTTAATTTTATTTTGGCGTGTACCCAAATAAACACCATCCATTAAATGAATCCGCCAAATTACAGAACATATCTTCAATATTTTCCAGATTAAATTATTTATATTTTTTATTACCTTAAAAATAAAATAGTTTTTAAAATTCATTTAATTTACGGTTAGTTTCTATAAATAGGACTTTAAATTTTAATAATGCTTTAACGGTATATCCTCTTATTTTATGTTTTATTTGTTTCCTGCGAGATTAAATTTAAACAAAATATTATTTCGCTTTTCTCCAGAATAAAATTAAAAAGTTTATTTAACATTTTAAGAAAATTAAAACTTTTATACATTATGTAGAACTATTCTGCTCTTACACAATATAATAAAAGTTATGATTACTTTAAAAGGAATAACATAATGAAATATTTAATATTAAGTTACTTACAATACAAAGGTTTTAATCTATAAACAAAGGTTCATTAGCTCTCGGTATATCCTTCTATTTGATTTTTTTAAAGTGGAATACCTACTTTAAAAATAAATTCGTGTAGAGCGTGTCTTACCAAGTAGAAAACTTTTTAAATATTAACATTAAGAAAAAGTGCCTCTTCTTTAAAAGTCTTGCTTGAGAATAAACCAAATTTTCACAAAAATATTTGTATATTGGACGTGGACGTAGTTAGACTTTAAAAGGACCTGTTTTTATAGCTATTTATGTATCAAGGGTGTTACTAGGACTATAATGCCCTGAAGGTCGAATAAGCCCGAGGGCCTCTGGCCCGAGGGCTAGATTTCGACCTGATGGGCATTATAGTCCAGTAAAGCCCGTGGTGCATACAATGCTTTATGTTTTACCCAAAAAGAGTTTTTCAATGACTAATTACATTATTTATTCGCAATATAAAAATAAGTTGCACCTGTACCTGTATACGTAAGTAGATAATGACTGGTGTTAAGTTTGACTTTGATGTTTCTATCAGTTAGTCAGTTGGTTTTTATTTAACGATTTTCTCAAAATGAAAGAAATTCTACAAAATATAAGAGAAAAGGTCATAAAAGCGACCGAAAATCTTTTGCCAGTTAAATCAAGGCAACAGTATGATCGGGAGTATGGCATATTTGGTATTTGGAAAGATGCGAACGCAATTCTTCAAATACCCGAAACCGTTTTAATTGCATATTTTCAGGAACTGGTAAGTTATTGGTTTTATTTTAATACATATGTTTTTGTATAAACTTGATCTTTATTGTGAGAGAAATAAAATTGGATAAGCAATAAAATTTCCATATTAGTGCATTAGGGCATTATAAGCGAACATTATCATAATGCCCGCTTATAATGCCCTAGGTGTGATAGCAGGTATTATTGCTACCATAACATATTGCGTTTTACAGATCAATAATAGATGGGTAAAACATAAAATTATTAAAAGACGTTGGCTAAATTTCCAAAAGAATGGTTCTAAGAACTTGTGTTTAAAAGAAAATTATAACAAAATGACCCAAAAGAATAAGTTATATAAAGTATTTTTCGTTATTAGAAATGTTTATTTATTTATTGAAGCACACACCAAATTTAGTAAGGTCCATACAGTGTGCAATAATTAAAAAAGATTTTGGTTGCAGTTTGCAATGGTGCATGGTCTAAAACTGTAGTAGTAGTGGTGAATTTTTTAATAAAGCCACTGGCTAAACGACCGCAGACGGTTTTGCTTAAATATACAGAGAAAACCGCCTTTTTATATTTACGTATATGAAAACCGCCAAAAATGGAAATTTATTTGTTATTACCGATGGGTTCAACTTACTTTATCGGTAGATGCAGCCGTCAGGCGGTTTTGCTTATTAAAACTATTAAAAACAGTCGAAAAATAGTTAAAGTTAGTCTAACCCTAATAATTCTTTATTTTGCTGTCCGTAAGCATTTAGTTTTTTTGTGATTTTATTGTTTAATATTTTAGTCTAGTTTATAGAACCCTTTGGAAAAAACAAATCGGAGTAGTATAGCGGGATGGGAACAGCCAAATAAAACCACTATTTTATTTATCTTAACGTTTCGTGGCTAAATCTGCCACTTTATCAAGGGCCTATAATTAAAAGAGACACATTACAAAACTATTTCGTCACATGGACCCAATAATTTAAAACACTAAAAAACACTTTAAAAAAATATTGTGAGGCAGGAAAGGCGAAGAAATAACTTATCAATAGCTCATCGTCAGCATAGAAGTCAGCAATTAGATATAATTAAAAATTATAAAAAGTTGAATAATTTTGTTTAAAAATTAAATTATAAACAATTAAAAAAACCAAGAAATACTGTATAAAATGTTATCAAGAAAAAAATATTAAAAGTAAAAAAAGTAAGTTACCTATCCGGAATTCGAACTTGGGACCTGTGGCTAACGTGTCAATACTCGTAACCCTGCTGCAATGGGACACCTTAAATTAGTTTCTTAAATGTTTATAATATTCTTTAAAAAATAAGCCGTGTTTTTAAATTATTTATCCTTTACCTTTTTTTTATTTTCCTGAGAATCTTAAATTTTGCCCCATCCTCAATCAGTTTTTTTGGCCGCTTAAATAATTCTGGCTTTTCTTTTCCTAAAAGAAGTGTTTATTTATTTTTTTTAAATTATAAAGAGCTTTGACAAAATCTTCGTAGGTGTCAAACGTGTCTCCCAGTTTTATTTTTGTTTGTTGATCAATAATTAAAATAGTAATAAACAATAAAACAAATAATTAATAGAGTTAGGATAAGTTTAACCAAAAGGGTGGCTAGAAGGGGCTTAGCCCCCTAGACGGTAATAAGCCCCCAAAATTATTGATCATTTTTTTTCGCCCTTTCGGGGTCATCCCACCCAGGTCCGACGACCGTCCCCCTAGGTGGTGCACTGCAGCCTGAAGGCTTATTGTACCTTGACCCCTACTCCTTCCCATTCACACACCATTCATTCCATAACTTGGATGGTTGCGGCTCGGTCCGTTCGTTTAACCCCCGAGCAGAACACCGTGTGCCGTTGCCTAAAACCGACAACGCCGGTCACCCATCCAAGTTATGGGCGCGCACTTCACTGCTTAACTCCGAAGATCGATGCTGCCGATACAACCGAAGCAGCCACAAGCGCGCCAATTGATCATTTAAAATATATTAGTGTTTTTGGAAATTATTGTCTATAAACTGGGGCCCAAGCCCCCAGAAACCAGAGGCTAGTTGCGCCACTGAGTTTAACTATTATTCGGCGGTTTTCAATAGTTTTTATAAAAATGCCGCCAGAAGGCGGCATTTTCCGATAAGATTATAGAAGAATAACTCACATATTTGGCGGTTTTCATATACGCCCGCCGGACGGCGCGGCGGTTTCTTCTTATAATTTAACAAAACCGCCGGCGGTCGTTTAGCCACTGCATTTAATAATAGTTAAAAAATTATACAGGTTAGAAACCGATTTTTTGTTGGAATTTTTTAGAGATGTACCTAAATTACCCGGTATACGTACCTCTAATTAAAAAACAGTTAAATTTAATTAAGTTAGCTCTACACAACGCTAATGTAATGTTAGTTTAATAAATATATTTACTGACAAGACCATCGCTTGTGCGATTAATAGTAACAATGAACCGAGCAAATATTTGTCCAGGATCGGTCACGCACCGGCCATGATATTACAATTCAGGATGAGGTACAAAGGGAATATTGGGCTATAGGAATTATACTTATAAAATTTAAAGTAACGTATGTCCTAAAAGTTTTGGCACAAAACTCATTGTCTTTAATTTTAACAAAAACAAAATAATATCAAATTGCCTTTGAAAACAAAAGTTTATTTACTTTATTTACTGTCAGTTGAGATTTATTTATTTTGAAGTTTTTGCTTTAAGATGTCGTATAAATTAGAAATAAGAAAAAGTATCTACAAGTTAGTTGGGCGAATACCCAAAGCTGAAATCTGTCGAATATTCCAGAATAAAAACATTTCACGCAGAACCATTTATAGAACAATAGCGGAGTGCGAGCAGGGAATACCATGTCTGAGTCTCCCAAAAGTGCATTTACCGCACAGAGGTCAGAGAGATTGGTGAAAAGAGCAAAAACCAGATTGGAATGTCAACGAGGAGACTGGCTAGGCAATACAGATTTTCTAAGAGTACGATATCGTTGGAATTGTGGAGGAATGGTCTTAAATATCGAAAGAGACGTAAGTGCCCCAAATACTCTCAAGCGCAGCTTCTTCGTATACCAAGATGTTGTCGTCAACTGAGGCGGATACATTTTGCCAATGAAAAATCATTATTTTAGATGACGAAAAGTATTTCACTTTGAGTAATTCTGAAATAAAGGGAAACGATGGATTTTATACGGACAACGTAGAAGAATGCCCTGACAATGTTAGATACAAACATAAAGCGAAATTTGCAGATAAAATTCTTGTCTGGTGCGCAATTTCTAACAGGGGTGTATCCTGACCTTTTGTGGGAAGAGTGAGGGGTGAAGCTTTGAATAGTCAGAGCTATATTGATAACTGCCTTTCCAAATTGCTTCAGTTTGTCCGCGAACATCATGCTAATGACGATATCATGTTTTGGCCAGATCTAGCATCATGCCATTACTTAAGAGATACCCAAAACTGGCTTCGACAACACCACATACCTTTTGTTCCCAAAAACGATAATCCTCCAAACTTGCCGCAGGCTCGCCCAATAGAGGATTTTTGGCCGGTACTGTCTAGAAAGGTTTATCATGAAGGCTGGGAAGCACAAGATGAGGAACAATTAAGACGGCGAATTTACAAGAAATTAAGAGAAATTGAACTGAATTCCGTCCAGGACCTCATGAGAGAAATTCAAAGAAATTTGCGTCTGGTAGAGCAGAATGGGCCACTCCACATAATTCGATAGTATAGTTTAGTTAAGTATTGAGTTGTTATTTATGATAACTAGTTAGTGTTTAAATAAAATTTATGCTTTTAAGTATAAGCAAATGCTTTTGCTATATTTTTTTATATTATGAGCATTTGCCTATACTTATAATATTTAAATTAAGGAGCACCAGTGTTGCAATTCGATCAATCAGCTGATGTATCCAGATCAAAAGTGTCAAAAATATACGATTTTAGTTTTGCGTCTCGGCAAGCCCTTTGGAAAACAAGAAACATTAAATTTCAGGCAAAATATTAGGCATAGTCTAAAAACCTAAATAAAACAAAGAGTAGTTACCAGCTAAGGTTCCGCGCAAGGAAGATAAAATTTTTAATAAGGAGCGCTCAATTTTTATATTTGTCCGAAAATATAGGTGTTTGTGACGTCACCTTTCTGCCATAATATTTATTTTATCTGGCAATATAAACTAATACTTGCATAAAATAAAATAAAATCACCCCAAAAACATAAAAAATAGAATCCTAACTTTAAAAACAATTTAAACGTAAATTTCCTTTTAAAAATATCCAAAGGTCAGTGATCCCTGTTTACTGGTTTTAAAATTCTCTGTAACTGCAGTACTAATAACTTCACAATTTATCTATAAACAGTAAAAACTAAACATATATAAAAGTCCAATGACTAAAAAGCAAAAAATAATACCAAAACCGCGAAAAAAGCTTCCCAGTACGATAGTAAACAAAGAATTACGGGAAAAGTTTACGTCACAAAATTGAGTGAACATAGTCTTAAATGGGATTGAGCGCTCCTTATTAAAAAGTTTAATTTCCTTGCTTTCCGCAATTTAATATAAAGTGACAAAACGTAAGTTCTTGAACATTTACACTGACTGAACCAGTTATCCGACCCATATAGTGATTAAGTTGTTTTCCAAGTTGGTAAACCAAAAAAACATCCAAAAAATATCGAAAAAAACGATATTCATTAAAATTCCGCGGTACAAGTAGCTTAAAAACATTTTTCCTCGTAAGATCTCAAAACTAAAAGCTTGTGTGTGTGTTTTTTTTTTAAATTATTTCAGTACGACCATTTTTGGGCAAATTACAGCCACTTAAGACACGTAAAAAATTTTGTATTTTTTCGTATCCTTAAATTTTCTCCACTAGTGTACATCTCACCGCCTCCTATATCCGCTGGCCCCCACAGGCGCGAGGCGCGATTTATGAATTCCTACTGCGTGTCAGCACATTCATGGAGCTGAAGCGCAGTAGCAAATGCGAACAGTGTCACCTTTATTTACCTCTTTAAACCCTACGTGAGTTTGGTGCTGCAGTCTGGGAGGAATTTAAAAGCATGCAAATGTATAAGCGGTTTGTGAATTCCTACTGCGTGTCAGCGCCTTCATGGAGTTGAAACGCAGTAGCAAATACGAACAGTATCACCTCTCTTTACTACTCTAAACTATACGTAAATTTTGTGCTACAGATTAGAAGAAATTTAAAAGCATGCAAACGCATAATTTTATTACGAATTTAATTTAACCTGGTAACAAAAGGTCTGTGCCCAAAAGCTTACAAATCAGTCAAAGTGAATCAAACAGCTCAAATACAGTAAGATAATTAACACATAACCATTTTTAAAAAAGTCATAGTTTATAAGTTTTTTTAGGAATTTTGTTATTACATATTCGGTTTCACTTAAAAGACAATTTTATTTTTAAAAATATTAAAATTAAACTTTTAGTTCTGTAACTGTACATTTTTATTTGCTAGCTATTAAGCTATTATTTTTTATTTGTTTTGTCTTTTGACTATGGTTATACAGCAAGTATTTATTATATTTATTATTTATTAAGCTAATAAATATTTCAACTTTTAATTTAAATTTAATACGAGGTATTACAAACTGATGTTAGCAAAGCCAAAAAATCTGACAAAACATTATACAGTGCTTGTCTAAATTCAGGACCTCATCTCCTAACTTTTTTATTGTTTAGTATTTTTTCATGGAAATTTGAGGACTTTGGTGAGACAACATAAATCAAATTTTAGACAGGAAATGACAGATATTAATGTCAAACTCACAGCTAGGCACCACAAAGAAAAATTAAATGAAAAAAGCCATACTGTAAACTTTTTATTTAAAAAACATTGACGCACTACTTTTAGGTTATAAACCGTTTAAAAATCACATAAAACTAAAAGAAAAACAACCGTATGATTCAATTTAATGCAATAAGGCGGTAAAGTAAAAAGATCTAAGGTGGAGGCAAAGCGTCTCCTGTTGCCATGCAGTATGCATTCCAAATATAAAAACAAATTTGCTTGTACCATAGAGTAAGGAAATTATAAGAGTTATCATGGAATAGCCAATTTAAAAACAGGTCATGCAAAAACTCCCAATATAATTTTATTCGTTTCTCGTTGAAATACCGCCAGTTAGTCATTTCAGTAAGCTTACGTGTCTCCCTACCACTGATGTTACACGAGGCGAGGCTTCAACCGACGCATTTAAAGTGTAAACTGGAAAAATGACAAGCCTGCCGCCAAGCCTGCCGCAAAAGCGGTACGAAAATTTTAGCATTCCATGGTTTCTCTTATCCGTAGGTATGTTACTTTATGCTTGTACTTAAAACATCCCAGGTTATAACATGCGTAGCAATTATAGGGCTGATTTCTGCGTTCTACTTTATGAATTCCTACGCGATATTTGTGCTGGCGCGTAGTTGTTTTTTTACAGTGTTCTAAAATAAAAACTCCCATTAAATCCTCTTGCATTTCAGCACGGTAGGGTGTTGTAGCGTAGTAGGAATTCATAAAACGCGCGCGAGGGCCTAGGCGACTGCCTATACCGCCTACGCCAAGCTACGCTACTGCTACTAAAACTAATAAATAAATAAATAAGGTAATTAAAAGATTAAATAGAAAAACTTTTGGGATGATGCTCTAATTTGTATTTTTTTATATATTTAGGTTTTATTAAATACAAGGCTTTACAAACTTAAAGAAAAGTTTAGTTAGGTCAAAAGTTTAAACATGCAATTTAATTAAAACCTAACGTTAGTTATTTAATTAGAATCTTAAGAGTAAGAGGACCAATTAGGTAATAGGGAAAAGGTACGATGAAATTTTAAATAACTAAATATAAAACCCATTTGTGTCGCATTTTAAACACGTCATGAAGACACTATTTGACGCTGTTAAATATTATTATCTTTTCTGATAAATAAATTAAGATTTACAAGACATAAATTAAAAACGACGAAGACAAAATTACTGTTTTAAGGAGCTTGAGTAAGATATACACCGGCGTGCCAGAATTTAGAATTCCGCTGACAGGGACAAAACCGTACCTATTTTTGCCTGTTTTAATTTTGTTTTTTAAAGATAATTATTTTTAAACCAAATTTGAATGTAACAACTAATAAAAAAAAAGGGCGTTGCTTAAATAAAATGTGTAATATGTTTAAATAATTTAAAAGATAATTGTTAATTTATTTTTTGATGACATTTTGCCTAAAAATAAAAAATAAAGGTGGTTTCTTTGGACTTTCGGTCGGCCGAAATCAACGCGATTTACGTTCACCCTATGGATGGTGGAGGGGAGGATAACCATCTGAAAGTTTTAAAAAGTGTCCGTCGAAAAGAGCAACTTAAGGTGGCGTCACAGTAGCCAGAGGAGATTTTTTAACCAATGAGCATGAATTATTAGAGTGAGATACTAAATGAAAAGGGACAGATAGATACAAATAAAAAAAGGGAAGAAATACCAAAATCCCTCCACTGGCTACTGTGGCGCCCTCCCAATTTGCTACATTCCAATGGGCACTTTTTCAACTTGATCGCCATAAAAGATGGTTATCCTCCCCTCCACCATCCATAGTTTACCCAAATTAAATATTCACTTAAATGTGGTTTCATTTAAAGGTGTGTATTTAAGTTTGGCAAACGTAAATCCACTGATCTGAAAAATAATAAGGATAAATACAGCAAAAATGACAATAACCCCTACGTGGGCACTGCGCAGTACACTTGTGGGCATGCGCACTAAAAATTTACAGACTAGCGGAAAACAAACAACAGGACCGGGTTTGGAAATTTGGTAAACGAGGGTTTTTTGGGGCGCTAATCACGACTTTTTTTTTTTGAATCGTTTCGTTCTCGAGATATTCATCATCAAAGTTGAAATTCAATTCTTAGTTTCTCTCTATTCCGCCTTCTTTTTGCACAAAATTCTTGATATAACACCTAACAGGCACACAATATTATATAAACATCTTTAAAAAAAAACTTTTTTTTAGTTATTTTACACGTTTTTTCATTAAATTCCAAATCTTTTACCCCTAAAACGCTACAACCATGCATACACCTATGTGTATAATGGTTTCAGACATGGCGACTTGATTTAAAGCAAACTTTTTATATTAATAAAGAAAGGCTAAAAACCAATAAGAAAAACATGTTTTAAAAAGGGTTTTTTATAGTTAAATAAAATATTGTGCGCTAATTTAGTGTTACATCAGTAACTTAGTGCAAAAAAAAGGGAATTTTAGTAAAAATAAGAACAGTTTGGCCATGATGACGAATATCTCAATCAGTGCCCCAAAAACCAAGGTATAGCAAATTTCGTCAAAATCGAAGTGGCCGCAACTTTCTAGACAATTACCTAATTTTGTTTCTTGGATATATACACATATTTAAATATTTTATTTTAAGTTTGTACTCGTCTTCCATAGAAGTCCCTAAAAATTAAACCGGTTTAGATATTGGGTACTTTTTTTGTCTTGTATAATTTAGTATACGAGAGTGCTTTGAAGCACTAATCTCAACTTGAATTTTGTTTTTGCTGGACCCTCTTTCACTAAACCTTAAAACTGCACGATATTTTTTGCGTTATTATCTTTCTTCTTAAAACTACTTTGACACAACAAAACTAAATCAATTGGTATTTGATTTATTTTATCATAAAACCAATTAATTTTGGTGTAACTAGTTTGAGGACTCAATTTATACACTGTTATTTCACTTTCGCTGCCGAAGCAGTTTTCGTTCAGTTAAACTTGGCGTGTTGTGCCATTTGTAAACGCCGTTGCCTCATTTGACTTGACCAAGTTATCACCTTTGCCTCTGGTCGTTTGCAAACGTTCGTGATCTTAGAAAATTTTATGCTGAAAATTTTTGACTGACCTCATATTTGCAATCAAACCCACAAGAAAAACCTTCCAATTTCTGCAAAACAACACTATACAATAACTCATTATTTAGTTTTGGTTTATCAAAACTAAAATAAACAAAAGTTAAAAACACCACTGAAAAACACGAAGACTCGCTAAGCACAAATGTCCTTTCATTTGTGCTTAGCGAGAATACCAAATGACTAATAACGGTCGACCGTAGATGAGAGGTTGGTTTTTGGGCGGCTGACGGCGTCAATTTTACCTGGCGTTTACAATCGGAAAATCCCAAATTATCATGAGTGTGGCCCTGTTACTATGTAGGTAAACATTTTCAGTGTTCCAACCACTATATTTATTAAAATACTGCAAATTTTGTCAATGTTGCCAACACTATATTGGATTTTAATTGAAAAACACTAACTTTTATGAGAACTGCGCATGTGCAAAGGTGTACAGCAACTCTCCCAGTGTGGGGTTAAAAATTCGTGCGCAGGTCTATTGAAAATATATGGGGAACATTTTCTATTAGCTATCCGCTTTATTTTTCAGATCATTGCGTAAATCGCGTCGGTTTCCGCCGACTGACATCGACATCGACAGTCCGAAATAACCGTAGCTCTCAAAGTCGGTCTATATAGGGTCGCGACATTCGGCCATATTGCTTTGACGTGTTATGACGTCACATCTCCCATTTTTCGGCCATGTTGTTCAGTGCCGGAGATATACAGTTTATTGTATTAGTAGAACAATCGTTTACACAACAGTTTTTAATTATTAATAAGTTGTAAATTCTTTTTTAGTTCTGATAATCCAGGGTGGCCCACCATATTCGACACGGGCTATAGCTGGATAACCATGGGGTTTTTAGAAAAAGTAAATACTGGAAAATATACAGGTCAGATAAGATCACAGTATAAAATTATTTTACTCTATACAGGGTGTCTCAAAAAAGTTTGACGTATCAAAGTTATATTTTTTAAAGAGAACACCCTATATTTCATGACGGTTTTAGATTCTACTTTAAAAAATAACTCACGTTTGTTTATAGTAGTAAGTGTCTAATTTTATTCGTTTTTGTGATATTTGATTTTTTGAAAAATGCACTTTTAACACTTTAAACTTTAAAATGTGTAACAAGATTAGAAAAAGTCTGCCATATCATACGTAAGTCAAATCAAGATCAAATATTATACAGAGTGATCAAAAATTAATTTTAATTTTTTAGAAAGTCAAATTGCAATATCTCTTTTATTTTAAATGGAACACCCTGTATTTTTTACGTCACATGATGACAAATAAAATACTCTTTTAAATGGTGTATAGGTTGCCTACACCTATCTTTTGTGCTTTTTAGTAAAATCTGTTTTTACAAATTTTTAGTCCAAATGTTTATTTAAATTAAAGTTGGCTGTGATATAGCAGCCATTAATATTTTCGTAAGAAAATAACAACGACCATTTATTGATTACTAGTGTTTTAGTCAGTTTAAAAGAAATTTCAATGATTTTAAATAAAAACCCTTCTTCTACAACAACAAAATGATAAATTACTGGTAGGATGTGAAAAAATGATTTACTTTAGTCTAGAGTTAATCCTGAAAAATATTCCAGGAGAAACCATCTGATAACCTTAATAGCTGCTTTAAAAATTTTGACACAGTGATTATGGATAAAGGAAGAAACGAGTTATAAGTCACAGAATGTCGTCATAACTGACCGGAGGCGTTATTAGGATTATTTAAAAACACAAGTTTTATCATTACCACATTCAGTAGCATTATAAGCAACTAATTTTTTTTCTGTGAATTTTAAAAATACTGGCAAATAATAAAAAATCTTTTAATTTTGTGCTTTTTTCCAACAAATTTATATTTTGCAATAACGGCTTAGTAAATAGGCATAGCTATATCACAGCCTACTTACATTTAAATAGACATTTGGAACAAAAATAATATATGTTAAAACGGAATTTACTTAAAAAGTATAAAAGATAGGTATAGGCAACCTATACACCATTTGAAAGGGCATTTGGTTTGTCATCATGTCGTGTAAAAAAATACAGGATGTTCCATTTAAAATATGAGAGATATTGCAATTTGACTTTCTAAAAAATTGAAATTATTTTTTTATCACTCTGTATAATCAATGATCTCGATATAACCTACGTATGATAAGGCAGACTTTTCCTAATCTTGTAACAAATTTTAAAGTTTACGGAGATTATATTGTTAAAATAAAATTAATTTAATTACACCCCTGCATTTAAAAAAAATCAAATTAGGCACTTGGTACTATTAAGAAACTTAATTTATTTTTTTATGTAGAATCTAAAACCGTCATAAAATATAGGGTGTTTCATTTAAAAAAATATAACTTTGGTACGTCACACTTTTTGAGACATCCTGTATAGAGTAACATAATTTTATACTGTGGCCTTATCCGACCTGTATATGTTTCAGTATTTACTTTTTTAAAAACCCCATGGTTATCCAGCTACAGACCGTGTCGAATATGGTGGGCCACCCTGTATTATGAACTTACTTCAGTGAATTTTATAGTGAAATAAACTATCATGTCTTTCAAACAATAAAACATCATTAAAGTGTTATATTGCAACACATTTATTATTTGTTACAAATAAAACAGTTATAGCTACAGACGTCTAGACATTTTAAAAAAGATTTATCTTACCACCCAGTTCTTATCATACTGGACCACTTTACGGCCAACGGTTGCACCGGCATACAAAATAAGTTAGAATAGGAAAGGCACTTACAGCTTTTCAATTATATTTTACAAAGTTACTTTAAAACATATAATTCTGACAATAAAATAGAAATAATAATATTTTAAGTTCTATTTTATTTATTTTGCTCAATTGCACTGCCCAAAAATAAAAACGATTCGGATTGGAAAACATCTTATTTTTATGTATTTTTATCTGCTTAATTCAAAAATCACTATTAAATTTTCCAAGCTCCAAAGTCGGTCTATATAGGGTCGCGACATTCGGCCATATTGCTTTGACGTGTTATGACGTCACATCTCCCATTTTTCGGCCATGTTGTTCAGTGCCGGAGATATACAGTTTATTGTATTAGTAGAACAACCGTTTACACAACAGTTTTTAATTGTTATTAAGTTGTAAATTATTTTACTTTAAATAAAAACATTTGGAATTACATCTTTCAACAAATATCACTACCAAAACAATGCAAAATGAAATGCGCAAATTCTAGACGCCACTGGATTGATCATCAGCTTTGAGTTTACCCAGTCTTGCCTCTTCTTCTCTCCGTGGAGTGCCCTTCCTTGCGTCCCCGACCTCGAACCGCCTAAAAGTTGAGGATGTGTCGCAACCTTATAAATATAAGCTAACCTTGATTAGCTCCAGTTTTAAAAATACAAATGACTTTCTATATTGTCTATATTCTGCACATTCGTTTTGCATAAAATTTGATTTTTTTATGTAGGCACACCTGTTAACTGTTAAAATAGCAAGAAATACCTTAAAGTAATTAGAGAAAATTAAAGCTAGCTTACCGTCTTTTTAGTTAGTCAATAAATCTCAGCTCAATAGAAAACCCAATTATAGAAAATGTGTTAAATTTAATAAGAACTATCTAAATCCCATATTAAATTTAATTGATTAAATATTCTTAACCACTCGACTTGTTGCTCTGGTTTTTGTATCCATTAAACCCTTTTTTTTTATTTTAATCAATGTTTTGTGTGACATTTTTTGGAAAATTTCGGTTTTTCTTTGCTGCAGTAAAAGCAATACATTTTATTTATGGACTGTTTCATTAGTAAGTAGAGAAACTCGTATACAGTTTCCGTTCGTTCTCGGTAGTGATTAGACGTTGGAAGGGAGCTCATACCGGGCTCTCACGTGAATTCGTGCATGGAAGATGTAGAGGACGTTCTGGTGCCCCGAGGAAGATAGGAAACTCACTGCTAAATTGAAAAGGCATCTTTTTTCTGGAGCTAGGTGCTGTGAGTGAAGATTCCTCTAACCTGATGTTTTTCTGTTTGGCGTACTGCACGAGGTATTCTTCAATGGCGGAGAATGGAGGCGGGCGCTGCGGGTGACGTCAGTACTGAAAGAAACCGGTTATGCGCGATACCAGTAGCAGCTCTTGGGAAGATAGCCGCAATTTATGCATTTCATAGCTTTGTTATTGACATGTGCTAGGAACTTCTGGGAGCTACAAAGCTCGACTATCCAGAAGTTTCAACGACAAAGTCCTGGAAAACTTATAAGCGACATCGCTTATATGATCGGAAGGGAGAGAGCTGGCGATTCACTAGCATGAAAGCCATAAACAAGCAAGCAAGCAAACTCGTATTGGTTTTTGCAGTTTCTTTTGCAATTTTCAGTTTCTTGTCCTTTGTTTTTAAACTGCCACCTGCTGGTACTTAAAACCTTTGTAACTCCTTTATTACTTTTATAAATTTAAGTAAAATTTAATGTTTTTAGGAAATTTATACTCACAAAAACCCTTTATTGCATTCTAAATTACCCAAAGGCATTTTACTTAAGATTGTCTAATTTTGTCGCTAACTAATTTTATAGTAATTTAACTGAAGTCTTACTTTGTTAAATATAATATATGCACCCTTGCGCTGCTAAATATTCAAAATGGCAGCGATTTCCAAGTGGGCTACGGGTTTCCGCGTCCTGGCTTTAAAAGGACTCGTGACAATGAACCATTTAATTTACGGTTGATGTTTCATTGCCCTAAATAATTGGATAGCTTGCTTAAGATAACCTATAATTGCCTGAAATAAATCATGGGCACAATTGCTTATCAGATCGGCATATCGGTAAATATAAATAGTGTTGAGTTATGTACTTTTTATGTTTTCCAGTCTTTTGTAAAATTGGAATAAAACTGTCGTTAATTTTAACACGCTTTTACTTTTTTGTACTTGTATTAATTTTAAAAAAATCTTTTTATTTATACCACAAATTATCAGAATACCTAGATGCTAAACTAAGCGTGTTCGTTGAAATCTCTCACCACTATGGTCCCTCCCACTGTGTGGTGGATATACACCCCACGATTTAGTACGTGACTTAATGCTCATCTAGGTGTCAGTTAGTCCCATACTCTTGTTGGTATAGAACGTGAGCATAAGTTAGTTAATTGTGTTTAGTTGTTTGTAAACTTTTATGTTTTTTATTATTAAAGTGTTAGTATAGTGTCTTGTTAAATTTTTTTACCGTTTAATATGGGATATAAATGTGTATAATTATTCTGTTCCTCCATTACCGGGAGCGGATCACTTTTAGATTCCCAAAGGACCACTATTATTTTAAGACGATTTAACATAAATACAAAGCTTTTACAAATTACTAAGACTTGTTACTAAAGTTATTGATATTAATCAGTATGTGCCTAAACACAGGAAAATATTTTTGTTATTTATAGCCGCACTGCCATTTAAAAGGCTATATTCAAGTTAAAAAATAAGGTGTTTTTTCAGTATTTGAAAAAACTACATACTTCCAAATAAAAAAACAAATCAATTAGGTTTGGTTATTACTAAGGCAACATCTGCATTGCTTTAAAAGATTGCGTCGGGGTTTCTTTAGAAACTTGTGTTACTCGGCTTTCAATTATTTTGTTTCAATCCCCAGTTACACAAAACTTTTTAATACACAATTAAGCTAAAAAACGGAATACCATTAGTTAATTTATTAAGCAGTTTTTAGGCAAGGTTTTTTTTTAATGGCTTTTTGTTTAATATTCTAAACCCCCATTAGTTTAATCGTTTTTAAAAATGTTTTGAGCAGCCAGGTATAGACATTTTATTACAGGTTGGATCTAAACGTGACATCTACTAACAATATTTTACCGTTCAAAGAATGGGTAAAATTTTTAGTTTGTAAATTCCCAATTAGTGTATTATTCTTTTGTTTCGTTTTTCACACATAAAAAAGCTGCATAATTAGTTACTATAAAAGTCTATCTCTCCTTAGCGCCTTGGTGCGGTTTAACCTTTACAAATTTAAAATATTACGATCCATACATTGGTGCAGATGTTCCATTTATTCTTTCTCAAGGTCATAGAAACAAGTAAGCGTAATTTGCCGCACTTTCGCATCTGTATATTCTGATAATTTGTGTTTATACAGTTATCCACAGTTGGGTTTAAACTGAAACAGGTATTTACTATCCTTTAAACGACAGCATAAACTTGTTCATACATAAAGGACAACAGGGGTCGCATACGACTCCATGAAGAATTACGAGTATTTTAAAGTTTAAGCAGCTAAAAATCTATCTTTATTTTTTTTTGTCTGTTGTTTTGTAATTTAACCAATGATTTTTCACTGAAAAAAATATTTTTACACATCTTTGTTAGCTTCCCATAAAAATTCTTCAAAGCATTATTTGTGTGCAGTAAAGAATTAAGTTTTCCAATTTTGTTTTATAGGTCTGTCTTGTATATCTTAGTGCTTTTGAGAAGTTTATCATATTTCTACGTAGCTTTTCGTTTGAATAAGTAACAATTTTATGCAGCATGTTGTCGTCAAAATAAAATTCAAGCTTCCCACTCAGTTTTTGTTCCTTTAGATTAAGGAAGATGAAGAATTATTTTCTTTCTGTCCGTGTGTATTAAAAAAGAGGTGGAGAGTCCTGTGCTGAAAGGTACTTCATCGTCACGATTCATTTTCAGTTGGTTCATACACTATTTCGACTGCCTCCACTTCTTTTTCTTCATATTCTTCAAATTCACTTCCAATATCACTTAAGTCATAATTATTATTGTCAATAATTTTATTAGTTTCTTTATGTCGCCTTTCAATCTTTTTAGTTCTTTCCACCTTCAATATTCTCTTCTGAGAGACATGTTTTTTTATTACGCAACAACAACATGGCGCCGGCGACTCCAAACACCTATAACTCAGGCAATAAACTTCTGCGACATACGTAATTTGCTGTGGTAATAGTAACGGCCAAGCTACAAAGGTAGGTGTAGCAGCAAGATTGTAATACAACTTTTGCAAGAAATATATCTAAAATATTATTCGGTGGGGTAACGGGCGACCCTGTGTTGTCGTTTACGGACTAAAAAGAAGTTCTGAAACTTTTAAAAAAGATTTAAAATTATTTCAAGCAAAAAAGTGTTTTAATTCTTTGTTCTGCGAGCTAACCAGGGCGCTTGATTGTTTTATCTTTCCTATTCTTTGTGTGTATGTAGTTGGGTTTTATGGCACTGGTATAAATCTAAATAGCCATCATTTCCTTATTCTTTGTTAAAAATAAAAACTTACATGGGGTGGAAACAGCACTGAGTTTGCGTGGTTAGACTCTTCTGAGCATTACCAAACTCTTCAAACTGATTAAATGTCATCGGCGATTTTACTTATAGATATTGGTGTACCTTTGGAAATCAGTCTTGATTGATTCAATATCATCTTTAATTTTTATAAATGAATTTCTTGCAGCTGTAACAATGCTAAGTTTGTGCTGTTCGTCGACGATAGAATCATTACCTGGGAGTGAAAAGACAAAATCGCATCGATTTCCCGGTCGACTACGCATTTCCGCGTCCTGGCTTTAAAAGGACTCGTGACATTGAACCATTTAATTTACGGTTGATGTTTCATTGCCCTTAAATAATTGGATAGCTTGCTTAAGATAACCTCTAAATACCTTGAAATAAATCATGGGTACAATCAAAGTCGGTCTATATAGGGCCGCGACATTCGGCCATATTACTTTTGACGTGTTATGACGTCACATCTCCCATTTTTCGGCCATGTTGTTCAGTGCCGGAGATATACAGTTTATTGTATTAGTAGAAAAACACTTTACACAACAGCTTTTAATTATTATTAAGTTGTAAATTCTTTTATTTTAAATAAAAACATTTGGAATTACATCTTTCAACAAATATCACTTCCAAAACAATGCAAAATGAACTGCGCAAATTCTAGATACCACTGGATTGCTCATCAGCTTTTATTTTACCCAGTCTTGCCAACTTTACTCCGTGGAGTGCCCTTCTTGCGTCCCAGACCTCGAACCGCCTAAAAGTTGAGGATATGTCGCAACCTTATAAATACAAACTAACCTTGGGGTTCAATTGCTTATCAGATCGGCATATCGGTAAATATAAATAGTGTTAAGTAATGTATTTTTTATGTATTTCAGTCTTTTGTAAAATTGAAATAAAATGGTCGTTAATCTTAACCCACTCTTACTTTTTGGTACTTATATTAATAAAAAAAAATATTTTTATTTATACAAAAATTCACAATAGTGAGCCTTAAACTGAAAGAGGTACTATCCTTTAAACGACAACATAAACTTGTTCATACATAAAAAAATGTTTTTTTCAACATCCTGTACATCAATTAATTTAGAGTTTTCGAAAAAATTATATAGAGGTTTGTTGCATTAATTTTTAGTGCAGAATCGCCCACAGAAATCCTGACGCGTAATTTCCTGACACCCTGTATATTTTTAAAGAAGCTCAGCCTAATTTTCGACTTTGGCATACAAAACGAAGTTCAAACATACTTTATCGATTCCATTACCCTCCCTCCCCAAAAATGAAATTATCTACACCCCTGTCCAGTATATAATAGGAAGACCTTTTAGTTTTGTTATAAAGAAGCCTAAATTGCCTTAAAGTTTTAATTTTTTGTACAGTAATCTGATAATATTCTGAAGCTTCTAACGCGCTACTAATGGTTTTTATTTGTAAATGTCTTTTAAAAATTTGTTAAGTTTTGTATTTTTTAATTAAGATAATAATTTTATTATACGATTTATTTTAAATTTGGGTTTTTTCTAGGTATATTCAATTTAAATTAAAAACCTACTATTTTTATTTAAAAGAAATTGCAATGAAATCATCCCCATAATAGCGTTCAGGGGATTAAAATCTTCGCTTTGATTTGCTTCTCCCATGAATCCATAATATTCAATTCAATTTTTCAATTTCGCATTTTACGGAAGAGAAAATTTTCAATTTTGTCTATAATTGAAATATATTTAAGCATGTACCCAAGCAACACAAGAATTTGCCTTTTCGTTTAATAAACGTTTATTAAACGATATTGTCGTGTATTTTTGGTTTTGGTATATTTATTACACCTCTATTAAACATTTTTTAAACACGTGCATATTTTAATCGTATATTCAACGTATGTCATATCATCTTTTAATATCATAAAATTTTTAAAAAATATTTTACTTTATATTATGGTGTCATTTATGTGCGTGTTTTAAAAATGCACAAAAATATGTTTATAGTTTGGAACTATTAATGATAATCTCATGAAACACTCTTATTTTCGAGTATTTTCAAAACGTTTTTTTTTCTTACTATTTACTGAAATTTCAACGTGTGAAACTAAAGCATAATCTACGTCTATTATAGATTATTTTTTATTAGAAAACTAACTATTATTGCTTTAAAATCATTATCATTCTCCTATGACAATATCATTGGTTTAGTAATAATATTTTTATAATTTTAATTTGATGTTAATATTTACAAATATTTGACTTTGTGCTGTATATAAATAATATTGTCTAAAATTCCCTAAAAGTAAACGTACCAATAATCTACAAAATTTACTCATCCGTTCGGCATTATTCCAATAACAGCCAATAACAGCCTTACAATAACGACACGTGATGCGCGGCAGTTGCTTTTCTCCTCGGCTTTGTCACTAACCTTCGACACTTCGAAGTTCGAAGTGACTTATGAGATTGAATGGCCGCCGAAAGCCGCTAAACAAAACGTTGGCCGGCTTCATGTTTCTGGTTGTAAAATATTGTGCAGTGCATTGTTTTTCCGATTGCTAATAAAGTAAGTACCTACTTTTTACCTTTATTTTAATTGCGCTCATATCAATTCAATAGTTATGCATATTACATATAATATTAGATAAGAATTGTTGATGTTTTATTTGATGAAGTCGGCAAAAATGGCCGCTGAACCTGTTGCGGAAATTTTCGTTTTGATCTCTCAACCCCTATTATACCTTATTTATAAGGAATGATTATGGCTCAAACACTTGGATTAGGTGAATGTCACACCTTACACCTCTGTTTTGTTTTAATTTTTAGTACACTAAAATAAAAATTATTGAAATATATCTTGGTTATTTAATGGTCTATTATACGTTTTTAATAAACCATTTATAAACGTCTAATATATACGCTTCAATTTACGTGTATTGTGTACTATTTTAGTATTATTTTTAATTTTCTTAGAAATGTTTGGGTTGAAAGAAGTCGTCCATATTCTCAAAGAGACCTGATATAACATATCAAAAGAAAACAACAAAAAGTCTCGGTCTTAATACTTTTTACTAATTAACCGTTAAATGGTGACATGTGTTTCGCTCCTAAGAGCATCATCAGACCTAAAAATAATACAAACAAAACCAATCAATTACAATAAAGACCTTAAAATGCGGGAACGGGACGGGAGCGGGACGAATTTGGACACAAAATATTCCTCATGGATATGGGAGTATTGTTTTATGATGTGGGACCTATTTCCACAGCGGGATATATGTATGTATTCACAACGCGTTGGTGTAAATATATTCATATCCCGCTGTAGAAATAGGTTCTGCATCCGTTTCGCCCCCGTCCCGTTCCCGCATCCCGCGTTGGTTTGGGCGTATCTTTAATCTACCCTAACAATTAATTTATTATGCAAAAACACTAAGATCACCTGTACTTTTTAGTGACTTTGGTTTTTCTTTTTTTTTTACAGAAGCGGTCAAAATTTCATTTCAAGGTAAGGACCAGGTGCAGCGAGTTGCATTTGTCGGAGAACTCACAGACAAAGCTATCGGACAGGCATGCCAAGATTGGCTTAAACTGTCCAAACAGCGATACCGTAATGCCAAAACGTGAAAGACTCTATTATTATGTTTGATTCTAGAATTTTTTTAAGTTTCAACTGTTTTTTTATGTTCTATACAGTTTTTGTTGTGTTTTTTATTACTTTTATTTATTAGAGTGCAGTGTTAAGTGTTACCAGTTGCGTCCTTTTGATTTGTGAATTTGTTATTTTATTTATTATTATTTTTTTAGATTTAGTAAGCCTAAACGAATGTATTACCTAATACATATACCTATATTATACATACAAAATAAACGTTTTTCGTATACGTCAATATTTGATTTATTTCATATGGCTTTTTTAACGTAAAATTTAGTCTAAATATGAACGTATAAAATTTAAGACTTTTTAACGTGTTTAGTAAACGTTACAGTTTTGTATATTATATACCAATTTATAGGGTTTATTAGAAACCGCTTTTTAATTGCTCATTTTATATTATAAATAAACGTATACTTTCAACGTCTAAAATTTGGATAGTACTGCAATATTAATACACCTATATTAGGCGGACATTTTAACCTATATTAAAGGTTAGAAATAAACTAAAAATATACTAGTGGTATATACGTAATTAAACGTTTATTAGAGGATTCTGTGTTGCTTGGTAATACCTCTTTCTTTCTTTAACCTTTGTTCTTGGTTGCATTTTAAAAGCTGCCAAGTGTAAGCAATAAGATAAAATAGCTATTTATGTATTAAGGGCGTTACTAGGACTAT
Source organism: Listronotus bonariensis (assembly GCA_014170235.1). Lineage (NCBI taxonomy): Eukaryota > Metazoa > Arthropoda > Insecta > Coleoptera > Curculionidae > Listronotus > Listronotus bonariensis. Next base: position 131,574 of record JACEGR010000040.1, on the reverse strand, counting down.
AATGCCCTGAAGGTCGAAATAGCCCAAGGGCCTCTGGCCTGAGGGCTAGATTTCGACCTGATGGGCATTATAGTCCAGTAAAGCCCGTGGTGCATACAATGCTTTATGTTTTACCCAACAAAGAGTTTTTCAATGACTAATTACATTATTTATTCGCAATATAAAAATATGTTGCACCTGTACCTGTATACGGTAAGTAGATAATGACTGGTGTTAAGTTTGACGTTGATGTTTCTATCAGTTAGTCAGTTGGCATTTTTAATTTAACGATTTGCTCAAAATGGTAGAAATTCCACAAAGTATAAGAGAAAAGGTCATAAAAGCGAGCGAAAATATTTTGCCAGTTAAATCAAGGCCAACAGTATGATCGCGAGTATGGCATATTTGGTATTTGGAAAGATGCGAACGCAATTCTTCAAATAACCGAAACCGCTTTAATGGCATATTTTCAGGAACTGGCAAGTTATTGATTTTATTTTAATACATATGTTTTTGTATAAACTTGATCTTTATTGTAGAGAGAAATAAAATTGATAAGCAATAAAATTTCCTATATTAGCGCATTATAAGCGGGCATTATAATAATGCCCGCTTATAATGCCCTAGGTGTGATATGCAGGTATTATTGCTACCATAACATACTCCGTTTCTAAGGTATTGCTAGGATCAATAATAGATGGGTAAAACATAAATATTTTAACATGCATTTAAGCAAATAACAACACTGTTTTTTCACTATAAACAGTGTGATCTCAAAGATGAGTAAAAACATAGAAAAACTGTTTATTTCTATTACATAAAACCCTAGTTTTAATGTATATGTCGCAGGTAAATGGATTCTGCCTAGGCAATTGCCTTCTGCCGGGGCAAATGACTTTATGAAAATCATTTTTATTTAAAGTCATTTTCCTAGGTAAATCATCTGCCTTGGTCCTTGTTAGGCAAATGACTGTGATATATTTAATAACATATTAGACAGAGTTGAATCGTATTCGAATACTCAGTATTCTGAATAGTATTCAGAATACATTTTGCCGGTATTGGAATACTTTAGAAGTATTCGACGAATATTTTTTGAGTGTTCGAATACCGGCGATTCGAGTATTCGAATACCGAAAAGTGTAAGCAGTATTCTGAATACTAAAATTGTCAAAAATTTAGATAAGAAGTAGGTAGTAAAAATGAAGTCAAGTATAAAGTTAAAGTTTTAGTTAAGCCCCGTAACGGGCTACCCCTAGTGGGGGTATGTCCGTACTAAATTTGAGTTAGTCAAATAAGTTAAGTTGGTTTTTTAAAAGAAATGCAAAGTTAGTTTTGATGGTCCACCGGTCTAATGGTTCCAGAAGATAGTTCCATATGGTATATTTGTCCGAGTGACGTCAAGAGACCCCTATGTATATATTCAAAATATCAGTCACAATATTATCTGTCTTTTGACAGGCCCAATGGGTCATATAAATAAAAAGAAGAAAATACTTTTGCTTAAAGTATGGGGGTTATATTACTTTTTCCTAGTGTATTTTTGGATAGATAAGAGGATCCAAATTTCAAACTTTCATGGTAGTGGTTTGGCAATTTATGCTAAAAGTTAGCCTCAGGCACAACGTCTAAAACTTGTTCAATTGTGTTATGAAAATCATCATTCTCCGAGAAATGTGTTTCGTGCGTTTCGTTCGCACTTATTGTCCACGCATAATCGGCCTACTGAGCCGACTATTCGCTGTACCGTCTAAAAATTTGAACTTCAATTTTTATTATTGGATAATTTTGGACCCAATAAGCAACATCCCTCACATAGTGCAGAAAATATAGCGGCAGTAGCTGCGAGTGTACGCGATGATCCTGACGAATCGATTTGGCGCTCGAAAATTGGAGCTTAAGAACAGACCATGTTAGGCGCAGTTAAAGCCAACATTTGAAAGCCATAATCTTTAAAAAATAAATGTGAGATATAGTTCTTCCGTATGATAATAAATATTACTTAATAAAGTAGTTCTATTTCTATTTCTATTTTTTTTCTTGGTTTTGGTCCCTTCAGGTCCAATCCACCACTCTCCCCCTACCGGACTATGCTTTCCAGGGCTTCGTCGGCGGAAAATCTGGATATACGAGCTCGTAGCTCCAGAAATTCAAAAGAAAACAAATAATTGAACAATCGATGCAATGCATAAATTGTCGGCTGTCAAACCAAGATCTGCTACTGGTGTTACGTATAACCTTCACTTTCACTACTGACAGTTCCCATGGCACGCCCATCTATTTCCCACCATTTGAGAAATACCTCAGTGTTCACTATCAAACAGAATACCATCAGCTAATAGAAATCTTCGCTCACAGCGCATAGATTCAGAAGAAAGATGCTGTCAATTTAGCGTGAATATTTCCTTGATCCCCGAAGGTAAAAACGTTCGTACGGCACCTCTAACCGCCACTCCGGGAAGAACTTTGCGCATCCTCTACGCACGTCCGCACTGTCCGGAGGTCCAAACAAAGAGTCTAATAAAGTAGTTGTTTTAAATTTTTACCTCAAATGAATCACTCCTTATGAATATTAAAGAATTTAATATAGTATGAATAAAGTCGAACATTTGCTTACAAGTGCGAGTATACTTATAGAAAAGTGATGCTGCTAATGACTTATTTATCCTTTTTTTAAATTACAATATGTAATAATTAATAAAAACTTTCGCGTATAAATAAAAGCATCTGGCAATAATAAATCCATATTTAGTTATTTCATTTGCAATACATCCTTAAATGGTAAAGCTAACTAAAATAGTTTTTTAAATAATAATTGCCTAAACGCAGCATGTTGTAATATTTTAAATACTTTATCAATAAAGTTTGTTACTGTTTAATCATATTTTTTAATTAATCTTTTTTGTTGCTGTTTAAGCGGTCCGAAATTGTTCGATTTTAAATTTTGAAAAGTCATTAGATTAGTTAATACTCTAATTAAAAATTATTAATTTTATCTTTGCACTTTTCCGTACGCATTGTGGTACTGAAAGAGTAGCAAAAATATCAAACCATATACAGGGTGTTCGGAAAATGCGTTAGGAAATTTTAAGGGGTCATTCTGCAATGAAATAGTATATTACATTACAAGTGTGGAAAATGAATAATTTCACACGAGTGGGAATATTGCAGCATGAGACGTTAGCCGAGTGCGACAAACCCACGAGTGTAAGAAAGTCATTTTCACACGAGTACTGTACACTATTTTTCCTACGACCACAAATTATTCACCGAAAAAAAAATTAAAGTTTGTCTTGTACAGAAAAAATAAAAAACAATTGAAAACTTTGCAACACTAGGGTGATTTTTACTTTGTAACACTAGTGTGATATGTACTTTTCCTCACTGGTATATTATACTATTTTGAAAATATTTTTACATCGAAAATCACCTACCTAGAAGTCATTATATAAGTTTTATCATTTTGGAAATTAAAAAGGCCCTCACTTAATACCAATTGTATGGTTTGGTTAGGTAATAACGGTAATAGTTTAATACGGTTTTCTGCTATTTTACAGGTTTTTTAAAAATTATTGATACTTACGTATTTTAGACACTCTTCCAAATAAAACGTAAGTGGCGCATATCCAAAATATTCCGTTTTTAAAAAATATCAGTAAACAAACTTACGGGACCGGAGAGTGAAAAAGGGGTGCTGGGTGGGGTAAAATTGGTAAAACGAGTTAATGAAACTGGACATCACATGTAAAATAAAGTATTCCTCATATTTTTGAGAAAAAATATAAAAAATATGAAAATTGTAAATGCATAACTTAAAGTCCTAAAAGTAAGAAAAAAATACTACTAAACGTCAGTTATACCATGCAAAATATGGAAAGCATTTGGCAACGTCGGAAGGGTCTGATTCTATTTATGAATGGATAAAAGAAAGTGGATTCATAAAGTGTGTATTAGCCTCAGGTTTAATTAAGGGATTAAAAAAAAAAGATTTAACTAGTTGTTTGAGTACACGAAGACAGAGAAAAAGGAATTTCATCTATAGGAGTTTTTCTCTAGCGTTTTAGGTTGAACGGTCAAGCGGCAAGGCTGCCTCTATAGAGTGCGTGCTCAAAGGTAGGCGGGAGATTTTGATTTGATCTACTTACCTGACAACACTGTACCACTAAGCGAGCAGTCAGTGAAAGTTTTTTGTGGTTATGTCTATTTTTGTCTATGTTTTTATATTTTCGGAAATTTTATTATTACTCTTTTAAATATTAGAAGAAAGCTTATACTGTGTAGTAACTTAATGTTAATAAGATTATTTTCGCTAATTTGGGTTCCACTGTTTAAGGTAAGTAAAAATTTTTGTTACTGTCACTACAATAAATATGTCACTTGCAAAACCAATAGCAGTTTTTAGAATGACATCGTATCACACGAGTGTTGTTAAGTACTTTGCAACACTAGTGTGATATAACGCATTTTCAATGCATAAAACCAGTGTGCTATTTGCTATTTTCACAAGTGGTCGTAGGAAAAATAATATTAGTGAGTCCTTTGACAAAATTTCGAAATCTCCCTGGTTACCAAGTTACAGGGTTAAAAGTTTTTTTATTTTTGTTTTTGCCATATTGCATTAAAATTTTAAGATAAAAGTACTTTTCTTTAATACCGCCAGAGGGCACTTACCTGACACTTAAAATTTATTTACATCATAACTTTTTTATTTTGACGGATATCTCAAAGCTGGGGGCGCCATTTTATAGACAATCAAAATCTTAAAAAATAAGCTACTCTTTATTAAAGTCGATAAACCTTACCGTTTAGGCACCAATAGACATCAAAGTTTTCATCAATTTCAATCAAATTACCTACATTCATACAGGGTGTCCAGTAACTCAACCAACAAACTTTACAGGGCGATTCTAGAACGAAAAATAAGAAAAAGACTTTATATAAACATATGTCCTAAACGTCTTAGTTTTTAAATTACGGAGTGTTAAAAATTAAAAAAAATACAAGTTAGTATTTATTATTATTTTAAAGATATAGTTCATTAAAAAACAAATATATTTCTTTATTTAAATGATACTAACGAGGTACTGCAGGTTACCCTCAATGTGCAATTTTATTAATAAAACGGTAAAGTAAAACTAAAACAGGTATTCTAAAGGTCTTTATGAAATATTCGGGTTATAGGGATTAATAATTTTGTGTTAAAAAAGGCCGAACATAGTAAAAATCAAGGTTAGTTTATATTTATAAGGTTGCGACATATCCTCAACTTTTAGGCGGTTCGAGGTGGGGGACGCAAGGAAGGGCACTCCACAGAGAAAAGTTGGCAAGACTGGGTAAAATCAAAGCTGATAATCAATCCAGTGGCGTCTAGAATTTGCGCATTTTATTTTGCATTGTTTTGGAAGTGATATTTGTTGAAAGATGTAATTCCAAATGTTTTTTATTTCAAGCAAAAGAATTTACAACTTAATAATAATTAAAAACTGTTGTGTAAACGGTTGTTTTACTAATACAATAAACTGTATATCTCCGGCACTGAACAACATGGCCGAAAAATGGGAGATGTGACGTCATAACACGTCAAAGCAATATGGCCGAATGTCGCGACCCTATATAGACCGACTTTGGTAAAAATAGGGTTAAATTGATTTTTAACCTTGATAATGGATATCTCGAAAACAAAACGTTTTTGAAAAAAAAATTAGCTTGTGGTTAGCGCTACGAAGACAAAAAAATGGATAAAATAACAGTACCAATGACCTGTTTTTAACACGCTTTTATTAGCTTGGGTTGTAACTATCTATCTATCCATCTATCTATCTATCTATGTAACGGAATCTTTGAGCCTAATTTTTACCAACTTCCAGCGATTCAATTTCTTTGAAACTTTGCACACGTATCAAGGACCGATGACAATGCAACAATTTAAAAACAGTATCCCGTTATCCTGATTAGGACCGCCAGGATTAATAAATTCCTTTACAGATCCTCTGTGTCTCTTGACAAAATGGCGAAGGAATTTTTAGTGAATATACTGGATCATTTATTTTTAAAAAACTAATTGATATATCAAACTAAAAAATGAAAAATAAATAATAGTTTAAAAAAACTAAAAAAACACGCTTTTATATGCAACCGAACTAAAAATTAGAAAATAATTTTTCATTACAAAGAGTTTGTCACTTCAGAATAAAAGCGTGGGGTGCTTAATATATTAAATGTTATAATTATTCTATTTGCAAATATCTATGAGGGAAAAGTTATGAAAAAATAGTAAAATGCACCCCACGCTTTTTACTCTGAAGTGACAAACTCTTTGTAATGAAAAATTATTTTCTAATTTTTAGTTCGGTTGCATATAAAAGCGTGTTTTTAGTTTTTTAAGCTATTATTTATTTTAATTTACCGATAACAAAAGACATATTTTAAATACATCGCAATCTCATTTCTAAGAGTCAAAAACTTTTCGTTTTAAGCAAACTCATGTTTCTTTACTGATTCGATTCACAACGAGAGCAGACGACTTTTACAATGAAATAAATGGGAATGGGGAAATTTCCAATATCCTGAATGCACGCCCTTTCGGTACAGGCAAATCTTCAAATTCGACGGGCCAACTTTCCTTTTACTGCCTAATCCTTCAAGATCCTGCTGAATATCCTTTTGAGCCCTTCCGGGTCCTTTTCTTTATTTTCGCTATTTTGATTATACACTGAAAAAATTTCTTTTTGAATAAATAATTTAGTGGGGGCTAATTTAAATATAGTTTCTTTCTTTAGGAAGTTAAACTTTTCGAAAACTTTAAAATTTCATAAAACTTTCACAACACTTAAATGTCAAATTTTTTGACATTTAATATCAAACGTTTTTAGAATATCCTTAAACCAAAGCCAGCATTTTCAAAATTTTAAACTAAATGGTAATTAACTTTTAAATTTTTTATTTTTAGTCAATTTTATCTTGACAATTGCCATATTTTTGACAAAAAATGTACCTGCGCCGCAGACTTTTCTGCAAATTTTATATTTTGCTTAAGCGGGTTTTACACCTGACAAGTAATTGATTAATTGATTGAACAAGCTTATTCAAGTAACCTGACGGATAAAAATTTTATCAACTTATTTATCAAGTAGCTTGCTCAAGTACTTAATAGCTATTTATGTATCAAGGGCGTTACTAGGACTATAATGCCCTGAAGATCGAAATAGCCCGAAGCTAGATTTCGACCTGATGGGCATTATAGTCCAGTAAAGCCCGTTGTGCATACAATGCTTTATGTTTTACCCAAAAAGAGTTTTTCAATGACTAATTACATTATTTATTCGCAATATAAAAATAAGTTGCACCTGTACCTGTATACGTAGTAGATAATGACTGATATTAAGTTTGACTTTGATGTTTCTATTAGTTAGTCAGTTGGCATTTTTTATTTAACGATTTGCTCAAAATGGAAGAAATTCCACAAAATATAAGAGAAAAGGCCATAAAAGCGACGGAAAATCTTTTGCCAGTTAAATCAAGACAACATTATGATCGGGAGTATGGCATATTTGGTATTTGGAAAGATGCGAACGCAATTCTTCAAATAACCGAAACCGTTTTAATTGCATATTTTCAGGAACTGGTAAGTTATTGATTTTATTTTAATACATATGTTTGTATAAACTTGATCTTTATTGTGAGAAAAATAAAATTGGATAAGCAATAAAATTTTCATATTAGCGCATTAGGGCATTATAAGCGGGCATTATCATAATGCCCGCTTATAATGCCCTAGGTGTGATAGCAGGTATTATTGCTACCATAACATATTCCGTTTCTAAGGTATTGCAGATCAATAATAGATGGGTAAAACATAAAGAAATTAAAACATGTTATCAATATTTTTAAGAGGCCTTTTAGTAATTAGTTAATAGTTAGTTAATAACCCTAAAAAACCATTTAATAAAATTAAAAATAAATTTGACAATAACTTGAAGAGAGTAAAAACTTTCAACTTTTTATTTTCATTAAAGCGGGCTTTACACGTGACAAGTTAGTGATCAAAAACTTGCTCAATTACTTGGTCAAATATTTGATAAAGAAATTGAAAAGTTGCATGTTTTTACTCTCTTCCAAGTTTTTGACCAATTTATTTTCAAGACCACAATGAGACGAGTAACTGGTCCTAACAATTTGTCCATTATATTTATCTCTTTCTGGTTTAACGCAAGTTCCAATAAAAATGTCTTTGTCTTTCATCATGGCAGGCTATCGTAGATGGTGCAATCATCGCTTTGCCCTGGTTGCCAAGTTGTTTACAATTTCTGCATGTAAACTTTACTGTCCTTTTTGGCTCACATTTAATTAAGAAAAAGAAAATATACCATGAATCGAATATTTTTAATTTGACAACGTTGCCGCAAGGCAGTCACGCCGAAATGTTATCCGATATTTGTGTTTGATATTTTTCAATGGCCGATTTATTTGGACAGTTTGTTTACATTTTCTGTGATTTATTGTGTGTTTCGTTGTTTTTTACCTTTAATTGGACTTTGAATATTGACTTTTATTAGTGATCACAGTGTATATATTAAATTTGTGCTTTTCAACAGATAATTTAAGCTAATATTGACATAGTTATCTGTAAGAAATCTTTATAAAAACCAATTAAATGACATTTTTAATTAGGTGTGCGTAATTATTGTACTAAACCCCAATATTTTATATTATTAGGAAACAAAAACAAGTACCTAACATTAAGGGCAAAAATAGCACAGGTATATAATTTGAATTTGGCGGGTAAACGATAAAGTTGACTCACGCGCCATCTGCGTTTACCTTCCTTGAAGACAGACAAGGAAGGCCCAGCAGCTATCTCTCTCTCGGATAATTTATTTACATTTAGTTGCTCGTCTCATTGTTGTCTCTGTCTGTTTGACCAAAATTGGCAAACCTAGAGAGAACACATCTACTTATAAGCCCTTTAAAACGGTGGTGAGGCTAGGGGGACAGGGGTGGCTCGTGCCACCACGAAAATTGGTGTCCCACCCCTGTAAAATGGAAGAGAAGATGGAAATAGGTACTATAAGTTAAAACTGGCGGGACAAAAAAACCTTGATGAGGACCGTTGTTTCCATTTTTATTTAAGTAAAAAAATAAATTATTATTTGGCTCAAAAATTTAAATTTTTACCCATTTGTAATCTTTCTTGTAAACCTAATTCACGGCCAGTCTGTAAAATAATTTTTGTGCAGAAGGAGTTTTTATATTTTGTGGAATAACCAATTTATTTAGCTTTCATTTTACTGCTAGTTGGGATAAAACGCTTTTTAGTAAATGCAAGGCTGATAAGAAAAACAAATTGCGCCTCCAACAACAGATATATACCAAAAACTTCCCCAATTTATTTTCTTTTTCTCTTTTACGATTTTAAATTGGTTTTAGATAAAGGGATAAAATGACTTTAGAGAGTTTTTACAAACTTACGCTTTTTGTAGGGTTATAGAAGAAAAACACAAAAACTCGCATAATGGGAATTTTAAATACACTTTTTATTGCCAGGGGCGCAACTGGAAGTTTCAAATTATTTTATTCAAAAACTGAGACCTACATCAGACATACAGGTCATAAATAAAATTGGGGTGATGGAGTAAGTCAAAATAATATTAGACGGTAAAGTTGGAACCAGATTTTTTTCATTCTGAAAGCGATGCCGCAAAGTACACAAAAATCATAAAGCAAACAAACCTTTTTAAAAGCACATAGCCTCTGACAGAGACTGATTACATATTTTTAAATAAATAAATAAAAACTTTGCGAAAACACGTGAGACACTATTTTAAAAGAGTTAAATGTAAAAAAAAACTATTAAATATATATAATTTTCTTTATTAACACATCTTTAAAACTTTTAATAAGGCAACTCCCTGATATCATATAATTTTTTAGGTAACTACAAATTTAAATGGTTTTAAACGAAATGTTTACAGCTCTAACAGTCTCCTAACCCGCCTTTTTGACTATCCACACCAATTAATTACACAACACACAATAATTAGGTAATGAATACACTTAATTATGTCTACTAAAAACTCTTTTCTTTAAAAAAGGAACTAAAAAGCTAGAAAACCACGTAGAAACCAATTGCACAAAACGGCCAAACAAAAGCAAGGTTGCCTCATCTGTCAAATTGTCAAATTTTGTATTTCGGCTAAGTGGGAAATTTGAATTTATCACCTTCGGTCGAAATCGTCGAAATTAACGTAGCTAATTTTTCCATCATTTTATTTTTATTCTCTCAAAAATACATAATAAACATTTTGTTTGACTTAATTTTTATTTGCATGATTTGTATCAATAAAATGTTAGGAAAAGGCCATTTCCTTTAAATTATGTAAAAAAACATAAAATATAGTTGTTTAGCCGCCATTATAAATAAAACAGATTAAAAAAAAATGCTCGAATGTTAGTTAAATACCAATGTTAATAATATGGTTTGAAAAGTATAAATATGCGTTAAAGGTTTGCCTTCAAAAATCCAATATTTATTTGCCTGCAACAAAAAGGCATGCTTTATTTAATCAGGATTGGTATGCCGCCATTTTTGTATGCTTGCCGGCAATTCGCCTGCATGTAAAATTTATTGGCAATTGAGTGTTTATTTAGGGTTAACTTTTTAATGCATATTAGATGTTGGCATAATATTGCCACCAAATGCCAATGCTTTACCATCAATGCCAATATGAAAAATGTATATTGCCGACAAATAGTGTTTGCTGGGTTAAAGAAAAATTGAAGCAATTATGGGTTAAACCATAAAGTAACATACCTACGGATAAGAGAAACCATGGCATGCTAAAATTTTCGTACCGCTTTTGCGGCAGGCTTGGCGGTAGGCTTGTCATTTTTCCAGTTTACACTTTAAATGCGTCGGTCGAAGCCTCGCCTCGTGTAACATCAGCGGTGGGGAGACAAGTAAGCTTACTGAAATGACTAACTGGCGGTATTTTAACGAGAAACGAATAAAATTGTATTGGGAGTTTTCGCATGACCTGTCCTTAAATCGGCTATTCCATGATAACTCTTATAATTTCCTTACTCTATGGTCGTACAAATTCGTTGACTCCCGGTATAATGAAAGAAACTTAAAAACCGAATTACAATAAATTTTATCAATAAGTAAGTTAAGTATCGAAAAAGTGTTGGAAACCTTTCTGTTTATATTCTTATCCCTCTTAAATATTTTACAAGATGAATTTTTGCAAGTCAGAGATGTGTTTGAATATTAAATATATCATGGTCAAAAGTCATTTTTTACTGTGTATAATATGGTTGCTCTATCCCTTTTTGTCCCGATTTGCTTATAAAGCGAATCTGCGACGACAGGAAGGCCGTTTTCAATTTGGAAAAAGCAGAGATAAGTCGACCTCCACCTAACTTATTGCCTAACATTTTCTGCTTTTATTGAGAGATTTATACATTGATGGGCAATAAAAAGTTTAACCATATTTGAGTTTTATTTATTTAAACTAAAACTTCCACAGTTCATATGAAATAAATTACAAATAGATTTAACGTAGTATTTTTTTTAGCTTTGGACAAACCACGCCGGCTAAAAGCCTAAAAACTAACGTACCGTTGGTGTCTTAAGCGAGGTAAGAGGGAGTTTGTTGACACGGGACTTCAAAACTTAAAGATTTGGGGGGAAAGAAAAGACCTCCGCGGGCAGCAGGTTCCACAACCTAGAAACTCTAGGGATAAAAGATCGAACAAAATGGGACGTTCGGGGCCCGTCCAGTTGGACCATATAGGGATGCATACGCTCGGCACCACAAGTTTCCTTGGTGGGAACCGTGAGTGGAGGAACTATACTGGAAAATTCTTCAGAGCAGAAGCCATGGAAGTACCTATAAAAAGCGATAAATCCCCCACAGCCCGACGATGGGTAAGAGAGGGAAGCCTTTCTGTAAGTGAAGGATCATTAATGAGACGAGCTTTTCTTTGAATGGAATCAAGAATGCTTAGTGTTGTGGCGGACGCCATGCCCTAGATATGAGAACAATATTCTAAGGGAGGTCGGATTTCGGAGACATATAAAGTGTATAAATTAGAAGGGGAAAAATATTTTTGGCTCGAAGAACTTTAATTTAAACAAGTTTTTTTCTTAAAATTAATATTTTTGAAGTTACAATGCGCTTAATGCTGTACTACCGAGTACAAGTATAATAAGAACGAAGTATGCATAGCTTAATCCGACAATAAAAACCATAGTAATACCTGGCCAGATTTGGGATACGTCACCCAAGCTCAGCTGGTGTTAATCGCTTAATCACATCAGGAGCTTTGAAATTAGTGCGTAATAACTTCGAATTGAATAATTTTAAAGAAAAAAAATAAAATAAAAGTTATTGGTTTAAAAATTTAGTTATAGCAATTTATTGTGTAAATTATTATTAAAAGAGATATCGGTAAAAAAGTTAAAAACAAAGAGTAAGAACCCCTGGTTAAAACCCCTAGTGGCGAATCGGCTATAATTGAATCTATGCTCAAAAGAATAAGAATTGTTATTTAAGCTTGTGGGGAAAACACCCGATTTTAGAAAAAAATATTAGATTTTAATACCCCCGTTATCCATGTTATTTTTAATTCTTTTGTTCCTAATAAAGCATTATTGCATGGTCTTCTTTAAGCCTGTGCTTTTTAAAAATACGAATATCGGAATGAATCAAAAAATAAGTTGTTAAAAAGATGGGGTTTGATAGAGAATTATTATTTAGTTGGGATTTTTTTCCACAGGGTATTAAAAGTATAGACTAAATTTCAGCATTTTGTTATCCTCTGTATAACAACAAATCCGTTGGAAATTTTTGTAGCTTTGATATGAAAAAATGAAATAAAACGGCCTTAAACTCGACAAAAAATTATTAAAATCAATGCAATTCCGAAAAACTTATTAAGGATCAAATTTAAATCAAATTTTCGTTGTGCGGTTTATTTTGACGTACAGTGTTGTTATTATTTGTCCCTTGAATTTCGGTTCCTTATTCCTTATATATTGCCATTACTAGTTAAACCAAAAGTGACCAGGAAATACAAAATATGTCAAAACTCTTCTCTTTTCATGTTATTGATGTTTCGGTTATGTATTTTCTAATAAATTTGTTAACATCCGGTATAATAAAAATAAAATATATTTTATAAAGTGTATAATCAGTTTAATTTTATACCCAACACCCTGTATATCCAGTAGACCATAGAAATAACACAATTTAGGAAAAAATACCCATTTTAATTAAAACATAATTTAAGTTTAATAAATATTAAAGTCTGAATAAATTCATTTTAATTTCCAAAATCCAAAACTTTGGTTTTATAGTCAGTTTTACAAATCTTGTAAAATTTATTAAGCCAGGGCTTAAGAAGGTAATAAATATTTAAATACCTTGCTTGATGTAACACCGTAAAAAGTTTTGTCAAATAAGTCATCAGAAAAAGAAGAAGAAGAAGAATTAAATATTAATTTTAACTTTGAAGCGTTATGCCTACTTTCGATTTTTAAAACTTGGAAATTTAGGGGTTTAATTTTTTTAATAAAAAATAAAAAGATGTTTTTCTACTACTGTATAAATAAGAAAACTTTGTGGTTCTAGCAACGCGAATGATAACGAAAAAGAACCTTCGTGTTACCTGGTTGCTAAGCGTTGCTAGTACTAGCTACGAAAGTAATATTTTCAGCGCCTGGACAAAAAGTAAGAGTAAAAAAAAGAAAATATGCTTGTGGGAAATATTAGGATTTATTTATAAAAAGTAACTAATTTATGACAAAATATTTTAAAACTAGGTAATTTTCTAGAAAATGGGAGCAACTCCGATTTTGACGAAATTTGGTATACGGGGTTTCTTGGAGCGCTGATCACGAATCTGAAAGAATTATTGGCGGAAACGTTTCGTTCTCGAGATATCCATCATCAAAGTTGATATTTGAACTAACCTTATTTTCACTATATTCCCTTCTTTTGCACACAATTCTTGATTTAAAGCTAAAGTGTCACACAATATTTGATTTTCACCTTTAAAACCCCGTTTTCTACGTTTTTACATTATTTTTGAATTAAATTGCGTGGCTTTTCTTTGATAATCCGGCAACCATACATACACATAGGGCTTCATGGCAAACTGGGATTAAAATGATTCAAAGTATAGCTATTCAGTTTAATGCAAAAATAATGTAAAAACGTAGAAAACGGGGTTTTAAAAGTTGAAAATCAAATATTGTGTGACACTTTAGCTTTAAATCAAGAATTGTGTGCAAAAGAAGGGGGAATATAGTGAAAATAAGCTTAGTTCAAATTTGAACTTTGATGATGGATATCTCGAGAACGAAACGTTTCCGCCAAATAATTCTTTCAGATTCGTGATCAGCGCCCCAAAAACCCCGTATACCAAATTTCGTCAAAATCGGAGTTGCTCCCATTTTCTAGAAAATTACCAAAAACTAGGTTAGGTATTGACATTAAAAGTAATTGTGCAATTTGTGCCAATAGCAAAAGAAATTGGAGGAATAATACTTGAATTAACAGTTTTTAAATTTGTTGTTGGGGTATCGTTATCACCTTTAACTACGTTAATATTCATATTTTTCACTGTTACTTCATTAGAGGAAATATTGGAAGGAATTTCGTGCAAAATCTTCTTTGAAATTTCCACCTTATTACTGTAGGATTCAGCAATATATCCCTCCGCAACAGAAGAAGACTTCCAACCTCCATGCCTTTTTAAGTCCAAAATATCGACATCCAAAGCATTGGCAAGGAACGTAGTTGACGTTCTTCTAAAAAAATGGCCAGTGTATCTACTGATGTCTTCAAGCTTCAAAAACTTCGCAATTTCTTTAGGTACATTTAAAATAGTGTGCCTTCCAATTACTTGATTAACACATTTACCTCTTTCCTAACGATACAATAAGCGCCCATCTAGAGAATTCCTTCATATTCATTTAACATTTTAAAATGGGAATGGATTTATGCTAAATTAACAATAATTAAAATATCTGACAAGTGCTGATGATAGACAATGTCAACAATAAATGTGTTGCTATGGATTAATTTTTAACAGGTAAAATTTCAAAATCTCTGATATTTCTATTAAAACATGATGTTAATGATTATTAAATTATGCGATACATAGAACAGTAGCAGAAAAATATAATACATTACACGATGCGAAAGGCCTTTCAAGTGTTCGGAGGTTTTAAATAGCCTCGGCTTCGCCTCGGCCATTTAAAAACCACCTCACACCAAAAGTAAACTTTTGCATCTTGTAATGTAAATAACTATTTTTCAAAGGCACCGGCTAAACGACCGGCGGCAGTTTTGCTCAATTATAAGAAAAAACCGCAGCCGCCATCCGGCGATTTTTCATATCTACGTATATAAAATCCACCGAAAATCAGAATTAATTTCTTATTACCGGCGGTTATTACTTATTTTATTAATAGAAGCCGCAGTCCGACGGTATTGCTTATGAAAACTATTAAAAGTCGCCGTAAGCGTTTAGTTATTTTGTGGTTTTCTATTTCTATTTCTATTTTTTTTCTTGGTTTTGGTCCCTTCAGGTCCAATCCACCACTCTCCTCCTTGCGGACTATGCTTTCCAGGGCATCGTCGGCGGAAAATCTGGATAATCGAGCTCGTAGCTCCCAGAAATTCCAAAAGAAAACAAATAATTCAACAATCGATGCAATGCATAAATTGTCGGCTGTCAAACCAAGACCGGCTACTGGTGTTACGTATAACCTTCACTTTCACTACTGACAGTTCCCATGGCACGCCCATCTATTTTCCGCCATTTGAGAAATACCTCGTGTTCACCACCAAACAGGATACCATCAGCTTATAGGAATCTTCGCTCACAGCGCTTAGATCCAGAAGAAAGATGCCGTCAATTTACCTCACCGCTCACCTCTAGCCGCCACTCCGGGAAGAACTTTGTAGTCCCTCTACGCACGTCCGCACTGTTCGGAGGTCAAACAAAGTTTTTGTGGTTTTATTTTTTAATTTTGTAGTTTAGTTAACAGAACCCATTGAAAAATTAAAATGAAGTAGTATAGCGGGATGAGGACGGAAAATACAACCACTTTCGTATTTTTTCTAACGTTTCGTGGCTAGATTGCCATTTTATTAAGGGCCAATAATTCAGCCGTATCAGCCTTATAAATAATACGGGGCTTCCGGGTTACAGGGGCTCCCAAACTTGTGTAAGCAGAAAAAATATGTTGCTGGAAAACTGTAAAAATTTCGGCTAATATGGGAAAGTGGGAGCTTTTTTTTTGTTTGTCACAAATTTTTTGAAATTATAAAAACAATGTTCTTTAAGAAGTGGGAAAGTTTTGTCTGTCTTAATTTTTTTTTTTTGGGCTCCCTAACTCATTTTGATATGGAGCCCCTCCAGGGCACGACACGCCACCGCTATAATTAAAATAGACACGTTACAAAACTATTTTGTCACTCGGTCCAATAATTTACAACACTAAAACATACTTTAAAAAAATATTGTTAGACAGGAAAGGCGAAGAAATAACAATCAGGATCAGGGGGTCATCGTCAGCATTAAAGTCAGCAATTATTAGATATAACTCAAAATTCTTTTAAAGTCAAAAATTATTAATATAAAAATTAAATTATAAACAAAAAAATAGTAGTGCATAAAAAATTATCAAGAAAAAAATATATATAAAAAGTTATTTATCTATCCGGAATCGAACTCGGGACCTGTCGCTTACGGGTCAACACTTGTAACCCTGGACCTATGAGAGAACTTGAATAAATGTTTAAATCTTTATGTTTTACCCATCTATTATTGATCTGTAATACCTTAGAAACGGAATATGTTATGGTAGCAATAATACCTGCTATCACACCTAGGCATTATAAGCGGGCATTATGATAATGCCCGCTTATAATGCCCTAATGCGCTAATATGGAAATTATATTGCTTATCCAATTTTATTTCTCTCACAATAAAGATGAAGTTTATACAAACATATGTATTAAAATAAAATCAATAACTTACCAGTTCCTGAAAATATGCCATTAAAACGGTTTCGGTTATTTGAAGAATTGCGTTCGCATCTTTCCAAATACCAAATATGCCATACTCCCGATCATTATGTTTTGCCTTGATTTAACTGGCAAAAGATTTTCGGTCGCTTTTATGGCCTTTTCTCTTATATTTTGTGGAATTTCTTCCATTTTGAGCAAATCGTTAAATAAAAATGCCAACTGACTAACTGATAGAAACATCAAAGTCAAACTTAACACCAGTCATTATCTACTTACGTATACAGGTACAGGTGCAACTTATTTTTTATATTGCGAATAAATAATGTAATTAGTCATTCAAAAACTCTTTTGGGTAAAACATAAAGCATTATGCACCACGGGCTTTACTGGACTATAATGCCCATCAGATCGAAATCTAGCCCTCGGGCTATTTCGACCTTCAGGGCATTATAGTCCTAGTACCGCCCTTGATACATAAATAGCTATTATAATATGCTTAAAGAAATAAGCCTTGTTTATGAATTAATTATCTTGTTAATTTTTGTGTTTAAAAATTAACTATTACGTAGGTCTTAAAATTTAAAATTAAAGCCTTAGTTTTAGGACATTCTGAAAAACATTTGACATTAAATGACAAGTTTTTTGTACCAAAAAAAAAAAAAGGTCGAACTAAACTTCATAAAACACTGAGCAATTTCTTTGTCGCACCCTTAGAATACGTTTAAATCAGCAAACCCTTTAAAATGCAAATTTTATTTATTCCAACCGAATATATGAAGGCATTTCCTTTGAAACCAGTTACTTTTCTATTATGTAAACATGGAAAATTATACAAATTTTGCAATAATTCTAAATAATATACAGGGAATACATTTTTTCGTAACAGCAAAATTATAGTCTTTTCGCAACCGCTAGTTATTTAATCGTAATCATTACTCCATATTAGTACACTATACAAAGTTTAGTTCCCTGCTTTTTTTTTAAACCTTTAGAAAGTATTTTGTTTTAGTTTTTACTACAATTTATTTAAATACAGTGGCGGCGCTAGGGGTAAGCGCGGTGTGGCGAGCGCACAACCTAAATTGCTCTCGTCCAACCGTTCGCCCAACCTGCTAATTGCACGCAAAAAGTCATGTTCAAAAACCATTCCATTTATATAAATTATTTAGTCAGCTCATATCAAGTTATCCGAATTATGGAATTCTTGAATAAACGATCTATGGTCGCAATATTAAAAATTACCAGTATGTTGCGCTATGACATTAGAAACGGATTTTTGTGTAAAATTTAAATATAAAATAAAATATCCTAATAAAATGTAAAAAATTCAAAAAAATTACCCCTCAGTTATGTGTACATGTTTAAAATTTTAATGACCCAATGTATATCATTTATTAACATAAATAATAGTTTAAAAGAACTAAAAAACACGCTTTTATATGCAACCAAACTAAAAATTAGAAAATAATTTTTCATTACAAAGAGTTTGTCACTTCAGAGTAAAAAGCGTGGGGTGCTTAATATATTAAATGTTATGATTATTCTATTTGCAAATATCTATGAGGGAAAAGTTATGAAAAAATAGTAAAATGCACCCCATCCTTTTTACTCTGAAGTGACAAACTCTTTGTAATGAAAAATTATTTTCTAATTTTTAGTTCGGTTGCATATAAAAGCGTGTTTTTTAGTTTTTTAAAACTATTATTTATTTTTTATTTTTTAGTTCGATGTATCAATTAGTTTTTTAAAAATAAATTACCAGTTTATTCACTAAAAATTCCTTCGCCATTTTGTCAAGGGTAGTATTAAGGAATTTATTTATTCTGGCGGTCGTAATCAAGATAACGGGATACTGTTTTTAAATTATTACATTGTCATCGGTCCTTGATACGTGTGCAAAGTTTTAAAGAAATTGAATCGCTGGAAGTTGGTAAAAATTAGGCTCAAAGATTCCGTTACATAGATAGATAGTTACAACCCAAGCTAATAAAAGCGTGTTAAAAATGAAATACAGTGATGGTATTAAAATAGTTACCACTTTGTCTTTTGAATGGGACTTTTTTTTAATAGAAATGGGAATCATAGAGAACCTCGTTTTAAAGGCCCTTTAATTCTCTACTCAACGCCACTTTCATTTTAAAAATCAGCCGTTCCACACACCGTTTGAAATTTGGCTTAAATACCGTACAAACAGTGCGGTTCTAATGAAAGTGTAAGTCTAGAACGGCCTTGCCGATTTTCAAAAACAAAGTGGCGTTAACTAGAAATTCAAGGACCTTTAAAACGAGGTGCTACATGACCTCCATTTCTATTTGCAAAAAAAGTTGCCAGTGCCTTCTTGATACTAGACCACGAGACCAAAGTTATTTTAATGCCAAAAAGTAGCTTAAGTGGCACCACACACTTTTTACACAAATTTTACACGATCTTGATATCTTGACCCATTCAAAAGTTAGGGGGAAGACAACTCTTAAAATCCGCAATGTATGTACAAATTGGAACTAAACTTCAAACGCCTGTAACTCTAGAATGACTGGACCGATTTTTAAACATAAAATGGTGATAAATAGAGAATCAAAAGGCCTTTAAAACAAAGTGCCACATGACCCCTCTTTTCATTTAAAAAGAAGTTGCTAGTGCCTTCTAAACCAAACATATTTTTATGTCAAAGAGTAGTTTAAGTGACACCATTTTACACAAATTTTACTTGATCTCGATATCTTGACTCATTCAATAGTTAAGGGGAAGAAAACTTTTAAAAACCGTAATATATGTACAAATTGGAGCTAAACTTCAAACGCCTGTAACTCTAGAACGACTGGACCGATTTTTAAACATAAAATGATGATGAATAGAGAATCGAAAAGACTTTAAAACAAAGTGCCACATGACCCCTCTTTCCATTTGAAAGAAAAGTTGCTAGTGCCTTCTAAACCAAACTTATTTTTATATCAAAGAGTAGTTTAAGTGACACCATTTTACACAAATTTTACTTGATCTCGATATCTTGACCCATTCAATAGTTAAGGGGAAGAAAACCGCAATGTATGTACAAATTGGAGCTAAACTTCAAACGCCTGTAACTCTATACCCAATTTGCGATAACTGCAGGTGGAAGGGGGTTTTTCTTTTTAGTTTATGAGACCTTAAAAATGAGCTTCTAAAATATTTGTACCGAATTTTAGAACGTCCTGTATTCATATAATACCAATATTGCATTGCACATTTCACTGTCCACTCTCTAAATTTCTCTTCCGAATATCGCCCACCTAAAAAAAAACCTAGCGCCGCCACTGTTTAAATATAAATTTATGCAAGGATTAAGTTACTATAAATTAAACCATTATTGGTTTTAAATCATAAGTCAGTGACTAAGCCTAGTTCATAAGCTTACGAAACGCGATTTGCGAATTGCGAATCGTGTTCTGATTGGTCAATTTGTAACAAAACATTCGAAAGTCGTTACAAATTGACCAATCAGAACAAGTTTCGCGATTCGCAAATCGCATTTCGCAAGCTTATGAACTTTTGCACTTTTAATATTACTGAAGTAAAAAGAATTATTGTCAAAACCCTTATTACTTTCTTCATATCGTCTTTTAATCTCTTTAAGTTTTTTTTAATATCAATATTATTTTTTGATAGACATATTAGATACGAGTCGCCGGCTACCCCAAACACCTATAATTCAGGCAATAAACTTCTGTGGCATACGTTAGATTTGTTCCAGCAGGCTGTCAGAAATGTTTGCAACTGTTCGGATTCTGCGCACGTCAAATTTGTCGTTCCAGCAGTACCATGTTTCTAACATTATACAATTGTTTGTTGTTCCAGCAGTAGTTTTAAGATGTTGGAAACTGTTTGAAAAGTTTGCAGACTTTCTTCAAACATTACTGACAATTTTTAACATAACCTTTCTTGTATTGACGTATAAGCAGTATGCACGCCTTGTTTATTTTCGTTCCAGCAGAAAACTGTTGCCAACATTTCTGACTAATGTTTGTAACAATTTCTGCATTTTACGATTGTTGCTAACATGTTTCCAACATTCTGCTGGAACAAACCTATAATTTGCTGTGGTAATAGTAACAGCCAAGCAACAAAGGTAGGCGTAGCCGTAATATCATAAGACAACTTTTGCAAGAAATATGCCAAAAGCAGAGACAAGAATGAGACCAGCAACTAGAAGTAAATAAATTATCTGAGAGAGAGAGATAGCTGCTGGGCCTTCCTTGTCTGTCTTCAAGGCAGGTAAACGCAGATGGCGCGTGAGTCGACTTTATCGTTTGCCCGTCAAATTCAAATTATATAGCTGTGCTATTTTTGCCCTTAATGTTAGGTACTTGTTTTTATTTCCTATTAATATAAAATATAGGGGTTTAGTTCACTAATTACACACACCTTATTAAAAATGTCATTTATTTGGTTTTTATAAAGATTTTTTCTTACAGATAACCATGTCAATATTACCTTAAATTATCTACTGAAAAGCACAAACTTAATATATACACTGTGATCACTAATAAAAGTCAATATTCAAAGTCCAATTAAAGGTAAAAAACCACAAAACACACAATAAATCACAGAAAATGTAAACAAACTGTCCAAACAAATCGGCCATTGAAAAATATCAAATACAAATATCCATTAACATTTCGGCGTGACTGCCTGCGGCAACGTTGTCAAGTTAAAAATATTCGATTCATGGTATATTTTCTTTCTCTTAATTAGATGTGAGTCAAAAAAGGACATTAAAGTTTAAGTTATGCAGTAATCGTAAACAACTTGGCAACCAGGGCAAAGCGATGATTGCTCCATCTACGATAGCCTGCCATGATGAAAGACAAAGACATATTTATTGGAACTTGCATTAAACCAGAAAGAGATAAATACAATGGACAAATTGTTAGGACAAGTTACTCGTCTCATTGTTGTCTCTGGCTAAAGTATTATTTGGTGGGGATACGGGCGAGCCTGTGTTG
This sequence comes from Listronotus bonariensis, assembly GCA_014170235.1. Lineage (NCBI taxonomy): Eukaryota > Metazoa > Arthropoda > Insecta > Coleoptera > Curculionidae > Listronotus > Listronotus bonariensis. Next base: position 109,571 of record JACEGR010000040.1, on the reverse strand, counting down.
TCGTTTAAGGGTTAAGAATAACAGAAATTTCCATATGTGTCCAACTCTGTGGCGGCGACGCATAAACAAGAAATTAATTAAAATCATAACAAAAATCTTTTATTTGCATCCCTTTTTCGAGTATCTGTAAAGTCTACATTTTTGTTTATCCCCTGTAGAAAAGGTAAATAAACTCTTGGATTTCCGGCGACGGTGCTTACGATTCAGACGGCTCAAAGCCCCAGCTAGTCATCGGAAAATGACTCCCGGTCGTATATGCAGGTCGGTATTTCATGTTAGCGTTTTGTGTTGCCCAAGGGAGGTAAAGACGAGATACTCATCAAAGAAAGCCCGTATTATGAAGCACATCAGTTTCCCGTTCTGATACCAGCTTTTTGCTTTCTTACCCAATTTACTTTACTAAAATATTAAATTATTGTTTGTATAATAGTCAATTTTATTTAACTAAATTCCTAAATTTTTAAAATTATTTATGTGTAACTAAATGTATTTACTTTATACAGTAAGAATATTAAATGAGTTTCTTCTCTTTATCTTTTAAATGAGACAAGATATCGAGATCGTGTAAAATTTGGGTAAAAGGGTGTCACTTAAAATACTGTGTCGTATAATGTGGAAACAGGGCCATTTTACGTCACGGGGACCAATGTACCATATGGAACTATCTTCTTGGAACCATGAGACCGGTGGACGAAAACTAACGAAATTTAGTACGGGCATACCCCCACTAGGGGTAGCCCGTACGGGGCTTAACTAAAACTTTAACTTTATATTTGACTTCACGTCTACTTCTTATCTAATAATCTTTTCTAATTTCTTTCTCTCTTCTTTAAATATAAAATTTTCCAGTGTTTGTTTTGCATTTCTACGCGACCCAGTTTGTTTAATGTTTTTATTTTATTATTATAAGAGTAACCTAGAAAATTGTTTAATTTATACTTTTAAAACTTTAACACCTCACGTATATCTTTATTTAGTAAAATTCCCAATGTTAAGTAACCTAATTAAAATGAATACTTATTTTAAAATTCCCAAAAATGTATATTTTTTAAAATTTCCAAAATATATACTTTTTAATACTAGGTGTTCACAATATTGTATTTATGCATTAGGTTCATATCAAATCTAAGTTAAGATTTATTAAATTGATCAAAAAAAAAGGCCCCCTCCCCCTTTTGTAAGCTACCACCAACAAAAATTGTTGTAAGGAAAAAGTTGGTCGTCTCGTCAAAATGAAGCTACTCACGAAAAATTAGCTTGTTAGTAATGACTTGAAAAAATGGCCCAGGAATCCCTAACTAAATATTTTGACTTCTGCAAATAACTTATAAGGTTTCCTAAGGTATTCAATTGACTGTTTAATAAATAAACTTTCCACCAACCGCTAATATAAGAGAAAAAAATAAATTTGCAGCATGAATAATTCAGAGAGCCGGTATCATCAAGATGCAGGGCGCAGCAGTATCGAGTAAGATAGTTCATGTGTGCGTGAGGTGTTGCACCCTTCGCATTTCTATTTGCGAAAGCTCAGATAACAGAAATACCTTCCTGCGATAACTTGGCTAGGTTTACAAAGGAAAAAGTAAAATTTAATAAAAATAAGAAAAATGTATCGAAGGAACAGTTTAAAAATATAAATTCGGTGCTCTTTGATAAGAAAAAAAATCACAAAAAGTTTAAAGCAAATAAATCGGCATGCTTGTCTTCGCCGCCGCCTTTGCTATATTTCTTTTATGATATGCCGGTTGATGCAGCTGGTCATCGCACTATGGGATAGAAATTAATTTTTTGGTCAAAATTCTGAAACTTACCAATCTAACTTAAAATTAGGTGCTTTTTACTGGAAAAATATAAATTATTACAAATGCTTTTGGAAACCTAAAACTTATTATATGTTATAAATTTACACACCCCTTAACATTATTATTTTTTATTGTACAAAATAAACTAAAATGTCAGCTTGTTTGGTTAATTCGGTAGTTTTCTAATCAGTAATCCGATGATTATCTTATATGATATACAGGGTACGACAATAGGTATGATTTTTTAAATGGAATACCCTGAATATTATATTACCACCAAAAAATCTTTTAAAATGCTTTAAAAAATACTACATTTGATGTGTCTATCTCAATTAGTTTTGGAAATATGACCATCCAAATCTGAAATATAATTTTAAATTATTCTTAGAAGCGTAATAGAGATTTTTATTTTTTAACGTATAAAATAAATAAAAAACACTGTTTTGTTGGATAGATTCTGTAGAATCCATATCTTTCATAAGAATGTTTTTATCTTTTAGGATATACAGTGTAGGACAAAAAATATTAAATTTTATAATGGAAAACCTTGTAAATAATAAAAAAATCTTGTATCTGTCCTTACACTCAGAACTAGCAAAGAGTAGGAAGGCAATTGTAAGTACAAAAACTGATAAAGAGAAAGGTAAAAAAACTTTGACAAAAGAAGCGAGACTTCGCGAGATTGCATTATTTAAACTCTTTTACTTTTTTAGCAAACAAGGCTTATAATAAACTAAGCAGATTAAATGTTGTATATTTATGTTTACTTAAAATACATTTTCAAGTTTCTTATTACCCCAATCATAAAGTAACATACCTACGGATAAGAGAAACCATGGCATGCTAAAATTTTCGTACCGCTTTTGCGGCAGGCTCAGCGCTGCCTGGTTAGCAGGCTTGTCATTTTTCCAGTTTACACTTTAAATGCGTCGGTCGAAGCCTCGCCTCGTGTAACATCAGCGGTGGGGAGACAAGTAAGCTTACTGAAATGACTAACTGGCGGTATTTCAACGAGAAACGAATAAAATTATATTGGGAGTTTTCGTATGACCTGTCCTTAAATCGGCTATTCCATGATAACTCTTATAATTTCCTTACTCTATGCCCCAATAGAAGTCGTCATATCCTGTTTTAATTTTGCGTACATGTAGTTTGGAGTATTTACTTTGAAATACACAGCATGAGCCATTAAAATTTCAAAGTTGCTTTTTGGCCAAAATAATAGATTTTTATCCCATAGTGTATCGGCGCGTCGCTGTAAAGGATAGCGGCGCCTTTGTATAAAATAGTCCGATTGCAGGCGGCCTTTTTATGTTTTTTGTATTATTTTCAAAAGGTACCAAATTTGCGCTTTTAAAATGTTCTTACTATACTTAAAAAAAGTACTTTATTTTTAACACGCTTTTATTAACTTGGGTTGTAACTATCTGGCTGCCTATGTAACGGAATCTTTGAGCCTAATTTTAACCAACTTCCAGCTATTCGATTTCTTTGAAACTTTGCACACGTATTAAGGACCCATGACAATGCAATAATCTGCAAACAGTAACTTTAAACTTTATCTTTTTTTGATCGCCAGGAAAAAAATTCCATTATATTATAAAAACAATACCTAGGTTGCCATCTGTTGGCAACATTTCAAACTTTGCTATTAAATGAAGAAGAAATTTTTAGTGGGTTGCAATATGTTGGCAACGGTCCAAACATTGCCTGGATTGCCATCTGTTGGCAAAATTTCAAACTTTGCTACTTAATGAAGAAGAAATTTTTTAGTGAGTTGCAATCTGTTGGAAAAATTTTAAAATTTGCTACCATTGTCATTTCATAGGGGGCTGGTTATTTTCTTTTGCTGCTTAATTAAATAGTATGTTCTAATTTACTGTTATATTAAGAATTTTGTGCAATATAACGAACTAAAAAATGAAAAATAATTAATAGTTTAAAAAACTAAAAAACACGCTTTTATATACAACCGAACTAAAAATTAAAAAATAATTTTTCATTAAAAAAATATTTTCACTTCATAGTAAAAAGCATGGGGTGCATTTTACTATTTTTTCATAACTTTTCCATCATAGATATTGGCAAATATAATAATTATAACATTTAATATATTAAGCACCCCACGCTTTTTACTATGAAGTGAAAATATTTTTTTAATGAAAAATTATTTTTTAATTTTTAGTTCGGTTGCATATAAAAGCGTGTTTTTTAGTTTTTTTAAACTATTAATTATTAAGTTAATGTTTAAAAAACACCATTGTTTAACGCTTGTGCAAAAACATATTTGTAGGCCCTACAGAATTTCAAAGATCCAAAGAATTATTTAGACCACTTCCAAATTGCCTTTTAAAATGTTGGATGTCTTGCTTTAACGATTTTTAAGTTTTTTTTAATTTTATTGGTTTTACGACGTAAACTTAGTCATTCGTCAAAGTGCGTCTGCCACGCCATTCGCGTGTCCTGTTACCTCGGCAACGCAATAACAGAATTGTCGGCGGCGATTTCAAAGGGGCGGCTCTGACAGGCGATCGGAAGCCGCAGATATATTACCCAAGGGAAGAGTAAGGAACAAGATATACGTCGGCTCTTTGAACCTACGTTATACCTTTCAATGACAATCATCCTTATTTTACAGAGGTATATTTAGGAACATCATACGAATCAAACAAAAACCTTAAAGAATATTTTAAAAATGTAGTATTGACCTACAATTTAAAATACACTTATCTATTAAGTTACGGTGAAAATTCATTCTGAAAGCGATGCCGCCAAGTACACAAAAATAATAAAGCAAAGAAACCTTTTCGAATGCACATAGCCTCGGACAGAGCTTGATTATATATTTTTAGATAAATAATAAAAATACATTGCTAAAACACGTATCACCCAGCAAACACTATTTGCCGGCAATGTACATTTTTCATATTGGCATTGATGGTAAAGCATTGGCAATTGGTGGCAGTATTATGCCAACATCTAATACGCATTAAAAAGTTAACCCTAAATAAACACTCAATTGCCAATAAATTTTAGATGCAAGCGAATTGCCGGCAAGCATACAAAAATGGCGGCATACCAATCCTGATTAAATAAAGCACGCGTTTTTGTTGCAGGCAAATAAATATTTGATTTTTGAAGGCAAACCTTTCACGCATATTCATACTTTTTAAACCATATTATTAACATTGGTATTTAACTAACATTAAAGCAATTTTTTTGATCTGTTTTATTTATAATGGCAGCTAAACAACATTATTTTATGTTATAATTTAAAGGAAATAACATTTTATTGTTAAAAATCATGCAAATAAAAATTAGGTCAAACAAAATGTTTATTATGTATTTTGGAGCGAATAAAAATAAAATGATGGTAAAATTAGTTACGCTAATTTCGACCGAAGGTGACCGCTTTGTGCATTTGTTTTCTAGCTTTTTAGTTTCTTTTTTAAAGAAAAGAGTTTTTTAATAGACATAATTAAATGTATTCATTACCTAATAAGTGTGTGTTCTGTGATTAATTGGTAATGGCTAGTCGAGAAGGCAAGATATTCAAGTAGACTGTTAGGAGCTGTAAACATTTTGTTTAAAACTTTATTAAAAGTTTTAAAGACGTGTTAATAAAAAATATTATATATATTTAATAGTTTTTTGACATACCGATAGATGGCGTAATGGACAATAAACTACTACGTTTCTGCAATATCTTCGCTTTTTATCGTCTAAACCGTACCCAATAGACAAAAATAATTCGAGAGCGGTCTGCGGTAGGTGATCTCACTTAGCTTTGAAGGAAATATCTTCGGCTAGTGTAAAAATCTGCATCTCCAAGTTGGACAGTGTTCCGAGAGATGGTACTTTGCATTGCAAGGAAATTACATGCAGTAAGGAGTTTTTTCCTATTTTAATTTTCAAATAAAATATCGCATCATTTTAGCTTTTAAAAAAGTATTTGCGACAATTTTCGTCAATAAGACGTCAGCTTGCTGCTTGGGAGTATCTGCATTTGCCCACTTTCGTGTCTTTTTGTTATCTTTTTGCCAATAACTTATTAATGACGGATGCCATCACTTTATCTGCAACACGTGGCCTAATAACGGCCAATTGCCCACTTTCACGTCTTTTTGATACCTTTTTGCCAATGCCTTGCCATTAAAGAGTGTTGGCAATGCCAGTAAATTAAAAGTACAACGCCGGCAAAAAATGTTATATGGGATGTAATCTATTAGGAACTCATTTCAATATTCCTACTGTACAGTGTTGTTTGCAACGTTGCCTTTCTTACTTCACGGCTCATATGTTTAAGAAGGCTGTGCTTTATGTTTGTGTTACATAAATTACTATTCTTAAAATTTACCTGGGCTATTATAACAACCTAATTTTATATTATCAATTCAATTTGTCACGTTTTGTTAACGTGCATATAAAACGTTGTAAAGCATAATAAGCGAAAATACTTAAAAAGTCTTTCGACAATACAACAAAACAAATGTATTCGTAAATAGTACACAATCAATACCTGTCATGAACCACGTGGGACTTACTGCAGATAAAGTCAAAAGAGACAAACGATTTTTGTTCGTGATTTATTGACAGGGGCGTATATGTGATTTATACAAGGAATAGATATCAAGTTAAAATTGCAGAACAGTAGGATTTATAAATATTTATGATGATGGAATTCATTTGTAGCTGGTGATTCGATGTGACCTAAAAATAAATAATTTTTGTTTTGACAAGTTTAATTTACAGTAACGGGTATACCACGGGAAAACGATAAATTTTAAATAATATGCTAGCATAGGCGCCGTTTGGGGGCCGGGGGAGGAGAGTTTGCCCCCCTCCCCCGGAATTTAGGTAATTGTAGCACACTCACAAAAATATTAAGCAAATGGTTGCTATTTATAAACTTTTTTGAGAATAGTTAAATAAGATGGTTGTTGGTGCAGACTGTCCCAGTAAAAATACATTTTTATTTGCTGACAACTGTCAAAATTTTGTATTTTGTAGCTATTTATGTATCAAGGGCGTTACTAGGACTATAATGCCCTGAAGGTCGCTAGATTTCGACCATATGGGCATTATAGTCCAGTAAAGCCCGTGGTGCATACAATGCTTTATGTTTTACCCAAGAAAGAGTTTTTCAATGACTAATTACATTATTTATTCGCAATATAAAAATAAGTTGCACCTGTACCTGTATACGTAAGTAGATAATGACTGGTGTTAAGTTTGACTTTGATGTTTCTATCAGTTAGTCAGTTGGCATTTTTTATTTAACGATTTGCTCAAAATGGAAGAAATTCCACAAAATATAAGAGAAAAGGCCATAAAAGCGACCGAAAATCTTTTGCCAGTTAAATCAAGGCAACAGTATGATCGGGAGTATGGCATATTTGGTATTTGGAAAGATGCGAAAAGGTCATTGATGCGAACGCAATTCTTCAAATAACCGAAACCGTTTTAATGGCATATTTTCAGGAACTGGTAAGTTATTGATTTTATTTTAATACATATGTTTGTATAAACTTGATCTTTATTGTGAGAGAAATAAAATTGGATAAGCAATAAAATTTCCATTTTAGCGCATTAGGGCATTATAAGCGGGCATTATCATAATACCCGCTTATAATGCCCTAGGTGTGATAGCACGTATTATTGCTACCATAACATATTCCGTTTCTAAGATATTACAGATCAATAATAGATGGGTAAAACATAAAAGTTTTTTCGTTGGTAATTTTTTTATTTACTTAGTTTTTTTAAAGCTTGTATAGTAGCTATTTTAGCTAGTAGCATTTTAAGATTTGTGATCCGTAATAAGTAGTTAGAGAAGTAAAACTTTTAATATTAAATAAAAGTTTTTCGAATTAATGCTCGTTAAGCCCATAGGAGTAATTAATAATCAAAAGATCTGCTAAATAAATGTAAATTTTATTCGTACCATAACACAACTTTTAAAAATGTTTTTACCCATGCCACTAATTTGTGCCCATGCCATCAGCAACGTCAATAATGGAACGTTCATTCAGCAGTGAACGGCCAGACTGAAGAGCAGGCGTGCAACAAAAGGGGGAGCGATTTTGCGGAATACGAAGGCTGCATGTTAAATTCGCCCGCCTGCTGGGTTTTGAAAAACTCGCTCGCTCGCTTGTCGCTGGCGCGCTCTTCAGTCTGGCCGTTCTCTTAGACGTGAAAAAACTTAAGTTGGGTTCTACAATGTCGCAAGATCGTCTATGCCTTTTAGGCGTTCATAGTCAACAAATTCATAGTAAGGTTAAAAAATTGTAAGGCGGTTTCGATGAGCACAAGTACCTGCCAGGCGAAGTAAAAGGTGTGGCTGATTTGGATGCCCGTATTTCCAAAACTAATAAAGTTAGATGTACCTTATGTGGTGTTTTCTTAAAACTGCTTTAAATATCTTTTTAATGGTAATATACAGGGTTCGGCAAAATGTATTACCTATTTTGTTTCTTTAATATAAAAAAATGTATCGAGTATTCACTATGGCGATATTTTTATTTGGAAAAGTAGGCTTTGGAGAGTTTATTAAAATTGTTGACAGTTGTCAAAATGCCGCGTTGGTTAACAGAACATCGCATTTTTTGTGTCGAAAAATTTATTGAATATAATTCCATTATAGCCGTTCAAAGGTGTTTTCGACGTCAATTTAATGACGACAGTGTCCGCAGCGGAAGACCATTACAGTTTGGATTCGTAAATGGAGGACAGGAGGATCCGTTTTAGACAAGAAGTCAAGTGGGCGGCCAAGATCTGCCTGCAATGCACTGAACGAAGACAGAGTTAGAAATGCAATTATCGCTAGTCCCAAAAATCTGTTGTTAAACATGCTACTGTTTTAAATTTATCTGAGCGAAGTACACGAAGAATGTTAAAAAATGAATTTTCATCCATACAAGATCGCAATTGTTCAAGAAATAAATCATCAGGATAAGATTAATAGACTTGAGTTCTGTCGCCTTCTTCGTACCAATTATCAAGGTATTGAAAACAATATGTTTATGAGCGATGAGGCCCACTTTTATTTAAACGGAGATGTAAATAAACAGAATTGTCGTTACTGGACTCAAGAGAATCCACGCGAAATTCATCAGCGTCCATTACATTGTCCCAAAGTAACTGTATGGTGCGCCATCTCCTCGTCTAGGATAATCGGACCTTATTTTTTTGAGGAAAATGATCAGACAGTAACAGTTACTGCCGCACGCTATGTTCAAATGTTGCAGATATTCTTCTTACCGCAAATTCAAAATGAAATTGGACATTACTGGTTTCAACAGGATGGCGCAACAAGCCATACGGCAAGAATAAGCATGGATATTTTGCGACAATCCTTTCCAAACAGACTGATTTCTAAGAATGGTACCATTCCTTGGCCAGCAAGATCGCCCGACCTTTCAGCACCAGATTATTTTCTCTGGGGCTATTTAAAACATAAAGTGTTTGCCAATAAACCTAGAAATGTAAGGGAGCTAAAAACAAATATTGCCAATGAAATCCACGCTATTTCTAGGCAAGTTCTTCAAAATGTAATGAGAAATTTTATGAACCAGTTAGAAGAATGTATTGAAGAGGGTGTAGGTCATTTGCGGCACACCATATTCAAAGCATAATAAACTCCCATCTTTCTTGTTTAAGAATACATGTTCCTTTGTTTTGTTTTTAAAGTTAATAAATTTTTATAAGCAATTTAAAATGGGTTGTTCATTTTGCCGGACCCTGTAATATACAGGGTACCCTATTAAAAAAAAACCTAACTTAATCTATTATTAATGATGATGATATATCCAAAGCTTTTGACCAGATCTGGCATGCCGCACTTCTTAATAAACTTCCCTCCTATGGTCTTTCAACTAAACTCTGTACTTGGCTCTCTAGTTATCTATCTGATCGTCGTATATCAGATATTGTGGACGGCCATTCTTCAATCTTTCACCAAGTAAATGCTGGAGTCCCTCAGGGCTCAGTTCTGGCACCAACATTGTTTCTTTTTCACATCAAAGACCTTCTCTCTTCCACAACTAATTCCATTTATAGTTTCGCCGACGATAGTACCCTTCACTCCAGTTTTCAGGTTCCTAAACCCATTACTAAACCTGACTTGGAAAACAAACGCAGAGCGATGCAGATATCTCTTTCGCAGGATCTTAATTTAATATTGGATTGAGGCGCTAAAAATCTCGTCCATTTTAATGCATCCAAAACACAATCATGTTCGTTGTCGCGAAAAGAGTCATCAAATACTCATCCTCTACTTATGAGCGGCCAAGTTTTACAGAGCAAAGACACCTTTAATCTTGTGGGCGTCACATTTGAAAGTAGCCTTAACTGGCATAAACACATTGTATCTATAGCCACGGCAGCTTCAAAAAAGCTCGGATTTCTCTTCGAGCCAAAAAGTATTTTTCCGCTTCTAATTTATACACTTTATATGTGTCCCAAATCCGACCTCCCTTGGAATATTGTTCTCATATCTGGGGCATGGCGTCCCCCACAACCCTAAGCATTCTTGATTCTATTCAAAGAAAAGTTATTCGTCTCATTAATGATCCTTCACTTACAGAAAGGCTTCCCTCTCTTGCACATCGTCGGTCTGTGGGGGATTTATCGCTTTTTTTAAAGGTACTTCCATGGCTTCTGCTCTAAAGAATTGTCCAGTATAGTTCCTCCACTTACGGTTCCCAACAGAGAAACTCGTGGTTCCGCGCGTATGCATCCCTATACGGTCCAACTGGACAGGCCCCGAACATTCCACTTTGTTCGTTCTTTTATCCCTAGAGTTTCTAGGTTGTGGAACCTGCTGCCCGCGGAGGTCTTTCCTTCCCCCCCAAATCTTCAAGTATTTAAGTCCCGTGTCAACAAACTCCCTCTTACCTCGCTTAAGACACCCACGGTACGTTAGTATTTAGGCTTTTAGCTCAAAGTTTGTCCAAAGATAAAAAAAATCTGTTAAAAACAACAAAACTATGTACATTTTTAAATAAAAGGAAATGTACATAATATTTTAACATGATTAAAATATTCAAAAACATATTTAATGACTGCTTCGTGTTTAAAATTAACTAAATGAATGTATTTCATTAAAGCCATTAAATAAATACTTTGTTCATAAATTATAACGTCCTCACGATAAAGCAATTCATTTTCAGCGAAAATATAAATTATTACACTTGGTTGCATATGATAAATATTAACCAAAACCTTAAAGTGGCGACTTTAAATTTTTAATAATATTTATGTCGAATAACAAATGGGTAATACCAAACAACATATAATAGGTTTGTTCGCGGGTCTAGTAATGAACTGATTCTGAACCAGAAGCGAACTGGTTTAGAATTGTTTTAAAGCGCATGTCTAGTTATTTATTAGTTCGGAATTTTTATTTACCGCGAACGATTTTCTATACAGTTGAGGATGTATTCTAACCTAGCCTTTTGATTTAGGATTTTTTATGATTAAATTGGATACTACATAAAAAAATTAAATTCAAACAAAAAGGTAAATTGTTATACTGCCGAAAGCCACTGAGGTCTCTCGGCAGAAGACGAGGAATTTTCTGCCTCCTCTCGTTTTTAACATAAGTATGTGTATTTAACTAAAGATAAAATTCAAACAACAAGAAATGGTAGAATCTTGTAATATTGCCTATAGTTTTTAATTAAATCTTCATTTATTTTATTGCATACATACATTCATACGGAATACAATTAAAAATCCTTTGTTTATATACGCTGAAAATCACAAAAATATAAAAAATATTCAACAGGTATATTAACCCGCATAAAAAGTGGCAGAAATAAATAAACTGTAATACAACGGTTTATTTCTGTACCACAAAACAGAAAACAGCTGACCATGTCGACAATGCGCATGAAATTCCGGAACTGAACTTTTAGTTCCATCAAAAATCCCATGACTGCTAATCAGGTTACGAACCGGTAACGAACTGATGCCATTGTAACCCGCGAACACAGAACTGTTACTAAAAATTCAGGATTTTACTATAAACCGCGAACGCTGCTTTTTTCACTGGTTCAGAATCGAGCCCGCGAACAAAGCTAATAAGATTTATTAGTTTTTATATCCCGTGCAGTGAATTATTTTTAAACTGAAAATTTCCTAAACAAAACTGTGTGGAATTTTTATTATGCAATTATTTTTTAATATTGTTTTTGAATATTACATCTAATAAGTATTTACAGTGTATAACAGTTTACACAGGCCTGCGAAGAATTTGTGATTTATACAATTTTAGTTTTGTTAAGTTAGTTTTGAAGTATTAATAACTAAATCAATAGTCGTTTGTCTCTATCACGTACAGTTTTTTTTTATAAAGTTATCCTATAAACCATATGAAAACATTTTTTATTTTTGATTTCTCAAAATTTTTATCCCTAATAAAAATCTCTGCATACACCGAAATTCAAGAAACACTGATCAAAAATTCTAAATAAACCATAGCTTATACGAGGATACGAGGAAAGCTTGATTTCTTTTCCGAGCCAAAAGTATTTTTCTCCTTCCAACTTATACACTTTATATGTGTCCCAAATTGACCCTCTCTGGAATACTGTTCTAATGTCTGGGAAATGGCATCCCCCTACAACCCTCAGCACTCTTGTTGCCATTCAAAGAAGAGCTGTTCGTCTTATTAATGATCCTTTACTTACTCAAAGACTTCCTTCTTGCCCATCGTCGAGCTATGGGAGACCTATCGCTCTTCTATAGATACTTTTACGGCTTCTGCTCCGACGAATTATCCAGTATAGTCCCTCCTCTTGCAGCTCCCAACAGAGAAACTCGTGGTGCCGCACGTATGCATACCTATAGCGGTCCAATTAGACAACCCATTTCCTCGTTCGCTCTTTTATCTCTAGAGTTTCTAGACTGTGGAACCTACTGCCAGCGGAGGTCTTTCCTTCCCCCAAATCTTCAAGTTTTTAAGACCCGTGTTAACACACTTCCTCTTTACCTTGCGTAAGACACCCACGGCATTTGTTAGGCTTTACCAGCCTTGTGGATTGTCCAAAGATAAAAAAGGTGCTAATTAACGAATATGACACAGGAGAAAACTAGCTTTATTTTATAACTTAGAAAAACTTTATTTGAAAAATTTGTTTAGAATTAAGAGGTATGTCAAATTATAAAAGCAGAGCCTCCCAATAAAAAATTGAAAAGTAGAACTTACTTTTCCTACTTAGCTCGTATAGAGATTAGATGGAATTAAATAACTGCCCTCTGATTCGAAAAAAAGTCAAAGCTTGTTATTCTTAAAGCATTTAAAAGTGATAAATATATTTCTGAAAATATTAAAGACCAAAATAATGTGACAATTGTGGGGAACATGCTGGACAAATTTAAGGCTTAGGTTGCAATATGAGTAGACAGGGAATAAAATTCACTTTACACGCACATTTGACTATTTGCCTTCAAACCTTGGTGATGTCAGTGAAGATAAGGGTAAACGCTTCCACCAGGACATTAAAAAATGAAGAAACGATATCAGGGGCGATGGGATAGCAAAATGATGGCGGACTATTGTTGGATGTTGAAGAGGGATATTCTTATGGCCGAGTATAAGAAAAAACCACCAAACGGAGCTTTTCGGGCAAAAGAGAAAGATTTTCTAAAGAGATCAAAATGTAGCTTCTTTTGCTATATTTATTGTTTAATGTTGTTATCTTTTATGTTTATTTTGTAAATATAACTTTATAAAAATATACCCCTATACATTAATATTTGTGGTGTCTCATATTATTATTATTCCCGCTTCAAATGTGGAAAAAACAATAAATCGGACACACTCAAAATAATTCTCGCATTGTTGTGAGTATAAGAATATCAGAAATGATGAGGGTATAACAAAGATTTCCTTGAATCAGGCGATCAAAATTATTCATTTATTTCAGATTTGTTTTACTCCCCGTAGATTTATTAACTATAACTGCCGTTACTATGTTATAGACGGCCTTTACCGCACTGTCTTGCCTATGAGGAAATCGAGCATGCGTGATAATCCTTTAAACAAATAAAACACATTTAACCACATTATAATAACCAACCATATACAGTGTGGGACAGTTACATGTGTTAAATGTGTTTTTTATTTTGTTTTAAAAAGGGATTATCGCATATGCTCGATTTCCTTCATAAGCTTTTAATACAAAAATGCTTTGATTTAAATGGCCAAATCTCTTTTAATAATTAAGTTATTAAGACAATTAAAAAAATAAAATGTTAAGAAAACGTGAAGCTGTAACTTTATATTAACCGTTGTTTTTTACTGTAAGCAATAAATCCTACGGGGTGATAAAAAAAATTGAAAAAATGAATAATTTTTGATCGCCCTGTATAATGTGCTGTTAAAAGGGAGAAATCTCATTTGTTAATAATTTATACCCTTACCCATTTCTGATATTTTATAATCACAAATTTGACTACTCCTTTCAACAGCACATCATACGGGGCGATTTAAAGTTAATCGAGCATATGCGATAATTATTTTGAGTAGTGTACTTTTTTATGGCCTACTATCTAACCAATATCAGTCATAAATGACAAAATATGCAATATCTCAGAAACGGCTGAGAAGAAATATAAAGTGTGACACATTTTAAAAAGGTAATTTTTAAACATTTTAAAAGTGAAAAATATACAGGGTATCCATTTAAAATTTCAAAAAAATTAATTTATTAAAAATGCACACCTCTAGAAAAAAATCAAAATCATATCTGCAATCTGCATAAAAAGTTGCAGTAGACATGTTTTTACAGAATCAAAAAATATTTAAAAATAAAAAGAAAACGCAAGAAATTAGAATGACGCAAGATAGCGAATTGCGGTTTTCATTAGTAAGTTTGGCTTAAAATTTAAGCCTCGCAAATGGGGGTCAGTTTTTTTAAAACACACAGGAACACGAGGTTCCTATCAAAAGCGTCGAATTTGGCCCACCCTGTACATTGGTGTAACTTATTTAATAATTTTATGTTTCATAGGACAGCTTAAAATAAACTTTTAAAATTGACTGTTGCCAAAATAAGAAGAATGTACAATGCACTAATGGACAAATTCAAGTTCTCTCGATTATCGCAGAATTTTTAATAAACAAAATTGCATATTTGGAATTATTTTTAATTCAAAATGTCTTTTTATATACAAATTTCTGATATTAGCAAAAATACGGGTAGTTTACTCTTTAAAAAATGCATTTTTGGCCAGACCTTGTAGATGACTGATACAAATATACACTGTGTGCAAAAAGTCCTGAACCCTTAATAATTCTGCAAATGCGCTCATTTATCGAAAAGTCTTCCAAATAAAGTTTATAGATATATTTTAGATCTATTCTATAAAAATATGTTTACATGTACAGGGGGCATCATAACGAAGATATAGACACAAGTTAACTTTTTTTTGCATGGAAATGTATATTTTATTGATTTTTAAGTTCTCCACAAAATTTTAACATGACTTTGTGTAACATATGCTATACCTAAACTCACTAATTTAAAAGATACAATGGTTTAAAAAAGTATTTTATCGATATTTTTTATTTACTTACCTTACGCCTTTACACTACTTTCTTTGGGGACATTTAAAAATAGGGTTTATTTGACAAGACCAGAAAATATCGATAAACTAAAAGGAAGAATGAGAAGAGAATGGAAAACATTACTCCGAATATGCTACAAAATGTTACAAATGCTTTTTATTACAAAATAGCACATTGTCAAGCCGTTCAAGGAGGTCACTTCCAACATTTAATTAAATAGGTTAAGTGTTTACAAGTTATTTTTGTGTCAATTCTGTTTTTATTAATAAGTGTTTTCATATTTTAAAAGTTAATAAATATTTACATTATATTTTTTTAAACCCTTTTATCTTTTAAACTAGTAAGTTTAGGTATAGCATATGTTACACAAAGTCATGTTAAAATTTTGTGGAGAATTCAAAAATCCAATAAAATATACACCATTTCATTTAAAAAAGGTAACTTGTATCTATATCTTCGTTGTGATGCCCCCTGTACATGTAAACATATTTTTATAAAATAGATCTAAAATATATCTATAAACTTTATTTGAAAGACTTTTCGCTAAATGAGCGCATTTGCAGAATTATTAAGGGGTTCCGGGACTTTTTGCACACAGTGTATAAATATCTGATGGATAAGGCATAACTTTTTTCGTAAAATAAATAATTAAAAATTTTCATCTGGTTTCAACTTTATTAGACAGACTGTATAAACCTTACGGTTTAAAACATTTACATTTACACATAAAACAATAAAAACAAAAGAAAACTCTTACGTACAATTATTTATAATTAAAATAAGTATTTTTGTTCTTACTTACCACAATTCTAAATAATATGGCATTAAATTAATTATACAGATTTTAAATAGAAAATTAAACGGGAATACAATATAAATAATAAAAAACTCGCATATTCAATATTTATTTGTTAAAAAAATTTAGTAGAGAAGGCTATCATGAACTTCGTCAAACTATTTTCTGTAAGTAACAAATATTCACTATAAGTTTATATATATTTTTTATTATTTAAACAATTTTTTTAATATCACTATTATATAAAGCATTTAAATACATCAAAGTTACTTAAAATTACAAACTTAAAATATTATTATGCTTTTTTGGTTCAATAAGACTAAAATTTAATTTTTTTTACCTTCCTCTACAGGTTACGAGATTTATTTTCTGTTACAATATTTAAAAATAAAATTAAACTAGCATTATGACTTTAAACAAGATGTCTACAAAAGTTTAAAAATCTTTTCAAAACATACTTCTAACACAAACTAAAAACATTAATAGTACTTTATGTAACAAGTGCTTAAGTGGTACTTTTTTACGAATGGGAAAGTTTGACAGCACGAGCCGTTGAGCGAGTGTGGCAATCCCATGAGTAAAAAGACACTTTATGCATGTGTTACATACTATATTTTTTCTACAACCGTATAAAAATTTTCCAAAATACCATTTTATACATGTTTTATTTATCTAAACTTATTAATTTTAATTTTTGCAGCACATTATATTGCAACAAAAAATCATAACTTCCTTATTTTTTAAGAGACAATTATACTATTCATAACTATGCAATTATTATTTAATTTGAGAAAATTGTATGTCTTACTTTTTGTAGAAATAATACCTAAACAGTATAAATTCCTTTTAATTTCTTAGTCATCCAAATTCATTATTACTAATAATTTTCAATATTTTCTATTAAATTTATTTGAAAACTGTCAAATTTAAAAACTAGTGACACATAAACTAAAATAAATAATGGCGTTAGTTTAGTTGATGTCGCGTTCACTGTTAAATTGCATAAATTAATATTTAAGTTTACTGTAGTAAGCATTAAAACAAAACACTAATTCAAAGTGTGAAAAAAGCTTTGAAATGTTAAAAGAAGTTACCCTTGTTAACACTTTATGTAGTGTACAAAAATGAAGTACTTTATCTTCATGTTAATAATTTAAAAAACAGCATTTTTTTAACGGTCGTGGAAAAATAGTTTTATAACGTAATTAATGGTAAATGATATTTTTATCTAAAGGATGAACTAGCTTATTTCAATTGCCCAATTGGGCTCGGGAATTATTAATACATAAATTGAGCCTCGCAAATGGGAGTCAGTTTTATTGTAAAACGTACATAAACATGGGTTTCCTATCAAAAGCGTTGAATTTGGCCCACCCTGTACACACACAGCTACGTCATCAACAGCCAAATGTTCGCATACAAAAGCACCGACTTGCCATTTATCTTTTTACCATAGGCATCGCTTATTTGTAGCACAGAACTAGCTACCGCAAATTGTAGATTAATAGGGTTTCTTTTTTTATTTTTAGATTTTTATGTTGATTGCCATTGCATTGCTTGGCAATGTTGCTGCTCAGCGAGGAAGAGGAGGAGGTAGAATGGGCGGAGGAATGGGACTTGTATCCGATGGAGATAGTTCCGAAGAGCACAAGGAAGATCCTTCTCACTTATACTGACATGCTGCAAAAATACCTTTATAATCCTCATATTATATGTACCTAAATATATTAGAGTTTTATGCACTTAACAATTTACTTTGTTTAAAACCACCATAATCATAATAGTTAGGGATCCCTGGACCATTTTTCCAAGTCATTATTAAAAACCTTATTTTTCGTGAGTACCTTCATTTTGACAAGACGCCCAACTTTTTTCTTACAATAATTTTTATTGGTGGTAACTTACAGGGGTAGCAGGAATTAAATGTGTTCATTTGACAGATATCAAAAATTTATTACAAACAGGAATTTTTTCTGTTAATTTTCAAGATAATTATCTAAATAAACCGAAAAAAATTGTGCTACAAAGAGCAAGGTTTCCAACCACCAACATGTATAATTACCGATGCCGATGTCGTGAAAAATAACTACTAACCGGCTGATTTTTTTTCTGTTGATTAAATAATACAGGGTGGCCCACCATATTCGACACGGTTTGTAGCTGGATAACCATGGGGTTTTAAAAAAGTAAATACTGGAACATATACAGGTCGGATAAGACCACAGTATGAAATTATTTTGGTCTAAACAGGGTGTCTCAAAAAGTGTGACGTATCAAAGTTATATTTTTTTAAATGGAACACCCTATATTTTATGACGGTTTTAGATTCTACATAAAAAAATAATATAAGTTTGTTAATAGTACCAAGTGTCTAATTTTATTCGTTTTTGTGATATTTGATTTTTTTTTCAAAATGCAGGGTGCAATTAAATTAATTTTATTTTAACAATATAAACTCCTTAAACTTTAAAATTCGTTACAAGATTAGGAAAAGTCTGCCTTATCATACGTAGGTCATATCGAGATCATAGATTATACAGGGTAATCAAAAAATAATTTCAATTTTTTAGAAAGTCAAATAGCAATATCTCTCTTATTTTAAATGGAAAACCCTGTATTTTTTTACACCACATGATGACAAACCAAATGCTCTTTCGAATGGTGTATAGGTTGCCTATACTTATCTTTTATACTTTTTAAGTAAATTCCGTTGTAACATATTTTAATTTCAAATGTCTATTTAAACGTAAGTAGGCTGTGATATAGCTATGCCTATTTACTAAGCCGTTTGTTAGAACAAGGCACAAAATTAAAAGATTTTGTTTTATCTGCCACTATTTTTAAAATTCACAGAAAAAAATTCATTAGTTGCTTATAATGCTACTTCCAATAACACTTATTTCAGCTGAATGTGGTAATGATAAAACTTGTGTTTTTAAACAATCCTAATAACGCCTCTGGTTAGTTATGACGACATTCTGTGACCTATAACCCGTTTCTTCCATTATCCATAATCACTCTGTCAAATTTTTAAAAGCAACTATTAAGGTTATCAGATGGTTTCTCCTGGAATATTTCTTAGGATTAACTCTAGTTAACCATTTTTTCCACATCCTACCAGTATTATATCATCTTGTCGTTGTAGAAGAAGGGTTTTTATTTAAAATCATTGAAATTTCTTTTAAACTGACTAAAACACTAGTAATCAATAAATGGTCGTTGTTATTTTCATAAGAAAAATATTAATGGCTGCTATGTCACAGCCAACTTTAATTTAAATAAACATTTGGACTAAAAATTTGTAAAAACAGATTTTACTAAAAAGCACAAAAGATAGGTATAGGCAACCTATACACCATTTGAAAGAGTATTTTATTTGTCATCATGTGACGTAAAAAAATACAGGGTGTTCCATTTAAAATAAGGGAGATATGGCTATTTGATTTTCTGAAAAATTGAAATTATTTTTTGATCATCCTGTACAATATTTGATCTTGATTTGACCTACGTATGATATGGCAGACTTTTTCTAATCTTGTTACACATTTAAAAGTTTAAAGTGTTAAAAGTGTTAAAGTAAAATCAATTTAATTTTTGCTCTGTATTTTTCAAAAAATCAAATATCACGAAAACGAATAAAATTAGATACTTAGTATTATAAACAAACTTGAGTTATTTTTTAAAGTAGATTCTAAAACCGTCATAAAATATAGGGTGTTTCATTTATAAAAATATAACTTTGATACGTCACACTTTTTTGAGACACCCTGTATAGACTAAAATAGTTATATACTGTGGTCTTATCCGACCTGTATATGTTCCAGTATTTATTTTTTTTTAACCCCATGGTTATCTAGCTACCGACCGTGTCGAATATGGTGGGCCACCCTGTATAATTAACGATGTCGTGAAAATAGCTACTAACCTGATGATTTTTTTTCAGTTGATTAAATCATATTTATATAATTTAACACCCACATTGTCCTACAAATTGCGTGGTAAGTCATCCTCGTTTTTTAATATTTATAAAATCAGCACATTTAATTTCTGCTACCCTGTATGCTACCACCAACGAAAATTGTTGTAAGGAAAAAGTTCTAGGTCTCGTCAAAAACGCATAGTTTTATTTTTCTGTCTTTGCCCTATATCTTTTTTCCATGAGGTTGTAGGTATGAACAGTGCTTTACAGAATAAAACTATTTTCCTTCCTTTTTAAAATGACGCAGAGTTTATGATTTTTTTTGGCCCTGGCTGGTTAGCCATTTAGCCAGTCACATAGTCTTGCTTACAAAAGGAACCTAGAAGTTTATATTTTTAAACATATAGCTATAATAACAATAAGAATGAGGTTATGATTTATAATATCCGAGAATTTTTAAAATTTAACACTCCCACCATTTTTGAGGAATTTTACCTGTTTTTTAACAAAATGTTGTTCTATAACTCTTTTCTACGCAGTTTTGGGCATAAGCAATAGTTAATTCAATTGAAAGAAAACATAATAGAGAATTATTGCAAGTTGCCTTATTAAGCTTGGGTATTATTAATACCGGCCTTATTTAAATAGCGCTTGTACCCATAATTTAGAGTTGTGCAAATCATGTTGACAGAACCATTAACCTACAAAAAGGGAAAAAATTTTAGTTGTTTTTCTTTTTTGTTTTCTGTTGTAGGGTTTTGTTTTACACAATTAAAGAAATATATTTGAAAAAGCAAGGTTTTAAGTATCTTTACTTCTAAAAACTTTTCGAGTTTGTGCTCGGCAGCCGTTTGGTTTACACGAACAGTTCCGAAGTTAAAATAAGACCAAAATAAGGCACAACCTAAAACCGACACAAATAAAGCCAGGCACTATCCTTATTAAGCGAGTCCTTATCCCACCATGCATCTGCGCAAGCTCAGATGTCAAAATAAGGCCGGTATTATTAGTAGCCTGGCCTTATTTTACTGTGCAATATTTCTCTTATAATAAAATAAAAATAAAAATCGTTTATTGTTAAAAGTTCTAAGACTTATTATAAGTAAAATATGGTTCTTCAATTTCATTACTGCTATCGAAATATTTTGTATATTCATTATTTTTTTTATTGGATAATTTAACTTAAATAATAGAGACATTTTGCACCCCTTATTTTGCAATTCCGTTGTGGTTAAAGTTATTCTGAGATTGCGCAGTAACGCAAACACGATTCGTTATCGTTATTAACCATACCGGACTCCTTTGCTTTGCTTTCTTGGTTCTTGGCCCCGTTGCTAGACGATCAGCCAGCTCATAACCGTGTGGTCGTGATGTTGTCTGGATTGTTCCATATCACAACCACTCTCTATAAAATGTCAAGAAATGGGATCTGTTAATACTAAACAAATCGATGCAATGCATAAATTGTCAGCTGTCAATCCAAGAACTGCTTCCGGTGTTGCGTATAACCTTCACTGTCAAAACTGACACTTCCCGCGGCACGCCCATCCATTTCCCGCCATTTGGGAAATACCTCGTGTTCAATACCAAACAGAAAAGCCGTCAGCATATAGGAATCTTCGCTCACGGCGCTTAGCTCCAGAAGAAAGATGCCTTCAATTTAGCGTGAGTTTCCTATCTTCCTCGGGGAACCAACACCTCTTCAACATCCACCATGTGCGACACCGCGCGAGAGCCCAGCAAGAACTCCTTCGGACATGTTAATTCGACCGAGGACGAACGAAAACTGTACCGGACTGCTTTAATTACGGATGAATACCGAAGAAGCTTATCGTTATCGTTATCGTTATTGTTAAACTGCGTGGTTGCCGGATTGTAGAAATTTTAATATCAATTATTTAAAAGGTAAAAATTTTAATGCCGTATTAATTAAAAATATTATTTATACCTAGGCTCTAATTAGCGAAAAACCTATTGCAGCAATAAAAATCAAATAGTGTTAAGAAATTAAAACGGACTTGCACTTTTACGGATATTCTAAATCAGTAATTAATTTAGATGTCACACTCTGGCACACTTGCTTTTTATTCTACTACCAAACTTAACCTTAATTTTTGTGTTTTGCTTATACTGTATTGTTTGCATCTACTTTTAAAAACGAAATCAACAAGAAGTGTTTGCATATATTTAAATATCAATTTATATCTTATGAAGAATAAAAGTAAATACTGATTTTTCGTTAACTTTAAAATGGGTGAACCACAGGCAAAAATAAGGTTATGTGTCGAAAGCGCAGACGCAAAATATATTTCTTAAAAGAGGCTGCAAAATCTCTGTCTAAAACTGCTGCCGTAATCGTTATGTTTAATAACGATAACCATAATGAGGCCAAAAAACGTCTGTTATTTTAAGAGTGCAAAATGTCTCTATTATAAGTAAAATATGGTTCTTCAATTTCATTACTGCTATCGAAATATTTTGTATATTCATCATTTTTTTTATTGGATAATTTAACTTAAAAAAATTTAAACAGTGTTTACATGCGTGTTTGTAATAACCATTACGCTTTAAAATAAAAAACAACTGTTTACAAATAATTAGTAAACTGTTTATAACCCAGGAAATAGGTATTCTTACCTGCAATTAGATTTTTTTGCTTGCTTTAATATAATTAATTGTAATTTAATTGCACTTTTTACTTCATAATTTGTTTATCACAACATATCTTTAATCTAAATAAATAGGTTTTTATTCGGTAATTTACCCTAAATGTGTCTTAATTACCAACTTTGTTAAAGAGAAGTACCAATATAAATACTATTGGTACTATTACAAGCGGCGAGTAATTGAAACTTATCTACCTAAACAAACCAGTCAATATGAAACTAGTTACTATGCTTTTTTGGTAAGTAAGTTTTATTCTTGTTTATAGTAAGAACATTTTAAAAGCGCAAATTCGGTACCCTTTGAAAATAATACAAAAAACATAAAAAGGCCGCTTGCAATCGAACTATTTTATACTAAAGGCGCCGCTACCCTTACAGCGACGCGCCGAAAATTTTAGCATGCCATGGTTTCTCTTATCCGTAGGTATGTTACTTTATGATTGGGGTAATAAGAAACTTGAAAATTTATTTTAAGTAAACATAAATATACACCATTTAATCTACTTAGTTTATTATTAGCCTTGTTTACTAAAAAAGTAAAAGAGTTTAAATAATAAGAGCTATTGTTGTGTTTCCGATGCAGTCTCGCGAAGTCTCGCTACTTTTGTCAAAGATTTTTTTACCTTTTTCTTTATCAGTTTTTGTACTTACAATTGCCTTTCTACTTTTGCTACTTCTGAGTATAAGGACAGATACAAGATTTTTTTATAATTTACAAGGTTTTCCATTTTAAAATTTAATATGTTTTGTCCTACACTGTGTATCCTAAAGATAAGAGCATCTGATGAAAGATATGGATTCTACAGTCTACCCAACAAACAGTGTTTTTATTTATTTTATACGTTAAAAATAAAAAAAGTTGGGAAGATGTAATCTCTATTACGCTTCTAAGAATAATTTATAATAATTTTTATTTTAGAAAAAAGCAGTGGCGCACTTATTTTTTTTTTTCTGAGAAATGATCCATACAAATATGGTACAGACGTCACTGGAATTTTTTTTATTGATATTTTACATAAAAAGAAAATATTTTGCTGCTGTTAAGCAATGTACCAAATACCAATTAAATATCTAGAGCGATGTAAAAATTATGATAAAAAAATGTTTTTTTTCTTAGAATTTTAATACTCCGTATCTCTTTATGTTTATATAGGAAACTAGGGCTTATTTTTGACGTATAATGTGACATTGAAATTTGATGCATGAATTTCGGAACACCCTGTATATTGGTTTGTGTTATATCAACTAATTAGGTGGCTTATGATTTTGGAACCATTTTATGACAAAAAAAATGTTTTTTTTCCAATGTTTTTGGGACAGGACAGTTGGTGTACTGAGACAACTAGCAGTGGACAGATCGTTCTCACGGACACTCTCTTACATGACGCGACGTTCGTCAAACGTTTCAAGTGAAAGTAAAATTAAGACACATACCTATATCAAAAAATGATGGTAAGAAAGATACAGGCTGTCAATGTGAAAAAAATAAAATGTATTTTAAAAATTTTTGATACATTTTGCATATTTTAATGAAATTCGGTATTTGGGAGTTTGTTGGTATTGGCTATTCATATATCATATTAATTGTTATGTATAAACTAAAGGGTGCTGGCTACACTACCTATTATTTTTTAACGACTTAACTTTTTTGTGCTACTCTGTATGTACTATTTAAGTAAACCAGTAAACTTTCCTATCCACAAAAAAGGTATGCTTTGTAAGGAAGGCTTAAGGCACCGTTTTTGAGATATTTGCGTTTAAACCGTCAAATGCAATCGAAAAATGGCATTAAAAACAGCGTATTAGCCATCAGAACCAGAACTAACTAGAGCTACAACTGGCTCATCGTAGACGAATAATTTAATATATTTTTCCATATACTTTTCGGGAGCACTAAACCACTTAAATGAATATACCTTGAAAACGGTTGCTCAGAGCCATTTTTACAAGGTATACATTTTTTGTAACAAATACAAACTAGCACAAGAAAAGGTGGGCGTTTAAAAATTAAAATTAGAAAGTTTAGCCAGCGCCCACTAGTTTATACATACAAATTGTTATCACATAAGAATTGCCCATGTTAAAAAACCTCTAGATACTCAGTTTTATTAAAATATTCAAAAAGTATTAAAAGTTATAAAAAAATAAATATTTTTTTCACTTTGACACCCTGTATCCCCCATTATATCAACTTTTGGATATAGGTAGGTATGTTTGGTAAAATCCTAATGTTTTGGCATAAAAATATACAGAGACAAGAATGAGACGAGCAACTAAATGTAAATAAATTATCCGAGAGAGAGATAGCTGCTGGGCCTTCCTTGTCTGTCTTCAAGGAAGGTAAACGTAGATGGCGCGTGAGTCGACTTTATCGTTTGCCCGCCAAATTCAAATTATATAGCTGTGCTATTTTTGCTTAATGTTAGGTACTTGTTTTTGTTTTCTAATTATATAAAATATTGGGATTTAGTTCAATAATTAGAGACACCTAATTAAAAATGTCATTTATTTGGTTTTTATAAAGATTTTTTCTTACAGATAACCATGTCTATATTACCTTAAATTATCTGTTGAAAAGCACAAATTTAATATATACACTGTGATCACTAATAAAAGTCAATATTCAAAGTCCAATTAAAGGTAAAAAACCACGAAACACAATAAATCACAGAAAATGTAAACAAACTGTCCAAACAAATCGGCCATTGAAAAATATCAAACACAAACATCGACTAACATATCGGCGTGACTGCCTGCGGCAACGTTTGTCAAGTTAAAAATATTCGATTCATGGTATAGTTTCTTTCTCTTAATTACATGTGAGCCAAAAAAGGTCATTAAACTTTACATGCAGAAATTGTAAACAACTTGGCAACCAGGGCAAAGCGATGATTGCTCCATCGACGATAGCCTGCCATGATGAAAGACAAAGACATATTTATTGGAACTTGCGTTAAACCAGAAAGAGATAAATACAATGGACAAATTGTTAGGACCAGTTACTCGTCTCATTGTTGTCTCTGCCTGTACTTTAAAAACTAAGACATTACGACATCATACGCAGTTTTTTCCTAGTTTTCATCGTAGAATCACCCCTTAAAGTTTATCGGTTAAGTTACTGGACAGCCTGTATGATCTTTAAGCATTTTTGTTTGTTTTTTAGATCATTTTCATAGCCCTTATTGGCCTATCAAATATTGCTGTTGCTCAATATAGAAGAGGACGTGGCTGGGGCTGGGGTGTAATGGATAACATAAATGACCTTGATGCTCCGATGGACAAGAATTTTAAATAAGAATGTAGACCTTATAAAATTATTTTGCTTAAGATATTTTTAGAATAAAAGGCAATGTATTTTAATTTAGTCATGCTTTAGTATATTTAGAAGTTTGTTGTTGGTAAATTAAGAACAGATTTTTAATTCACAAAATCATATTGTTTATTTAAAATAATAAAAATTTGAGCTGGTATACAAAGTGTTATTTAAATAAAGTATTGTTTAATCACGCAAGTGTTGTGAATTGTTTTTTTTTTCGATGGTTCTATAAAGTTCCTGTAGCTCTACCGGTATACATATAAATAATAAAGGTGCATAAAAAGTGCTGACCCAAGGGGGCGTATTGTTACAATATTTGGTTAGAGGGGTTTTAAGACGTAAGAAATTAGAATATGCTATTATTTTTTTTTATCTTTATGACATCTCACGATGGCTTATGCCTAAATACCAGTGTACCGTGAGTGCCGGGTTACTGGATATTTAACCCATTATTGTCGTGTTCCGTCAACATTATCCAAGCACTAAAACATGCAGTTTTTTTCCACATCACCTTTAGACACAGCACCTTTTAGACAACGCTGGTGAGTGCCATCACGGTCGTTATTTTTAAATAACTATACTACCTAGAAATGGCAGAATACTACACAGTGGTTTCTTCTCTAGATGGCATTATCTGCGGTCTTAAATAAAATACAAAATAATAACAAAATAGCTTTTTTAAACCACTTTGTAATTTAATTAATTAAATTAATTATTAAAACTGTAATTAATTAAAATTCTTATTTTTCAACATATTTTACATAAAAAAGGTATAAGTGATAAAAGTTGATGACCTTTTTTATAGTAGCAGAGAAAATGGACGCGTCTCACTAGGAGCCATTTTTTACACGTGGTACAAATGGGTCCACATTTAATTTATTCTGAAAGCGATTCCACCAAGTACACAAAAAATGATAAGTAAAGAAACCCTTGTTATGTGAACAATGATTTATTGCAGCAAAAAATATTTAACCCGACGAGTTTCTAGTACCACGCCACGTGCCACCGGTTTTATAGTAGGACAGAGGCGAAATAAGAAAATGTTTCGGTAAGTAGGTGATACAGTGTTTAGCAATGTATTTTTTATTATTTATCTAAAAATATTATTTATAATTTTCATGCAAATTATATTTAAAAACCAAATGGTATTTCATATTTGGTCACCTTTTCTCTACTTTACTCTTGACATTTTTGACTCTTTTTACTTAAAACTTGTCCTGTATAATCCCAGTCGAAGTAAAAGTTTGCATTTCTTAGTTTTAGACCATGCGTTTTTTTAAAGTACCGGTTTAAAATTTAAACATGGTTGGTGGGACACATATATATACCACTTAAATACCAATTAATTAATTTTCACAAAAAATATAGTAGTAGTTATTAAAATTTAACTTCCTGTTTTACCATGACATTTAAAGGTAGGTATGTAAACAAATATTTTAATTAATTTAAATTTTTAAACTTACGTAAATAAATGTATATACAAACAGTATCGGACTGGGTCACCCGGCAACCGGTGCTCCAACTCCTGGGTCCATTGGGGAAGGGCACTTACGGAGGTAAAGTGAGGAATAAATCCAAAGTAATAAAAAGAATGGGATAAAAAAGTCCATCTGCAGCATATAATAAGCAAATTGAATATTAAAAACATTTGAAAAGCCCAAAATTTTTAATTAAACTCTTTTTTTTTATTTTTTTTTTTATTATTATTTTTTTTTTTGAATGTTTGTTTGTTCTTGTTGTCATATTTTAATTCTACGAGCCTAATTTTTACCAACTTCCAGCGATTCGATTTCTTTGAAACTTTGCACACGTATCAAGGACCCATGACAATGCAACATCTGCAAACAGTATCCCGTTATCCTGATTAGGACCGTCAGGATAAAAAATTCCTGTACAGATGCTATGTGTCTCTTGACAAAATGGCGAAGGAATTTTTTAGTGAATAAACTGGAGCATTTAACTAATTGATATATCGAACTAAAAATGAAAAATAAATAATAGTTTAAAAAACTAAAAACACGCTTTTATATGCAACCGAACTAAAAATTAGAAAATAATTTTTCATTACAAAGAGTTTGTCACTTCAGAGTAAAAGCGTGGTGCATTTTACTATTTTTTCATAACTTTTCCCTCATAGATATTGGCAAATAGAATAATTATAACATTTAATTATATTAAGCACACCACGCTTTTTACTCTGAAGTGACAAACTCTTTGTAATGAAAAATTATTTTCTAATTTTTAGTTCAGGTTGCATATAAAAGCGTGTTTTTTAATTTGCCGGCAATATACATTTTCATATTGGCATTGATGGTAAAGCATTGGCAATTGGTGGCAATATTATGCCCAACATCTAATACGCATTAAAAGTTAACCCTAAATAAACACTCAATTGCCAATAAATTTTTACATGCAGGCGAATTGCCGGCAAGCATACAAAAATGGCGGCATACCAATCCTGATTAAATAAAGCATGCCTTTTTGTTGCAGGCAAATAAATATTGGATTTTGAAGGCAAACCTTCAACGCATATTTATACTTTTCAAACCATATTATTAACATTGGTATTTAACTAACATTCGAGCAATTTTTTTGATCTGTTTTATTTATAATGGCGGCTAAACAACATTATTTTATGTTTTTTTACATAATTTAAAGGAAATGGCCTTTTCTAACATTTTATTGATACAAATCATGCAAATAAAAATTAAGTCAAACAAAATGTTTATTATGTATTTTTGAGAGAATAAAAATAAAATGATGGTAAAATTAGCTAGGTTAATTTCGACGATTTCGACCGAAGGTGATAAATTCAAATTTCCCGCTTAGCCGAAATACAAGATTTGACAATTTGACAGATGAGGCAACCTTGCTTTTGTTTGGCCGCTTTGTGCAATTGGTTTCTACGTGGTTTTCTAGCTTTTAGTTTCTTTTTAAAGAAAAGAGTTTTTAGTAGACATAATTAAGTGTATTCATTACCTAATTAGTGTGTGTTGTGTAATTAATTGGTGATGGCTAGTCAAGAAGGCGGGTTATTCAAGTAGACTGTTAGGAGCTGTAAACATTTCGTTTAAAACCATTTA
Organism: Listronotus bonariensis; assembly: GCA_014170235.1. Taxonomy (NCBI): domain Eukaryota; kingdom Metazoa; phylum Arthropoda; class Insecta; order Coleoptera; family Curculionidae; genus Listronotus; species Listronotus bonariensis. The sequence continues at coordinate 80,416 of JACEGR010000040.1, read as the reverse complement.
AATTTGTAGTTACCTAAAAAAATTATATGATATCAGGGAGTTGCCTTATTAAAAGTTTTAAAGACGTGTTAATAAAAAAATTATATATATTTAATAGTTTTTTTTGACATTTAACTCCTTTAAAATATTTCTCCCTATGTTTTGGATCTGAAAATTGAGTATAAGTGTCCCTTAAATAATTACTATTTTAAAGTGTTTTCTTTTGATTTACTATCTTTTTTAAATTTTATTACATACTTTTTATTTTTTTTGGTTTATTATTGTTACGGTATAAAAATTTATATTATGTAATTTTTTATTGATAAAGTTTTCCTGCCTTTTTTTCTCATTTTTTCGATTACAAAATTCTAAATATGTTATTTAACTTTTGGGACATTCAACTTATAAAACTTGCAATACTTATTTAATGATAAATGCCATTATCCTAAACGCATTTTTTCATCATAACTTATTAATGACGGATGTCATCACATTATCTGCAACACGTGGCGTAATAACGGCAAATTGCCCACTTTCGCGTCTTTTTGATACCTTTTTGCCAATGCCTTGCCATTAAAGAGTGTTGGCAATGCCAGTAAATTAAATGTACAACGCCGGCAAAAAATGTTATATGGGATGGTTCCTAGTCCGACACTGCCTACAAATATATACATATAAATATACAAACGTTTTATATATAGTCTCTTCACAAAGTTGAAGCCTAATATTTACACTATGTACTTAATCTGCTGTTTTGCTTTAATTTTTAGTGACTTATTATATAATATTTATTTACAAAAATTGGAGAATACTAAAGTTTACATGGACATCAAAAGAAAAAACATTTTTTGGCCAGTACTTCCCTTGGTTGGTCATGCCTATTCAATCTTGCTGCTACGCTTAAAAGGTATTTTTAAAATAGTTATTTAATTGAAGATATGCTCTATATTGGTTAGGCGGATTCATTTATTGGATGGTCCTTTTGTTAGGTACACGCCTGGAAAGGGACCGCTTCGGTTCTGGTCCCGGGGTATACGAGCTGACCCTGTTCAGCCCTATTGACCCCTATGAACTTGCCGGTCGCCTGAAACAAAATAAAAGAAAACCCCCAAAAAAACCCAAAAAATTCGAATTAAAAACGACGTTTTGGTGGCAAAATTTAATCATCTTATTTAAATATTAGTTAGCTTTTTATTTTTATTTTTAAGTTTATTTTTAACTTGACGGTGGCAGACTTGCCACCCGAAACGTCGTTTTTAATTCGAATTTTTGGGTTTTTTTGGGGGTTTTCTTTTATTTTGTTTCAGGCGACCGGCAAGTTTATAGGGGTCAATAGGGCTGAACAGGTCAGCTCGTATACCCTGGAGCAGGACCGAAGCGGCCCCATTCTTTCCAGGCGTGTACCTAACATAAAGACCATCCAAAATAGTTATTTATTATACAAGGGTAAGTTCTAGATTTTAGCTTGGGGTTGTGTTAGTCTCCCGACGTAAAGCGAAAGGAGACAATCAACCGAGAGCTAAAATCGAAAATTTTTTCCGTGTGCAATACACATTTTTTTTGTGACGGGAACAACGACGATTTAATGTTATAAAAAACTTATTATTATTAAATGTATTAAAGTCAGAAAATTATGTAAAATTTGAAGTTTGAAACTGGGTCGGCTGTCGTATTTGAAACTACAATTATTAGTAAATTTAAACAAAATATTATTTGGCTTTTCTCCAGAATAAAATTAAAAAGTTTATTTAACTAGTTTAAGAAAATTAAAACTTTTATACATTATGAACTATTCTGCTCTTACACAATATAATAAAAGTTATTAATGCCTTTAAAAGAAATAAAAAGTAATTTTCACAGAAACCTGCGGCAACTCCGATTTTAACGAAATTTGGTATACGGGGGTTTTTGGGGCGCTGATCACGAATCTGAAAGATTTTTTGGCGGAAACGTTTCGTTCTCGAGATATTCATCATCAAAGTTCAAATTTGAACTAAGCTTATTTTCACTATATTCCCCCTTCTTTATGCACACAATCCCTGATTTAAAGCTAAAGTGGCACACAACATTTTATTTTCACCTTCTTAAAACCCCATTTTTACGTATTTTACATTATTTTTGCATTAAATTGCATAGCTATACTATGAATCATTTCAATCCCGGTGTGCCACAGTTCTATGTATGCATGGTTGCCGCATTATCAAGAGAAAAGCCAAGCAATTTAATGCAAAAATAATGTAGAAAGCGTTGGAGAAAACGGCGGTTTAAAAGGTTGAAAATCAAACATTTTGTGACACTTTTAGCTTTTAAATTAAGAATTGTGCGAAAAGAAGGGGGACATATAATGAAAATAAGCTTAGATTAAATTTGAACTTTTTGATGATGAACTATCTCCCGAGAACCAAACGTTTCCGCCAAAAAAAGTCTTTCAGATTCGTGATCAGTGCCCCAAAAACTTTCCTGTATACCAAATTTCGTTAAAATCGGGTGCAACAATTTTAAGAAAATTAAAACTTTTATACATTATGAAGAACTTATTCTGCTCTTACACAATATAATAAAAGTTATTATTACTTTAAAAGAAATAAAATAATGAAATATTCAATATTAAGTTACTTACAATACAAAGGTTTCAATCTATAAACAAAGGTTCAATTGGCACTCGGTTGAAATCATTTTAATGCAATAAAATAAAATCTTAACAAGACGCCAGACGAGAACTGGGCCAATGGTTGCGTCTCAAAAATGTGGTAAATAGTTTACCAAAATTGTGGTAAACAGTTTACCTAAAAACTTACTTATAAACTTGTTAGAAAACTGAGAAAAAATAAAAAAATTAAATGTCTGATGGACACTTTAGAGTTTGACATTACTTTTAAAAAATTAACTGGTAAAAGATACACCTATTAGGTATCTTAACCAGATAAAAAGGATAGTAAAAAATGTTTATAACTTTGTTGCTCAACATTTCACAATTAAAAAAATAGCGTAGAAACAACTAATATATTATACTACAATTTATTCGTGTTTCTGTTAACATTGTTATATTAAGTTATCTTGAACCAGCGTTAGCATGTGACCAGTATCTTCAGGAATCCTTCATGCTTTAATTGCCGCCTTCAGGTGCGCTCTTCACCTATGCTCATTCATCTTGCAATCTCGAGCCTGTGAGGATGCAATCTTTAAATATCCTTCTGCCACGGTAGAAGCTTCCACCGCCATGGCGTTCAGGGTTCGGTGATATCAGGCCCCAGCAGTTGACTCAGAGAGTATCAGCTGAACACCGCTGCTTTGCTGTGACCACTCCACTCAAGGATTTCATCAGGTGGTTACCGCTAAGTGAGCACTTCCTCTCAGGGATTCTCAAATTTTATTTATTCCCACACATTGCCTAGTGCATTGCCTTTTCGAAAGTTGACAAAGAATCTTTTATGGGCGTGGTCTCTGGCGCCTTAGGGACACACTATTTCTCAAGTAATTCAAGCACATTACCAAAGAATCCTCTTTAAAATTGTAAGGCTTCTCGATTTGTTCGATCTTGGTATCAGGTAGTGAGAACATATATGTGCTGCGCGCTCTGCCTATATCTTCGGTATCCTTAAGCGAGGTTGGTTCGATTCAGCGAGCATGCCAGCGGTTCCCGCTATCAATCAACCTGTAAAGTCGAACAGATAAATATTTAATACCAAAACTAGTAAGTTCATAGCTTCGACATTAAGTGCGTCGGTCGTTGTTTCACAGAAGAATTTTCGATATTGCCTCTCAGAGATTTTGCCTTTTGGTTTGAGATTTCTTGAATTGCTCTTCAAATAGGGGACAACTTTTCCACGCCTCTCATATCCACGTTCCTTACTTGCTTTTGAGGTCGGTTTTATCATTGATCTACGGTCACATTGATGAGGAGCAACGTCGATCAAACAGAAAGTAAGCCATAATAACATCTTCATTTATGATAGTACAACTCCTCGCCTTTTCCTCCATGCTTCAAAATCTTCAAATTCTTTATTGTACGTTAGTTTTGACTTCTCTGGAATTAAACTGCATGTCGCTACCGCAGCTTCTCCAAGAACTCCTGCGAACTGGCTAATTTTCCATTTCATCCAGAGCATGTTATGGACATTACAAGAGTGTTTACTAAACAAACCCGTAGTTACCAACAAGATGCATTTCGACAAACAAGCTTTGCTTCCAAAAATACAAAAATTTTGTTGCTGGTGTTGACAATGACAAGTAACAAATAATGGATGACGTTTTCAGATTATTTTCGATATTAAAGCGATTTCATACGAAAGTGTTGGAGTTTTTTCTAACAAGTTTATAAGTAAGTTTTTAGGTTTTTTAAGAGTTCTGTGTGCTGGATGCAATAAGTTTTATATAGGTGAAACTTGTAGACCATTAGCCAAACGCATAAAAGAACACAGATCATACATTAAAAACACAGAATTTCATAAATCAAAAATCTGCCAACGCATTTGATAACAATCATAGAATAAACTGGGATGCATTTTAGCACAGGAAACTTGTTCTAAAAACGCAAAATCAAAGAAAGTGCGTATATATTATTAAATAAAGATAATTGTGTAGCATCAATTTCAGTTAATTTAAATAACACTTGGTTGCCTTTGCTTGATACTGAAGTATCTTCAGGAAGACTAAAAATTAACTAACTATTCACCTTTTTTGTAATATAAACAATAAATACACCAGCAACCAGTTATCTATGTCACTATGACACTATAACCAAACAAACATATTTGACATTTAATGTCAAAGATATTTCAGAATCTCTCTAAAAAAAAAGATAAAAATTTTAAAATTTAAAACCTAATAATAGTTAATTTTTATTTTTATTATTTGTATTCAATTTATCTTGACAACGGTGGCAGATTTGCCACCGAAACGTCGATTTTAAAGTATCTTTTTACTTGTTTTAATTTTTTGGTTTTTTAGTACTTTTAATTTTATTTTTGGCGAGTACCCAACTAATTACCATCCATTAAATGAATCCGCCGAACTACTAGAACATATCTTCAATACAAAATTTAGTCATGAATACCTGCTTAAGAAAGATTCACCTATTTGTACAAAATGTGCAAATCGACCAACCGTAAGACACATATTTAAGGAATGTCTAGACCTAACACAGCTATGACAAAAATATTACCTAAACCATGGAATAGCTCAAGCCTTGGGAGAAAATGCTAACACTACAAATATAACAAAATTTCTAACTGAGATAAACTTAATTAATTGTGTTTAAATATTGTTATTTAAGAATTGTATATAATAGCAGCGGGGCCTCTAATAGCCCTTCGTGGTTAATGGGGCCTTAAACATTTAAATAAAAATATATATATTTAATAAATTGTTTTGTTTTAGCAAATGGATTATCCATTCTAAAATTTCTCAAAACCACGTTGGGCTTTCCATGTGGGTATGGTTTGGATCTGATTACATGTACATAACTACCGATCCATCTTTAATAAAAGTCATTTTAAATTATCCTCAGTGTTATGAAAAGGCAAAAATGCTTATGAACCATTAAAATTTCTATAAATAAATTATCCAGAGAGATAACTGCTGGGCCTTCCTTGTCTGTCTTCCAAGGAAGGCTAAACCGCAGATTGGCGCGTGAGTCGACTTTATCGTTTGCCCGCCAAATTCAAATTATATAGCTGTGCTATTTTTGCCCTTAATGTTGGGTACTTGTTTTGTTTCCTATTAATATAAAATATTGGGGTTTAGTTCAATAATTACACACCTAATTAAAATGTCTATTTATTTGGTTTATAAAGATTTTTCTTACAGATAACCATGTCAATGTTACCTTAAATTATCTGTTGAAAAGCACAAATTTATGCATACACTGTAGATCACTAATAAAGTCAATATTCAAAGTCAATTAAGGTAAAAAACCACGAAACACACAATAAATCACAGAAAATGTAAACAAACTGTCCAACAAATCGACCGATTGAAAATATCAAACACAAATATCAGATTAACATTTCTGGCGTGACTTTGCCTGCAGCAAATGGTTTGTCAAGGATTAAAAAATGCGTTCAGGAGTTCAATGGTATATTTTCTTTCTCTTGAGTGGATGTGAGCCAAAAAGGACATTAAAGTTTTGTCAGAAATTGCTAAGTAACTTGGCAACCAGGCAAAGACATATTTATTGGAACTTGCGTTAAACCAGAAAGAGATAAATACAATGAACAAATTGTTAGGACCAGTTACTCGAAAATTTGGCTTTGTCGGAATTATTGTTATTTTAATTGTATAAATTGACCGGGCAATATCTAGGAATTCAAAAAGTTGTTACACTCGCTGTCCTTAAAATTGTTACAAAAAGTCTCAAAGATTCCATAAATACATCTTATATCTAAAGCCGTGTCCAGACTTGCAACAATTTACCGCGCCGAATACTGCGCCATTATTGAAAGCATAGCATATGCCCGACGTGGCACAGAAATCTACGTCTTTAAAGGAGTCCAGGCGAACAGATCTCCACGGCGATTTAAAGTCATTGTCGACCTTTTTGCATCAAAGGATCGCGCAAGATAGGTTGGTTAGTTTGGACAAATGTGTCGCCAGCAAATTGTTGCAAAGTCTGGACGCAGCAGTGATACTTAATAGGTTTATTCAACATCATAAAAAAATATGGATTTTACCATACATTTTAGATGAAATTTGGAAAGAGCGACGGCGAAAATTGCAGCTTAGCTATAAACCAAATGTTTTAAAACTTTTTACCAATTATTTATCTTTGGAATTCTAAATATCCAAATTACAAAAACCGAAATTTGATTTACGATGCGTGAAAAAACATTCTTACATTTTTAGTGCTAATTGTACAATTACCGTTTAAGAAAAGAGAAAAGACTTAACGATGGCCATGTTCCGCAAAGAAACTTAGCAAAGTAAAGGCCAGTATAAAATTGAGGTGCTGAGTTGAGGGGAACATTTGTGTGACAAAAAATATTTACAAAAAAAAAACCTATGGGAATGCATACTTACTTAAATGTCCCAAAATAGCTAATTCCTTAAATTACGGTAGGGTGTTTAAATTCCAAGAAAACGTTCGTTTTCTTCATAAGGTTTAAGCTTTTCAATTTAGGATATAGCAAAGGGCAAAGCGATGCAAACATCTTTTTACAGGACCTTAATTTATTAATGGATTGGTGCAGGCCAAAAATCGCGTCCATTTCCACGTGCAATCAAAACACAATCATGTTGCCTTTGGTCGCGAAAAAGAGTCATCAATGCTCTTCCTTTACTTATGAGCGGCCAAGTTTTGCAGGGCAACGACACCTTTAATCTTGTGGGCGTCACATTTGAGAATAACCTTAACTGGCATAAACACATTGTATCTATAGCCACGGCAGCTTCAAAAAGCTCGGATTTCTCTTTCGAGCCAAAAGTATTTTTCCCTTCTAATTTATACACTTTATATGTGTCCCAAATCGGACCTCCTTGAAATATTGTTCTCATATCTGGGGCATGGCGTCCCCCACAACCCTTAGCATTCTTGATTCTATTCAAAGAAGAGCTATTTCGTCTCATTAATGATTCTTCACTTACAGAAAGGCTGTCCCTCTCTTGCCCATCGTCGGGCTGTGGGGGACTTATCGCTTTTTATAGGTACTTCCATGGCTTCTGCTCTGAAGAATTGTCAGTATAGTTCCTCCACTCTACGGTTCCCAACAGAGAAACTCGTGGTTCCGCGCCTATGCATCCTATACGGTCCAGCTGGACAGGCCCCGAACTTCCCACTTTGTTCGTTCTTTTATCCCTAGAGTTTCTAGGTTGTGGAACCTGCTGCCCGCGGAGGTCTTTCCTTCCCCCCAAATCTTCAAGTATTTAAGTCCCGTGTCAAACAAACTCCCTCTTACCTCGCCCAGAACACCCACGGTACGCATTTGGTTATTTAGGCTGTTGCAAGATATTTACTTGTTGTACTTTGTACCAAACCAGTATTGTCAATTTTAGTGTTCAAGATGAAATCGTTTTATTAGTAACTGATCCAGTTACTCCACCTAGCATTTGGTTTAACTTGTTTCCTGCTGGAAGAAGAGCTAAATCATTGATTACGGAAATCCATGAAATAATTGGACGTCTTATAAAGGCAAAAAGACAACAACATAAAAATAAGCAGGGTAAAAATTATATCATTATAAAATAAAAATAATTTTTACAGCAAGAAAACTTTATTACATTTTTTGAGGAAACGTATTCGCTTAGGTTATTCGCGATTAAAAGTAAAAATTTTTAATAATAAATACGCTGGATGGCATACCAGCAGTCGTTTTAAAAAATGTGCTCCAGAACTTGCACCAATTTTAACTCGGCTCTTTCGAGACTTCTTACAACACAGGTATCTTTCCGGAGAGCTGGAAAGCTGCACGTGTTCAACCTATTCCCAAGAAAGGATCTAAATCTCTTCCATCTAACTATAGACCAATTTCAATTCTCTCAGTTATTTGTAGAAGTAATGGAAAAATTCATTATTTCACAAATTCTTAAGTATTTAGAAAAACACAAAATTTTGCACGACAGGTAGTATGGATTTCGCCACAAAAGATCTACAGCAGATTTTCTTTCCTTCGTGTCACACTGCTGGAATAAGTCTCTTGAGTTTCTAGGTGAGTCCCAGATCGTTGCTCTTGATATATCCAAAGCTTTTGACCCGGTCTGGCATGCCGCACTTCTTAATAAACTTCCTTCCTATGGTCTTTCAACTAAACTCTGTACTTGGCTCTCTGATTATCTATCTGATCGACGTATATCAGTTATTGTGGACGGCCATTCTTCAAGCTTTCACCAAGTTAATGCTGGAGTGCCTTAGGGCTCCGTTCTAGCACCTACATTGTTTCTTCTTTACATCAACGACTTTTCTCGTCCACAACTATTTCCATTCATAGTTTCGCTAACGATAGTACCCTTCACTCCAGTTTTCCGTTTCCTAAATCCATCACTAAACCTTGGAAAACAAACGCAGAGCAATGCAGATATCTCCTTCGCAGGATCTTAATTTAATATTGGATTGGGGCGCCAAAATCTTGTCCACTTTAAGGCATCCAAACCACAATCATGTTCCTTGTCGCGAAAAGAGTTACCAAATACTCATCCTCTACTTATAAGCGGCCAAGTTTTAGAGGGCAAAGACACCTTCAATCTTGTGGGCGTCACATTTGAAAGTAACCTTAACTGGCATAAACACATTATATCTATAACCACGGCAGCTTCAAAGAAGCTTGAATTTCTCTTTCGAGCCAAAAGTTTTTCCCCTTCCAATTTATACACTTTATATGTGTCCCAAATCCAGACCTCCCTTGGAGTATTGTTCTCATATCTGGGGCATGGCTTCCCCACAACCCTAAGCATTCTGGATTCTATTCAAGGAAGAGCTATTCGTCTCATTAATGATCCTTCACTTACAGAAAGGCTTCCTCTCTTACCCATCGTCGGGCTGTGGGGGATCTATCGCTTTTTATAGGTACTTCGCATGGCTTCTGCTCTGAGGAATTGTCCAGTATGGTTCCTCCACTGGCGGTTCCCAACAGAGAAACTCGTTTGAAGTTCCGCGCGTATGCATACCTATACGGTCCAACTGGACTTGGGCCCCGAGACTTCCCACTTTGTTCGTTCTTTTATCCTTCTTCAGAGTTTCTAGAATGTGGAACCTGCTGCCCGCAGAAGTCTTTCTTTCCCTTCAAATCTTCAAGTATTTAAGTCAGCGTGTGTCAACAAACTCCCTCTTACGTTAGTATTTAGGCTTTTAGCCTTGAGTGGTTTGTCCAAGATAGGCAAAAACGACGTTTTTAATGGACATTTCGCTTATGATAACTGGGAAATTATGCATTTTTATCAAAAAAAACTGTTTAAGAAGCAAGGGAATTGGAAGCTTTTAAAAAGACAATGCACAAATACTTTTTTATATAATTTTCCAACGTTACTAATACAAATCAAGATACGTTAATGGTTAAGATTTTTTCGTTAAGTGCAAGGAGTTTGCCAGATTCAAAGGAAAATAGCGGGAAAAATGCTGCTTTTTGCGAGAAAGAAGCAGTAATATATTTTTTAAAGTAATAGTAAAAATAATACTTATAAAGAAGTTTAGAAAAGAGCAATGGCGTACCATATTTTTTTTTTTTGAATAATCTTCGGTATATATTCCGTTACCAGACGCAACTGGTAGAAATAAATAAAGCATTTTCCAAGAATTTAAAAGTGCCTGTTGTTGCCAGAGAGGGTGCAGTACTCCTAAGCAATTAATTAAATTACATCCTGTATATTTTTTAATTTTTTCTTAAAAAAATATTTTTTTAGATGACACTTCAAATAAAAATTATATCCCTTCGGATCTAATGATGGACATGACCGAGCGATGAGAGTTTGGATGAACTTATTTTTCGTCACAGCTGTGTAAATTTATAATTTTAAATTAATATTGGAACAATTATTTTTCTGGGTTATTTATTATTATAATTAACTAGCCATATATATATAATGGTCTCTTAAATTTATTTAATGTTGTTATTTAAAATATTTTAAATTGTTTAATTAATAAGCCCAATATTTTAAAATATGAGTACGTGTGTCCAAGATAAGGATCCCAAGCATGAGAATCTCAGTAGCTATGTGGAGATACAGGTTAGGTTAAATTAGCAAAAGTTGTGATTTTTTAGAGCCTATTGACATGCCGTTTAGAAACTTAAAAACTTTTCATGGCCTGCTGAGATATTTGGCAAAACGGTAATTGGACTATATCGATTTTATTTTTTCTGACTTTATTTGAAGAGATATGAAAAAACTAACACTTTTGCATTGGCACTTTTTAGTTACTACATGATGCTATTTTTAGATTTTATATCCGACGTTTCGTTTTCAAGAAACCACTATCAACTTTATTTTTTATATGGCTTGAAAAAAAAAGTACACCCTGTATCTGATCCCATTTTTTATTGCTAAATTTTAACGATATATCACATGCTATATTTTAAATTTTAGTTATAAGAAAAAATGCATTTTTTTATTTTTTTAAAGGTATTTTTAAGTAGGCCTTGCAAACAAATGCTGTTGTGACGTTAATACCTGTTACTGAGTCTGTATGATAATTTATCATGAAAAATAGTATTACCCTGTTTGTCAAGTTGTTGTTTTTAGAGCAATTGTTTTTATTGTTATATGTTTATTATTGTTTATTGATAAATAACTAATATCTCTTGTATTATTATTGTCGAATATGCCGAATGGCCATTATAGCCATGAAGAAAAGTTTGACATGCTAACGTGCTACATTTTGTGCCAAAATAAATGAAGGTATCATTTCTGCAGCTAGTGAATTATGGTAGATAAATGGACCTTAGTATTTTTAGTTCCTTAAGTTTTAGATAATCACATAATAAACCCAGAACGTTCTTGATGTTTCGATATTTTCTTAACGCGGATTTTGCTTTCGAGCCCACTAATGCGTATTGCGACGGTTGAAGATACCATGGTACTTTCTGTCGGACATTTTTTTTTTTTTTTTAAGAGAAATTTAAATTTGTGTGTATACCACTCGCAAAATATCGGAGCCGTTCGAAATTTCCTGGTTTAGGCTCCTTGGTAGACCGTAAAGTTATAGGGTGATATCAATTTTTACGCAAAGAAATTGAGTCAGGATTTGGCTACCTCCTACATTTTGTTTAATTTGCCAAGTTGATATCTCAGGTTCTCAACAACTGCTTGAAAAGATATGATGGTTTCTTTTGAATATTCCTTTTTTCGAAATAAAACTGGCTTTTTTAAATTTCGAGCCAGCTGTAAGAAATGGAATTACATGGTTATTTTTTCTGGATATGTATAAAGATACATTTCGTTGTATTAAGAGTATTTTTAGGCACAAAACACCCGGCATATTCAAGACGACGATAGACAGTTATAATTAATATTAACTATTCACCAACAAACAATAATAAAGACAACAGTAACAATAAAACAATTGCTCTAAAAACAACATCAAGACAGTATAATACCTCTGATAATTACTATTTAACCATTTTTTTTTATCTTTGGACAAACCACGAACGCTGAAAGCCTAAATACTAACGTACCGTGGGTGTCTTAAGCGAGGTAAGAGAGGAGTTTGTTGACACGGGACTTAAATACTTGAAGATTTGGGGGAAGGAAAGACCTCCGCGGGCACGGCACGGGACTTAAATACCTGTACATTCTGAGGGGAAGGAAAGACCTCCGCGGGCAGCAGGTTCCAGCCAATCATAGAACCAGATAAAAGAACGAACAAAGTGGGAAGTTCGGGGCCTGTCCAGCTGGACCGTATAGACATTAAATTATGTTGCTAGACACGGTAACAGGTATTAACGTCGTACATTTGTTTGCAAGGCCTTCTTAAAAATGTTTTGAAAAAATAGAAAAATGCAATTTTTCTTTAACTAAAGTTTAAAATATGACATGTAATACATCGTTAAATTTGTCATAATAAATGTAATCAGATACAGGGTGTACTTCTTTCTTCGGAGCCATATAAAAATAAATGATGATGGTTTCTTGAAACGAAACGTCGAATATAAAAATCTAAAAATACCATCATGTAGTAGCTTAAAAAAGTATGCTATTAGTTTTTTCATATCTCTTCAACAAAGTCAGTAAAAATAAAATCGATATAGTCAAATTTTTGTTTCTGCCAAATATCCTCAGCAGGCCATGAATTTTTTTCAAGTTTTTAAACGTCATGTAATAAGCTTTTAAAACACACAACTTTTTGTTAATTTTGTTCAAGCTGTATCTCCAATAGTTACTGAGATTTCATGCTTAGGATTCTTTATCTTGACACTGTATATATATATATATATGAAAGATTGGCGATTCTCTGCCCTCGAGATATCGTCATCAAAGTTCAAATTTGAACTAAGCTTATTTTCACTGTACCCCCTTCTTTTTACACAATTCTGATTTGCTTGATTTTCACCTTTAAACCCTGCTTCTTGCAGTGCTTCTTTACATTATTTTTGAATTAAATTGCGTGGCTTTTCTTGATAATCCGGCAACCATACATACACATAGGGCTTCATGGCAAACTGGGATTAAAATGATTCAAAGTATAGCTATGCAGTTTAATGCAAAATAATGTAAAAACGTAGAAAACGGGGTTTTAAAAGGTGAAAATCAAATATTGTGTGACACTTTAGCTTTAAATCAAGAATTGTGTGCAAAAAGAAGGGGGAATATAGTGGAAAATAAGCTAGTTCAAATTTGAACTTTGATGATGGATATCTCGAGAACGAAACGTTTCCGCCAAATAATTCTTTCTAGATTCGTGATCAGCGCCCCAAAAACCCCCGTATACCAAATTCTCGTCAAAATATTTTTGGTCATAGGACGTCATCAGACCAAAAATATGACGTCATTTTAATGACGTGTTTTTAACGTCGTTGAAGTGACGTCTTTTGACGTCATTTTTTTGTCATGCTAGCTCATAAAAATCTAATGACGTCATGTTTTGAAACCCGCCAGAAAAATTGTGTGACGTTATATGATTTGTGTCAAAGTCCAACCGAAATATCATATGACAGAAAAATAAGACTAATAATTTTACAAAATTGAAATGGGAAAAAACTCTATCGATAGATGGCGTAATGGACAATAAACTACTATGTTTATTCAACATCTTCTTTGGTGATCTCTCAATTAGCTTGGAAAGAAATATCTTCGGCTAGTGTAAAATCTACATCTCCAGGTTGGTAAGTGTCCCGAGAGATGCGACCTTGCAGTGCAAGGAAATTGCAAGCATAAGGAGTTGTTTCCTATTTCAATTTTCAAATAAAATATCGTATCATTTAAGCTTTAAAAAAGTATATACGTCAATTTTTCGTCATCTTAAAAACGTCATTATGGCGTCATTAACGGACGTCTTTTGTCTGTGACTTAGGAGGTCAATTTAACGTCATTTTGCTGACCAAATGTGACCAAACATGACCAAAAGAGACGTTAGCTTGCTGTCCTAAAAGTTTTGGCACAAAACTCATTGTCTTTAATTTTAACAAAAACAAAATAATATCAAGTTGCCTTTGAAAACAAAAAGTTTATTTACTTTATTTACTGTCAGTTGAGATTTATTTATTTTGAAGTTTTCGCTTTAAGATGTCGTATAAATTAGAAATAAGAAAAAGTATCTACAAGTTAGTTGGGCGGATACCCAAAGCTGAAATCTGTCGAATATTCCAGAATGAAAACATTTCACGCAGAACCATTTATAGAACAATAGCGGAGTGCGAGCAGGAATACCATGTCTGAATCTCCCAAAAAGTGGAAGACCACGTGCATTTACCGCACAGAGGTCAGAGAGATTGGTGAGAAGAGCAAAAACCAGATTGGAATGTCAACGAGGAGACTGGCTAGGCAATACAGATCTTCTAAGAGTACGATATCGTTGGAATTGAGGAGGAATGGTCTTAAATATCGAAAGAGACGTAAGTGCCCCAAATACTCTCAAGCGCAGCATTAAAAAAACCGATAAATATTGTGTGCCAAAACTTTTAGGACATACGTTAACCACTTGTGAAAATAGCAAATAGCACACTGATTTCATGCATAGAAAATGCGTTATATCACACTAGTGTTGCAAAGTACTTTACAGCACTAGTGTTGCAAAAGTACTTTACAACACTGGTGTGATACATATTATGATGTCATTCTAAAAACTGCTATTGGTTTGCAAGTGACATATTTATTGTAGTGACAGTAAAAAAAACTTTTTATTTACCTTAAACGGTAGAACCCAAATTAGCGAAAATCATCTTATTTTATATTTATTAAAATTTACGAAAAAATAAAAACATAAACAAAAATAGACATAACCACAAAAAACAACTTTCACTGACTGGCACAGTGTTGTCAGGTAAGTAGATCAAATTAAAATCTCCCTTCTACCTTTGAGCACGTACTTTATAGAGGCAGCCTTGCCGCTTGACCGTTCGACCTAAAGCGCCAGAGAAAAAAAGCCTATAGATCAAATTCCTTCCTCTCTTTCTTCGTGTACTCAAACAACTAGTTAAATCTTTTTTTTAATCCTAATTAAACCTAAGGCTAATACACACTTTATGAATCCACTTTCTTTTATCCATTCATAAATAGAATCAGACCCTTCCGACGTTGCCAAATGCTTTCCATATTTTGCATGGTAACTGACGTTTGGTAGTCGTTTTTCCTTACTTTTAGGACTTTAGGTTATGCATTTACAATTTTCATATTTTTTATATTTTTCTTAAAAATATGAGGAAAAACTGTTATTTTTACTTAATTTTACATGTGATGTTCAGTTTCATTAACTCGTTTTACCAATTTTACCCACCCAGCACCCCTTTTCACTCCCCGGTCCCGTAAGTTTATTTACTGATATTTTTAAAAAACGGAATATTTTGGATATGCACCACTTACGTTTTATTTAGAAGAGTGTCTAAAATATGTAAGAATCGATAATTTTTAAAAAACACTTATAATAGCAGAAAACCGTATTAAACTATTAGCGTTATTACCTAACAAAACCATACAATTTTTATTAAGTGAGGGCCTTTTTAAATTCCAAAATGATAAAAGTTATATAATGCTTCTAGGTAGGTGATTTTCGATGTAAAAATATTGTCAAAACAGTATAATATAGCAGTGAGGAAAAGTATATATCACACTAGTGTTGCAAAGTAAATATCACCCTAGTGTTGCAAAGTTCTCAATTGTTTTTTATTTTTTTCTGAACAGACAAACTTTAATTTATTTATTTTTGGTGAATAATTTGTGGTCGTAGGAAAAATAGTGTACAGTACTCGTGTGAAAATGACTTTCTTACACTCGTGGGTTTGTCGCACTCGGCTAACGCCTCGTGCTACAATATTCCCACTCGTGTGAAATTAGTCATTTTCCACACTTGTAATGTAATATACTCGGGCTTTACTGGACTATAATGCCCATCAGGTCGAAATCCAGCACTCGGGCCAGAGGCCCTCGGGCATTAAGTCCTAGTAACGCCCTTGATACATAAATAGCTATTAAATATTTCTTTTATTGTTTTTGTTTTAAATCTAAGACAACTTTATTCTAATTCGGTGCATATTGATTTATGAACTTGCCCTTATCAAACACTGCAATCGTCTGTATTCTAACTTGCTTACGAAAGGTTGACCAAATGTTTCTAAATGCAACCATAATCTGCACCTTCAGTCGTATCGAATACGTTGTGGTGCAGGGAGATAAGAGCTTGTCTTTAATTGGATTATTATGGTTTGAGCAGATACAAGCTAAACCTCCGGAAATACTCCAGGGGACAAATAAAGCTACTGATAAAAAGTATTTTAATTAGAAGTTCGAGATAATTGCAATTATTTTTCTAACGAATTTAAACGCCTGGTTAGTTTACTTTCTTTTTGTTTTAAAATAAAATTTTAAACATATCATTTGTTTAGGCATTTTTTGAAATATACATAAAAAGTGATTTTAAGAAAATACATACTTACATTATAAATAAGCATCCAAAAACCGACATCAAAATTAATATATACCAAGTGACAAGGATATTACCATCCAGATCCAGCATTTTATTTTCTTCTGTGATAACGTATAACTTTCAAATTTTAGTATGGTAAATGACCAGATGTCAATTTTGGGTACAATACTTATTTCGTAGTGCTTCCGGTTTAACCGGAAGTATCATAAACTTTGATATTTTAAATGGAACACTCTTCAGCGTGTCCGGCTAAGTTCTCTACATATGGGACACTTTTTATTATTATTGTTACGAAAAAAGTTATTTTATATAACGCATGATCTAAAACCTAAAACGCAATTATTAATTTTTTTCAGTAGTATACAAGGTACCTTAAAGCCCGTGGTGCATCTACAATGCTTTATGTTTTGCCCAAAAAAGAGTTTTTCAATGACTAATTACATTATTTATTCGCAATATAAAATAAGTTGCACCTGTACCTGTATGCATACGTAGATAATGACTGGTGTTAAGTTTGACTTTGATGTTTCTATCAGGTAGCCGTTGGCATTTTTATTTAACGATTTGCTCAAAATGGAAGAAATTCCACAAAATATAAGAGAAAAGGCCATAAAAGCGACCGAAAATCTTTTGCCAGTTAAATCAAGGCAACAGTATGATCGGGAGTATGCATATTTGGTATTTGAAGATGCGAACGCAATTCTTCAAGTAACCGAAACCAATGGCATATTTTCAGGAACTATTATTGATTTTATTTTAATACATATGTTTGTATAAACTTGATCTTTATTGTGAGAGAAATAAAATTGGATAAGCAATAAAATTTCCATATTAGCGCATTAGGCATTATAAGCGGGCATTATCATAATGCCCGCTTATAATGCCCTAGGTGTGATAGCAGGTATTATTGCTACCATAATATATTCCGTTTCTAAGGTATTACAGATCAATAATAGATGGGTAAAACACTACAGAAAACTGAAAAAAAATAAAAATATTATAAAAATAATTGCTTTTAACATTAATTCATACAGGATATCGCATATTTTATCACAAAACTAATATTCAGATTTTGAAAGTTATATCAACGGAAGAAAAATTAATCCTGAACTTTTTGGTTATTAAAATCCAACCTTCAGAGTTTTATTGAAGCAATTTCTCAATAAATAATAAGAAAATTGGCTATGTGATTGATATGCGGCAATACCGCCGAAAGATGCTGTGCTCGTAAAAGCTAATATCGAATATGATCAAAAATGGATGCCAGTCAAATACTGCTGGTTACAAGATCCAAAAGTGATACTACATATCAGCAATAATTAGAAAACACGGTTTTTCTTTTTCCAATGTTAAAGTGAATGAACTGGACGACAATAATCCGATGTATTAACATTTCTTCGTTAGTTGAGCTGTTAGCTGATGCGAAACTTCTCCGCGTTTATTCCTAAATTCATGTGCTAGAAAACCAGGACGCCGTCGACAATTCTTTTCGATAATGCGGATAGTTTGTTTGGTGCCGGGTGCGTTTACCCTCAACTGGCTTGCACGCAAACCGGTTTTCGCTCATGAAACGTAACTTTGTTTCGGCGCAGGTGATAACATTGGCAAGCCATCGAGATCAGTGAGTCAACCCTACTTATTTTCAGGCTTGACTTGAATGATTCAAGTCACTTTCAAAGCGCGTTTATATCGCTTTTTTAAGTCACTTTTAAAAGCCGTTTTAACTCAAGCTAGCTTTAACTATTCGATATAAACGTAGTGTATGTTCGTATAAACTTTTTTCATAAAATTAGCTGATTATTTATTTCATATATACAAAACGACGCAACGTATTCCCCCATATCCATTTAAACATATTTTGATATGCGTGGCATGTCTTTGAGCTGAAAAATACGATCTATAAAACTTTACAAGCCACTTACAATAATATGTGTTTATTCGCTTTTGGATAAATATGTCTGGCCAATTTGAATTCCATTTAGGTAAAGATGGGTCCACATTTAATTTATTCTGAAAGCGATGCCGCAAGTACACAAAAATGATAAAGTAAATAAAGCTTTTGTGAACAATGATTTATTGCAGCAAAAAATATTCAACCCGACGAGTTTCTAGTACCACGCCGCGTACGTGATACGTGTTTTAGCAATGTTTTTTTTTATTATTTATCTAAAAATATGTAATTAGGCTCTGTCCTAGGCTATGTGGATTCAAAAAGGTTTGTTTACTTTATCATTTTTGTGTACTTGCGGCATTGCTTTCAAATGAATTAAACGTGAACCCATCTATACATGGATATTTATAAAAGGTTAATAATTCTATTCTATGTATCCGAAACAATATTTAGTAGTAAAAAAACTCCTTGAAAATAAAAACAATGTTTAAAGAAACCTTGTATAATAACTGGTACTGTCCCCTAAAAACAAAAAGTATTCAAGTAAACATTTTTATTTTAACTCCTTTTCTTCCATCATTTGTTTTTTAACAAATTAATAAAAATGGAGGTTAATATGGTATTTTTGAAAGCCATTTTCTCAAAAACTAATTAAGTCGGGTATAACATGTTGAACATGTATTTTCTTGGAATTGCCTGTAGAATAAGAATTTAAAATAATAAAGTTTATAGTACTTCCGGTTAAACCGGATATGGCGCATACAATCTAAAACATTAGAAATCTGCATCTCATCCAACCATGCATTCAACCAAAATTTCAAAATCGTGCAATATCTCACAAAGAAATTACAGTATTTGCCGGCAATGTACATTTTCATATTGGCATTGATGGTAAAGCATTGGCAATTGGTGGCAATATGCCAACATCTTATACGCATTAAAAAGTCAACCCTAAATAAACACTTAATTGCCAATAAATTTTACATGCAGGTGAATTGCCGGCAAGCATACAAAAATGGCGGCATACCAATCCTGATTAAATAAAGCACGCGTTTTGTTGCAGGCAAATAAATATTGGATTTTTGAAGGCAAACCTTCAACGCATATTCATACTTTTTAAACCATATTATTAACATTGGTATTTAACTAACATTAAAGCAATTTTTTTGATCTGTTTTATTTATAATGGCAGCTAAACAACATTATTTTATGTTTTTACATAATTTAAAGGAAATGGCCTTTTCATAACATTTTATTGTTAAAAATCATGCAAATAAAAATTAGGTCAAACAAAATGTTTATTATGTATTTTGGAGCGAATAAAAATAAAATGATGGTAAAATTAGCTACGTTAATTTCGACCGAAGGTGACCGCTTTGTGCATTTGTTTTCTACGTGGTTTTCTAGCTTTTTAGTTTCTTTTTAAAGAAAAGAGTTTTTTAATAGACATAATTAAATGTATTCATTACCTAATAAGTGTGTGTTGTGTGATTAACTGAGGTGATGGCCTGTAGTCGAGAAGGCAAGATATTCAAGTAGACTGTTTAGGAGGCTGTAAACATTTTGTTTACAACTCTTATTAAAAGTTTTAGAGACGTGTTAATAAAAAATATTATATATATTTAATAGTTTTTTGACATACCGATAGAATGGCGTAATGGACAATAAACTACTACGGTTCTGCAATATCTTCGCTTTTTATCGTCTAAGCCATTACCCATTAGACAAAAATAATTCGAGAGCGGTCTGCCGTAGGTGATCTCGCAGCTTTGAAAGGAAATATCTTCGGCTAGTGTAAAAATCTGCATCTCAAGTTGGACAGTGTTCCGAGGGTGCTACTATGCGTTACAAAGAAATTGCATGCAGTACGGAGTTTTTCCTAATTTTAATTTTCAAATAAAATATCGCATCATTTTAGCTTTTAAAAAAAAGTATACCGCGACAATTTTCGTCAATAAGACGTCAGCTTGCTGCTTGGGAGTATCTGCATTTGCCCACTTTCGTGCCTTTTTGTTATCTTTTTGCCAATAACTTATTAATGATGGATGCCATCATCTTAAACGCATTTTTTTGCCAATAACTTATTAATGACGGATGCCATCACTTTATCTGCAACACGTGGCCTAATAACGGCCAATTGCCCACTTTCGCGTCTTTTTGATACCTTTTTGCCAATGCCTTGCCATTAAAGAGTGTTGGCAATGCCAGTAAATTAAATGTACAACGCCGGCAAAAAATCAAATAAATGACTAAACAATGCGAACGATTCTATTATGTGTGCCTGGAAGTTTAACAAGGAGAATGCCGCTGATTTATTCTCTAAGGATCTTAAAATTAGTCATCTTATTACGTACAGGGTGTCCTGATTTCGCTGCGGTATCACGCCCAGCAAACACTATTTGCCGGCAATATACATTTTCATATTGGCATTGATGGTAAAGCATTGGCAATTGGTGGCAATATTATGTCAACATCTTATACGCATTAAAAAGTCAACCCTAAATAAACACTTAATTGCCAATAAATTTTACATGCGATGGTGCCGGCAAGCATACAAAAATGGCGGCATACCAATCTTGATTAAATAAAGCATGCCTTTTGTTGCGGGCAAATATTTCGATTTTGAAGGCAAACCTTCAACGCATATTCATACTTTTAAACCATATTATTAACATTGGTATTTAACTAACATTAAAGCAATTTTTTGATCTGTTTTAGTTATAATGGCAGCTAAACAACATTATTTTATGTTTTTACATAATTTAAAGGAAATGGCCTTTCATAACATTTTATTGTTAAAAATCATGCAAACCCAAGTCAGGTCCAACAAAACGTTTATCATGTATTTTGGAGCGAATAAAAATAAAATGATGGTAAAGTTAGCTACGTTAATTTCAGGCCGAGTGGTGACCGCTTTGTGCATTGTTTTCTACGTGGTTTTCTAGCTGTTTAGTTTATTTTTTAAGAAAAAGAGTTTTTAATAGACATAATTAAATGTATTCATTACCTATAATAAGTATGTGTTGTGTGATTAATTGGTAATGGCTAGTCGAGAAGGCAAGATATTCAAGTAGACTGTTAGGGCAGCCGTAAGCATTTTGTTTAAAGCTTTATTAAAAGTTTTAAAGACGTTGTTAATAAAAATATATTATATATATTAAATGAGTTTTTTGACATACCGATAGATGGCGTAATGGACAATAAACTACTACGTTTCTGCAATATCTTCGCTTTTATCGTCTAAACCGTACCCATTAGACAAAAATAATTCGAGCGGTCTGCGGTAGGTGGTTTAAAAAAACTAAAAAACACGCTTTATATGCAACCGAACTAAAAATTAGAAAATAATTTTTTCATTAAAAAAAAATATTGTCACTTCAGAGTAAAAAGCGTGGGGTGATCAATATATTAAATGTTATAATTATTATATTTGCTAATATCTATGAGGGAAAAGTTATGAAAAAAATAGTAAAATGCACCCACGCTTTTTACTCTGAAGTGACAATATTCTTTTAATGAAAAGGTATTTTCTAATTTTAGTTCGGTTGCATATAAGCGTGTTTTTTAGTTTTTTAAACTATTATTTATTTTCATTTTTAGTTCGATATGCATGTATGTATGTATGCATATGTAAAAAATGGGCTCAGTTTAATCAATTAAAAAATCTTTCGCCATTTTGTCAAGAGGTAGCTAAAGTTCCTGAGAAAAGTTTGGGATGTTACAGTTATTTACAGATGCACAGGTGTTGTTTTTAAAATAAAGGAATTTTTTTTATCCTGGCTGATCCTGTAAGCCAGGATAACGGGATACTGTTTGCAGATTATTTGCATTGTCATGGGTCCTTAATACGTGTGCAAAGTTTCAAAAGAAATCGAATAGCTGGAAGTTGGTAAAGAAATTAGGCTCAAAAGATTCCGTTACATAGATAGATAGATAGATGGATAGTTACAACCCAAGTTAATAAAAGCTTTCAAACCATATTATTAACATTGGTATTTAACTAACATTCGAGCAATTTTTGATCTGTTTTATTTATAATGGCGGCTTATTAAAAGTTTTAAAGACGTGTTAATAATTTTTTTATATATATATTTAATTTTTTCTTGACATTTAACTCATTTAAATATTTCTCCCTATGTTTTGGATCTGAAAATTGAGTGTATAAGTGTCCCTTAAATAATTACTATTTTAAGTGTTTTCTTTTGATTTACTATCTTTTAATTTATTATACTTTTAATTTTTTTTTTTTTTTTGGTTTATTGTTACAGTATAAAAATTTATATTATGTAATTTTTGATGGATACCAGTTTTCCTGCCTGTATCTGCATTACTACGATGCGAAATCCCAATATACGGCCAATTGCCCACTTTCGTAGTGACATTCTAATACCAAAACTTGCCCAATAACTTATTTAATGATGGATGCCCAGTCATCCTGAACATAACTTTTGCCAATAACTTATTAATGATGGATCTCATCATCCTAAACATTTTCATCACATGTTATCGATGATGGATGCCCATCACATTATCTGCAACACGCGTTACCGAATAACGGCCAGTTTGCCCCACTTTCGCGTCTTTTTTGATACCTTTTTGCCAATGCGCTTGCCATTCAAGAGTGTTGGCAGTGCCAGTAAATTAAATGTACATATATTTTACGTAATTGGAAGATACCTTCGCCCAGCACAACTTTGCGGGGACAATCATTCTATTATTACAAATATTAAAGTACCAGTAGTCATTTCAATGGCAAAAAAACAGAGTTTCAGGAAAAACTATTATTTGCAAAAGTACAATTTGGCATGAACTAGGGTACTTGCTATTAAGCGATAGCAAGTTTACCTAAAAAATATACTTACAGGGTGGCCGTTTTGAGAACAGAGAGCAGAGGCTTATTTTGGCACTCCAGTTCATTAAAGGTACGCGCACATACGTCGGCACCAGACGGGCGGTACGGATCAGAAAAAATGGTTTCAATGGAATTAAATGAAGCAGTGCACCTATTGTGCGGGCGTTTGCTATCGGATTCAAAAAATCCTGCGAAAATATAGCAACTTGAATGAAAAATCTGTCCATTACCACTTCATATGATGCGATACAGGTCAGAAATTGAGTTGTTTAACAGGAATTCTATTCCGATTCCAACCCACTGGTTTTATACCATGGGTGAAAACGCATCAAGTTTTAATATTTCCCCGAGGTTTTTCCATGACTTGCATGTGCGTGTGTATTATTTAATCCCTCCAAAACTTATTTTTTCTGATCCGTACCGTCAGTCCGATGCCGACGCTATGTACGCATACCTTTAATGGTCAAAGCACACTAGGCGCTCAGGTCTCGATACGCTCACCGACCGGTAAAATATTTTTACATGCTTTTTAAATAAATGACCTTGAATGACATAAGGAAAAAAGCTCGGACACTTCAATTTTCTTTTAGGAAAACCTTTTTACGCCACTTTTACCCCCTAAGCTCACCCTCCAAAATCCTTAATGAGAAAGAGTGTTTAAGTGTTACCCTATGTTAAATGTCTTTTCGACCTCTGATCAACTGCTCAAGTTTGAAGTCTGGTATTATTTCTGTTGAATAACACCTTGTCAAAATTTTTGGTCTTTATTATTTTAATTCATAATATTAAATGACTGTAAAAGAACAAGCTACAATTTAAACTAAGGAGATATAATAAAGGTTAAACGATATTATTCAAAATAAAATATCAGTTAATCTTCGTAAGCGAGGTTGTGATTCATATAAAATTTTATGAGCGAATCACACCTGACCAGAAAAAGACAATTAATATCTTCTGACACAAAAAACCCAATTAAATCCTTAGTTTAAAAATGGCTTGCTCTTACAGGTTACTTAATAATATACCTATAGTAAAAAAATCAAATCAAAATTTTGACAAGCTGTCTATCAACGGAAACAGTAGCAGGAGACTTTAAACTTGGCAGTTTGCTGTTATCCAGGGTCGACAGACCTTTAAAAATAAAATATCGGTTCCAGTTCCATTTTTTATTTAATATTTTGATCTGAATCTCACAATAACAAAATTTTGTTAAAACTAATGGCTTTATTGTCATAAAATAAAATTTCATTGACAAAGCAGTTACAAATAAAATACTTAACCTAATATATACACTAAGGATAACAAAAAATAAATAAATAAATAAAATCGGTTCAGATAAATAGTAATTTAAAACGTTGAGTCATAAAATTCAGTTAAACTATAAAAGGCTTTCTCGATTAAAAGATTTTTAACTTGGACTCGAAATCGTTTTATATTTTGTATTTTTCTTAGCGCAAGTGGCAGATGATTAAACATTTTTTACCCTCATAAATTATTGATTTCTTTACGAGGGTAGACGATGGAATAGGGAGGTACAGCATGTGAGTACGTCGAGAGGAGTATACAGAAGAATCGCTGTGAATTTCCGCCGCAAACTTACGAAAAATTAGAGAAACGGTTTCAAGAATAAAGAGACAGGGGAGGGTTAAAATCGCCTGTGCACTGAACAAGGGTCTACAAGACTCTCTACAGTTTACTCCACACAAGATACGCACAGCACGTTTTTGCAAAATAAACACCGATTGAAACAGGCAATGCGAGCAACAACCCCAAAAACATACACCATAACGCAGGTGGGACTCGATAAGGGCAAAATAAGAACTTCGAGCAGTAAGGGAACCCAGTTCCCGTGCAATTACCCTCAAAGCAAAACAGCCTCTAGACAGCGTGCTACACAAGTTGGTAACGTGTTGTTCAAATTTTAGTTTTTTGTCAATATGCAACCCCAAGAATCTATTGACCTCGCTGCTCTCCACTAAATTGGATTCCAAGTACACCTCGCTAATAGTGCATTTAAAAGATATAAGTTTAGTTTTTGAAATATTCAGGGTTAAGTAGTTAGCATCGCACCATTCTTTAATTTTAGTCAAATCTTTATTAATTATATTTTCCAAAAGTTCCGGAGTTTCCGCATGCCATAGTACTTCTTTCTCTAATTTTTATATAATTTTCATTAGTATATTCTTAGTTATACGATGGTGTTCAAGGAATGTTCGATGGATTTTTTACCTACTACTCTTACAACTATTTACCCAGTGTTAGTAAAAGCGAATATTTTGATTATTACTACTATAGTTTTAGGTTGAACGACTGATTTATAATATTGGCCTTGTATGAAGCCCTGTTCCTTGCAAGGTCATTTGGAAGAGCTTAAAAAAGTTAAGTTTATTAAATGGTGATTACATCTACACATAATAAACATAAATTTTATGTTACACAATACAACAAAGCGTTATTTAAAAATGTGTTTCATTTATTTATACCCTCAATAAACTAAGAAAAACAGTTTATTCTTTACAGTAGCCTGTCATGGTCACACCCACCTTACTTACTTTAAACTTTGTAATCGGGGCTTATATTAAATTCTAAGCACTTTTTACTTCATAAGTTATTTTGATATCTTCTGATCTAACCCCCACTTTCGTGATTTCCAGCGTGCTTTTTCAAATTTCCCGCCATACCACTGTTTACATAATGTGGAATTTTTGGATTATTAAACATGCAGAGGCGATCGCCAGAAAAAATCTTAATTTCCCTTGATAAAAAAACTCTCATATCTTGCGAATATTTTGCCGGTCTCCATATAACTAAAAAGTGTAAATAAACCAAATTTAAGCAAATATTATTTGGCTTTTCAGAATAAAGATACTTAATAAATATTTAAAGAAAAATAAACAAACAAATATACTGAGGGTCCCATTAAATAAAATTTAAAAAAAGTAAAATAAAATAAAACAATCTGAGGAAGTTTAAATCTCCAGATAAAGTATTTCACGCTTACACTAATAAATAAAATATAAATTAAAATTATAAACGAACTCACGAGAATTCTCACCTTATTATTAATATTTGGACGGTGATGTATCCTAAATAAGATAATAATAGGACAAATAATCACCAAGTGTTAGAATTAGATAATTAGGTGGTTGTATGTATGTATGTATGTAACGGAATCTTTAAGCAATTTTCTACACCAACTTCCAGCGATTCGATTTCTTTCAAACTTTGCACGCTTATCAAGGACCCATGACAATGCAATAATCTGCAAACAGTATCCCGTTATCCTGATTAGGATCGCCAGGATAAATAAATTCCTTTATAGATTTTCTGTAGGAGAGTATAACAGAGAAAGAGCTAGTGAGCGATCTGCGCATGCGTGCAGTTTCGGACGTACTCTCAGCATAAGGCCTGACAGAAACTTGTTCGGGTAGTTGCGTTCTGAAACCCCATTGCAACAGTGAAACTTTAAATAAAATGATTAGATTACGAAATAGTTCGTGAAACATTTCAATATCACATGTCCATGAAAACTAATTGATATATCAGACTAAAAAATGGAAAATAAATAATAGTTTAAAAAAACTAAAGAAACACGCTTTTATATGCAACCGAACTAAAAATTAGAAAATAATTTTCATTACAAAGTTCGTATTACA
This sequence comes from Listronotus bonariensis, assembly GCA_014170235.1. NCBI lineage: Eukaryota > Metazoa > Arthropoda > Insecta > Coleoptera > Curculionidae > Listronotus > Listronotus bonariensis. The sequence continues at coordinate 53,537 of JACEGR010000040.1, read as the reverse complement.
GTAATAAGGTCAAACAATGAATCATAATTATATACCTCAAAAATAGAATTATAACAAATTTAAGATAATAACAGAATAATTCACTTCAGAATAAAAGCGTGGGGGTGCTTAATATATTAAAATGTTATAATTATTTAATTTGTAAGAAATATCTATGAGGAAAGTTATGGTAAAAAATAGTAAAATGCACCCCACGCTTTTTACTCTGAAGTGAATTATTCTGTTATTATCTTAAATTTTATCTTATTTAAAGATCTCTTTAATGGTAAAATAATATACAGAGTTCTTAAATAAAAAATATGTACTTTTTCTTTTTTACCCTGTATATTACTACCAGTATCACCATTAAAAAGACCTTTAAATGAGCTTTAAGAAAACACCACATTAGGTACATCTAACTTTATTAGTTTCGGAAATATGACCATCCAAATCAGGTATTTAGGTAATTTTTAAAAGTACCGCCATTTTGTAATAGGTGAAGATATTGACTTCATATTCTAGGGTTATAAAGTACTCGTCAGGAGCTTTAAAATGATGTATCACTCGACCCGCCTTCTCATTTAAGAATTTTGGGGTGGTGGCCTGGTGGTTAAGGGGTTAAGGGGCGCCGTCCAATTTTTGTAAAAACGTTTCCCCACTCAATAAATATCTTGACGTGTTTCGAGCGATTTTCTCAAATCTGTCTCGTTTCGAAGATAACTTGAGTGGAAAGTTTTCAAATGAGCCATTAATCCCATGTATGTCACCAAATTTTACTTTTATAGTATTTAAGTTTTTCCTAAAAATCCCCCAAAATCCTAATCAACCACATGCATTCCTATTTTTAAACCTTGTCTGTCCATTAATGCGCACTCAACCACAAACCCATTTAAAAATAATACCCGACACACCTACGAAAACCGTAGGTACCACAAAAATGCAAGAGATAACACCTCGCGTCTACCTGCAGTACCTGCACGCATAGTACACAGGAATTTAAATCCTGCGGAGGTCGATAACAGTTGGCAGCCCAGTGTCCGTTCAGTACCATTTTAAGAGTTTGACCAGCTCAGTGTCAATTGCTTTTCATTTTTCCACTGTATTCAAGTTTAGTATCAAGATTAAAAATCTTTTTTCTCGGTTCGTACTTGTTTAAAAAAAGGATACGTGTTTTTTGTAAAGACCTATTTTCGTGAGGTGGAACTGTTGGATATATTTTTACAAAACGACTTACCAAGATGACAAAAAATACATTCTGGTAAGTGACCTAAATGTATTATATACACTTTAGTAAGGAATTTTAATACTAACCAAATTCGGTTTTATTTAACCAAAAGTACATTTATGTAGAAAAACTTTTAAAAAATTGGAACACAATAAGTTACTTTTGCCTTGTATACAGGGTGTTTCATATTTATCCGACAAACTTTAAGGGCTAATTCTACATTAAAAAAAAGGAAAAAACTTTATATAATCTTATGCTCTAAACGTCTTAGTTTTTGAACTACGGAATTTTAAATTTGGTAATTTTCTAGAAACCTGCGGCAACTCCGATTTTAACGAAATTTGGTATACGGGTGTTTTTTGGTGCGCTGATCACGAATCTGAAAGATTTTTTGGCGGAAACGTTTCGTTCTCGAGATATTCATCATCAAAGTTTAAATTTGAACTAAGCGTATTTTCACAATATTCCCCTTCTTTTTGCACACAATTTTGATTTAAAGCTAAATTGTCACAAAATATTTGATTTTCACCTTTAAAACCCCGTTTTTTTCACGTTTTTTACATTATATTTGCATTAAATTGCGTGGCTTTTCTTTGATAATGGCACACTGAGAATGAAATGATTCAAAGTATAGCTATGCAATTTAATGCAAAAAAATGTAAAATACGTAAAAACGGGGTTTTAAAAGGTGAAAATCAAATATTGTGTGCCATTTTAGCTTTAAATCAAGAATTGTGTGCAAAAAGAAGGGGGAATATTGTAAAAATAGGATTGGTTTAAATTTCAAGTCTGATGATGAATATCTTAAAAACGAAACGTTTCCGCCAAAAACCCCGTATACCAAATTTCGTCAAAATCGGAGATGCCGTAGGTTTCTAGAAAATGACCAAAACTTTAAATAAAAATTGGAACACTATAAGTTACTTTTTGCCCTTTATACAGGGTGTTTCATCCTTATCCGACAAACTTTGAGGGCTAATTCTAAAATGAAAAAAAGGAAAAACTTTATATAACCCTCTGCTCTAAACGTCTTAGTTTTTGAACTACGGAATTTTAAATTTTTTTAAAAATTATTTTTCTTTTGTGATTTTTTTATACCAATTCAGATATTTAAAAAAAAAATTGAGATACGCCTTCTATATACACCAGAAGACATTTTTGGCATACAAAAAAATAATTTTGTCAATGTCGTCCCTGAAGGGTAAGCGTGATTATTTTTTATTAAAATGTTTGGAACAAATTCTGATCTCCTGACTTTTTATTTGATGCACGGTTTTTGCATAAATAATTAAACCATTTTCGGCATGGATTTCGTATAGATAGTAATCAAGTTCTACAGAAAACACCTTTTTATTTATTCTTAATTTGATAGAGATTTGACCATGCCGAGAAATGGTTTTTATTTATTTAGGCGAACACCGTACATCAAATAAAAATATCAAAAACATTAAATTTGTTACGAACCTAATGGAAATTTCAAAAAATTATTTTTATTTTAGAAAATACTGTGGCGTACCATTTTTTTATTAAAAATATTTACGCCAAACCCCATGGACGACACTGGTAATAATAATTTTTTTTTGTCGCATGCCAAAGATGGATGGATAGGATAGGCTGCGGAAACACCCTGTATTTAACAACAGAAACGTTAACAAATCTTGATGTCTAGCCCTGGAAAACGCCCTTAAATTTTTTACCACCATTAGGAAACACCCTGTATAAATGAAGGCAATCTCATGTTGTTTAATTTTAAATAGAAACCTATTGAAATGTTACGATACAGCCAATATAACATCAATTCTTTCTTTATTTTGTTAACTAGTGTATTTTGTTTTTATACAGGGTAGTCCATTTAAAACTTTCCACTCGTTACTGAAACGAGATTGAAAAACGCCGAAACACGAAAATATTTATTGAGGGGAACGTTTACGCACATGGACGAGCCGCCCGCAACCCCGTAACCCAGGGGTTATCACCTCAAATTCTTAAATTAAAAGGCGGGTCGAGTGATACATCATTTTTAAAGCTTCCTGACGAGTGCTTTATAACCCTAGAATATGAAGTCAATATCTTCACCTATTACAAAATGGCGGTACCTTTTAAAAATTACCTAAATACCTGATTTGATGGTCATATTTCCGAAACTAATAAAGTTGGATGTACCTAATGTGGTGTTTTCTTAAAGCTCTTTTAAAGGTCTTTTAATGGTGATACTGGTAGTAATATACAAGGTAAGAAGAAAGTACATACTTTTTTATTTAAGAACCCTGTATATTATTTTACCATTAAAAGATCTTTTAAATAAGCTTTAAGAAAATACCACATTAAGTACATCTAACTTTATTAGTTTCTGAAATATGACCATCCAAATCAGGTATTTAGGTACTTTTTAAAGTACCGCCATTTTGTAATAGGTGAAGATATTGACTTCATATTCTAGGGTTATAAAGTACTCGTCAGGAGCTTTAAAATGATGTATCACTCGACCCGCCTTCTCATTTAAGAATTTTGGGGGTGGTGGTTAAGGGGTTAAAGGGGCGCCGTCCAATTTTTTGTAAAAACGTTCCCCTCAATAAATATCTTGACGTGTTTCGGCGATTTTCTCAAATCTGTCTCTGTTTCGAAGATAACTTGAGTGGAAAGTTTTAAATGAACACCCTGTATAACTATTAAATATAACGAAAATTACAAAAAAGTCACTTTTTAAATATAGTAATTTATAAGTACAAATCAAACTATAAAATATAAAGCAAATATGGTGATAATTTTGGAAAATACAAATTTGCCTACTGCATGGTCAAAGCTATTTATTTTGTTGGCGATTTCAAGTTCAGTATCAAAATAAACTCTTCCAAAGCGATACGCATTTATTTCAAAACGAGACCGGGAATTTTATTGTTACTAACCTTAGTTAAAAACTCTTTATTTTATTTAAAAAGGTTTTCAAATAAAAATATATATATATATATATATATATATATATATATATATATATATATAATTATTAGGACAATATGGTACAAAAAGTGTTTCTTGGTAAGTAATTTTAAATTTAAAATGAAAAAAATTCATATCAGCAGAAAAGGTTATTAACATTGCTATATTTCTAATTTAAACAATAACCTATTTCATAATATTAAATAGGTAAACATTTGGGTCCTAGACTTTGGAAAACCATGAGCTTAAACCAACATAAAACATTTGAAAATGAAAGCGTTAGTTTCTTTGCATTAGCAACACTGACAAAATAATGTAACTTCATACAAGGTGGACCTCATTACTGCACTCCAGCCTTCGTGGAATTTTTTATTGCTCTACTTGATCAACTTGTTGCGACGTACCTCAATAATCAGTTGTACACAATGCGCCAGGTGCAGGGTGTCCGGATCTTCGTTGCCAATGCGGTTTTCGCAAACCGTTGCTACTTTTGATCGGAAACGAAAGAGGACATTAAAGTACCAGGTTTTATAGCCCCTCTTTCTCGGTTTCTGATCACCCAGGGCGATTTTTTTTCCATTTCCTTTGGAACCCCCTTCGTATTTTTAGCTTAAGTCTTTTAACTTACAACAAAATTAAAAACTCGATTATTAGTGTAGGTGTCCAACTATATTTTGACCCGTGTTTGTCACATCCTCGTCATTTGGTTGTGACATTTCGTTAACATGGAAGTCGAACGGCTTCGATTTTCCGACATGAGGCAACTTCTCGTTGTCTTAAATGGAACACCACGTATATTTTGTATCATCTTAGAAATCATGTTTTTCCCTTAAAAAAAAATGTAACATAAGCCAAGTATCATTATGCGAATATTGGATTTATTGATTTCCAAAAAAATTGACTGCATGGCATGGGTGCAGTGATATGGAAGCGCGCTTGTGCGGCTTCCTGGTTGTATCGGCAAGGTCGATCCCCGGAGTTAAGCAGTGGAATGCGCGCCCATAATTTGGATGGGTGTCCGGCGACAGCGGTGGTATGGGCAACGGCATCATGGTGCTCTGCTCGGGGATGTGGACTGAGCAACAACCATCCAAGTTATGGAATGAATGGTGTGAATGGAAGGAGTAGGGGGTCAAGGGTACAATAAGCCCTCAGGCTGCAGTGCACCACCTGGGGGCGGTCGTCGGACCTGGGTGGGATGACCTGAGAAAGGGTGAAAAAATGTAAGAGTATTATTTGACAAAAAATTTGGTACATACAAAGTTACAAAAAAATGCGCCAATAAAGCTATACCTACGTTATTTACAAAATAATAGTTCTAGTAAAGCTAGATTACTTTTTTATAAACATTTGTAAATATTGTAAATATACAAAAGCTTTTTTCTCCTGTAACTTTGTATTTTAGAACCTACTAGAAACGTTTTTATTGACCGCATTCTGAATTTAAATGAATAATGAAATACAATGAATAAAAAAAGACTCAGATAATTATTTTTGCACAACAAAAATTCTTTAGTCGTACTTTGCATAACTCTAAAAGTTGTTTCTTGGAAAAATATTCGAGGAGCATTATTCGTTAGGAACGTACCCAGGGATTCCTTAATTTTAGCTAGGAACGCAACTTGTGTTCTAGGGTATTTGCCATGCAGTCAATTTTTTAAAGATCCGTAATTCCCTTATTTTTTATATTAACCATAACTTATTAACATTTTTTTAAAGGAAAAAAATTACATTTTAGGATGTTAAAAAATATACATGGTATTCCATTAAAAATTACCAATTTGCCCTTTATCGGAAAATCGGCCATTTTGTTTTCGTGTTAACGAAAAGATACAACCAATGGTGAAAATATAAAAAAATGTAAAAACTTTATTTGTTCTAAAGTTATTTTCAGTCAAAATGGGTCAAAACATAGTCGGGCACCCTGTATTAAGTAAATAAAATATACAAAATGCATGTGATTAAATTTCTTTTCACCTTTAAACTCGTATAATAGCGTATGCATTTACCATACTTGTCTTTCATTACCTCTATCAAGGTGACAACCTTATTAAGAATAAAAATAAATTAAAACCTTCTGTTTGTGCATGTGATGTGCGAAAAAATCATTAAAAATTTACTCTTATGGCTTTTCATTTATTTCTAATTTTGTCTTTAATAAAAAATACTCATTGGGATAGTTAGGGATCCCTGAACTACTTTTACAAGTCATAACTAGCAAGCTAATTTTTCGTGAGTAGCTTGAACCACTGTACCAATTGTTTAAAAAAATGCATTACTATTTATTTACATAATTTTTGAGGCAACGCTAAAAGTGTTAAACCTAATAATTTTTCTAATGTGTATAAAAACAAATGGGCAGATTTTTTTCTCAAATTAATGGTACACAGAAAAACCACAGATTCCTTTATTCTTTTTTTTTATCTTTGGACAAACCACGAAGGCTTAAAGCCTAAATACTAACGAACCGTGGGTGTCTTAAGCGAGGTGAGAGGGAGTTTGTTGACACGGGACTTAAATACTTGAAGATTTGGGGGGAAGGAAAGACCTCCGCGGGCAGCAGGTTCCACAATCTAGAAACTCTAGGGATAAAAGAAAGAACGAACAAAGGGAGAAGTTCGGGGCCTGTCCAGTTGAACCGTATAGGGATGCATACGAGCGGAACCACGAGTTTCTCTGTTGGGAACCGTGAGTGGAGGAAATGTTATATTAAAATATCAAAACATTAGGATTTAACCAAACATACCTATATCCAAAAGTTGATAATAAGAAAGATACAGGGTGTCAAAAGTTTTTTTTGATAATTTTTGATATGTTTTGAATATTTTAGTGAAACTCGGTATTTGGGAGTTTTTAGATATGGACTATTTAGGTCTAATATTATTTTTAGGTGTAAACTTGATATCTATCATATTCAAAACGTATTAAAAGTTATCAAAATAAATTAAAAATATGTTTTTCACTTTGACACCCTATATCTTTCTTATGCTGATCTTTTGGATATTATTTATGTTTGGTTAAATCTTAATATTTTGACAGAAGAAACTTGTGGTTTTTCTGTGTACCATTAATTAGCGGAACCTGTATTTTAAGTTACCATTGGGTTTATTAAATAAGTTTAACTGAGTTGTCAATTAAATTCATAAAAATGTACCTTTTTGAGCACAAACTAATTTCCCCATCTCCTTGAGTAAGAGCTGCTTCCCGCACAGCCCTCTATTTATTTTTGTATTTTTTTGACAATTAGTACTAATTGTAAAATTGGATCGTTAGATAAGTTGGTACCATAGGTTGCTAGTTCAAGTAACTGATTTTGTGAACCAATTTAACTGTTTTTGTAACCAATGAACTACAGATTTATTAAATTGTTAAAAAAAATAAAATAAACAGATTTTAGTATGCGACCTTGTAATTGAGATATATTTATTTTATTATAATACAAACGATTTAAATTGGCCATTAAATAAACGTGATGAAAATATAGTTACAACAAATTACACGGAAATATAAAAATGGTTATGCTGCCTGACATTTTAATCAATCAATAAAGACACTGCAGAAACAACTGTTAAATTAAGTGAGTTTAGACCACCAAGTAAAAAAAATGGAAAAGTAAAGAAATTTTATTAGCGACACAATACCGGGTGTTTTTGAGAAGTGGTTCTTCCTTATAGCCTTTTACCTCTTAAGTAAAAAAATAAAATCCTGTATATCGATATTTGACGCAAAAAGTCTTACCTGAAACACCGCCTATGTGGTACCAATATGGGGAGATACGAAGGACGAAAATAAACTTGGGTCTCGTACAACACCCAACTATGTTCCAGGCCGAAATTGTAGCCATAGAACAATGTGCTAGGGAAATTATTAGAAGGAGACATGTGGATAAAACCATAGTAATTTATTCGGACAGCCAGGCAGCCATCAGATCAGTCAGGTCATGCAAGACCAGCTTTAAGCTGGTGCGGGACTGCGTAGTTGCCCTAAAAGATTGGATTGGGGCGCCAAAAATCTCGTTCCTTTTAATGCATCCAAAACTCAATCATGATTCTTGTCGCGAAAAAATCATTAAACACTCACCCTTTGCTTATGAGTGGCCAGGTTTTGAAGACAAGGACACATTCAACCTTGTGGGCATCTCATTTGAGAACAACCTCAACTGGCATAAACACATCGTATCTATAGGCACGGCGGCTTCCAAAAACTTGGGTTTCTTTTCCGAGCCAAAAAGTATTTTTCCCCTTCTAATTTATACACTTTGTATGTGTCCCAAATTGGACCCTCTCTGGAATATTGTTCTCATGTCTGGGGAATCCCCTACAACCCTCAGCATTCTTGATGCCATTTAAAGAAGAGCTGTTCGTCTTATTAATGATTCTATACTTACTGAAAGACTTCCTTCTCTTGCCCATCGTCGAGCTGTAGGAGATCTATCGCTCTTTTATAGATACTTTTACGGCTTCTGCTCCGACGAGTTATCCAGTACAGTCCCCCAACTTACAACTCCCAGCAGAGAGACTCGTGGAGCTGCGCGTATGCATTCCTATACGGTCCAACTGGACTAGCCCCCGAACTTCCCACTTCGTTTGTTCTTTTATCCCTAAAGTTTCTAGAATGTGGAACCTGCTGCCAGCGCAGGTCTTTCCATCTCCCCAAATCTTCAAGTTTTTAAGTCCCGTGTTAACAAACTTTCTCTTACCTTGCCCAAAACATCCACAGTACGTTAGTATTTAGGCCTTCGGCTTTCGTGGATTGTCCAAAGATAAAAAAAAAGAGGTGGGTGCGTCCAACATGCTAACCATTGCCTGAATACCAGGACACGAAGGCAACGAAGGCAATGAGGAATCTGATAAATTGGCAAAGGAGGGGGCTGGCAGGACAATGGTAGGTTACTGTGGTCTTTCATCATGCCAAGTAAGGTCATCAATTAGATCATGGATTATGAGGAGAATCACAAGACTCTCAGGTGGATGAGAACACCAGGACTTCGTCAAGCGAAAATATTCATTAAGGCTTACTTATTTACGAAAGACCTTCTGATTTACAACTGAAAGGCAGTAAGAATAATAGTGGGTCAACTAACGGGTCATTGCGGACTAAATAAATATCTGGAAACCATGGGCCTGGCAGAAAAAACCTATGTAGGTTCCGCCAGAAGAAGGAAGAAACCGCAGAACACGTATTGTGCTACTGTGAAGCCCGTCGTCTGCAGTTTGCTGGGCTGGATGAAGAAAAACTAATGGGGCAAGATTTATCAAGGAGCCGGGTTTCAAGCTTATGGAGTCTGATCAAAAGACCGGCTTGGATAGCGTGCTCTAACCTATAAACGGAGGACACAATAAACCTGAGCAGGTTGCAGTGAGAGAGGATATACAATCCACCTTCTAATATAATCTAAATAAATAATTATTTCTAATAAATTGCTCTTTTAGAATATGCTAACAAGCCACTTTCATTTAAAAATATTTATTACCATAAAAAGGATTTAGCAAAGTTTTACCTTGCCTGGAGAAGTCATTAACACATAAGACGAATAATTTTATTTGTCCATGGCAAATTGACTTAAAATTAACCGTATTAGCTTAATCATAGCACTCTTGATTAAAATTTACAAAAATAATTTTTTAACATTAGAACTCTCAAAATATAACATGTGCGGTGTCATTGTATTAAAAATATCATATTTTTTTGAAATAAGATTATATGTACCGGTGGTACCATTTAAAATTTGAAAAAGTAGTCATTTCCGGGTAAACCGGAAGTAATAAAAAAAAATAAATGGAGCAACTAAAGCACAATAATGTTAAATACCGACAAACCACACCAACTTTCATTTTTCTATTTTAAAATGTAAAAATTGTAAGTGGCAACCTTTAAGGAACGCCTGATATAGTTAAAATATGCCTAACCTAAACATAGTTAAAAAACAACCAATAGAACTGAATTTACAACTTAACACTTTCTTTTTCTTAAGACTTCGATGATTGCCTAGTCTTGATGTGCTTGGTTTAAAATTTCTCAAACCCCTCCATAACTCAAAACCTATTTAACGTAAACACAGGAAAAACGTATGTATAAAAGTCCAAAAGTCGTCAAATTTCCACTGATTGACTAACTGATTCACTGACATGTATGGACAGGGTGGGTCAAATTAAACTTGCACACTTTTTAACTAATAATAACTTTTTATCTGTTGCGCCTATCTTTATCATTTTTACCGCCATGTTTTAAATGAAACAATCTGTATATTAAATCACCATTTAATAGATATTTTAAAGAGCTTAAAGAAAATATTCCATTTGATAGTTTATAGTTTAAATAAATAATAGTTTAAAAAAATAAAAAAAAAACACGCTTTTATATGCAACCGAACTAAAAATTAGAAAATAATTTTTCATTACAAAGACTTTGTCACTTCAGAGTAAAAAGCGTGGGGTGCATTTTACTATTTTTTCATAACTTTTCCCTCATAGATATTTGCAAATAGAATAATTATAACATTTAATATATTAAGCACCCTCGCTTTTATTCTGAAGTGACAAACTCTTTGTAATGAAAAATTATTTTCTAATTTTTAGTTCGGTTGCATATAAAAGCGTGTTTTTTTTTAGTTTTTTAAACTATTATTTATTTTTCATTTTTTAGTTCGATATATCAATTAGTTTTTTAAAAATAAATGCTCCAGTTTATTCACTAAAAAATTCCTTTGCCATTTTGTCAAGAGACACAGAGGATCTGTAAAGGAATTTATTTATCCTGGCAGTCCTAATCAGGATAACGGGATACTGTTTTTAAATTATTGCATTGTCATCGGTCCTTGATACGTGTGCAAAGTTATATAGATAGTTACAACCCAAGCTAATAAAAGCGTGTTAAAAATATGGCCATTCAAATTTGAAAATTATGTTAAATTTCCATTATATCTTCAGCTATAAGCACTAAGTTTAGTGTCGAAAATAAAATAGACACAATATCTATTATTTTTTAGATTTGGATGGCCATATTTCCAAAAATATAAGAGATAGACATATAAAATATGGTATTTTCTTAAAGCCTTTTAAAATATATATTTAATAGTGATAAATGAACTAATATACGGAGTGTTTTATTTAAAAAATGCCGGATTACTTTTAAATTCCTGAGGATGGCCACAACTCAATCTTAACTCAACGTTTAACTGTAAATAACTCTTAAAGGAGTGACTTAATCGAAAATTCATAAAAAAGTTTCCCACCTATTTGTGTCTGAGAAAAAAATAAAAGAAAAAAGTCAAAAATCCCATTTTATTTAAATGGAAAAAGCAACATGATTTTGGCAAGGTTGAAATCAGGAATTAGGAGCATTTTTACATTGCATATATTTTTTAGACTATAAACTAAAAGTTTAGGGGTGATCGCTAAAAAAATCGATTTGGGAAATAACGGAAACCCTATTGTCCCATTCAAAAAATAAGGTGGGAGAGACTCTTTTAATATTCTCACTGTATGTACTTTATCTATACCATACTTTTGTTGTTTACAGTATAAATGCTTTAAAAAATAATTTACCGACAACCTTGCTACTGAAATAATTAATATGAGTTATTGACGGTAATTTGATTATATATTTTTACAACAAACGTTTTTAGTTGTCCATTAATGAGTATAAGGTAAACCTAATGTGAATATAATTAAGATAAAGTATATATTACAATATAAAAATAAACCTATGGTTGATTTAAGCGAGGCTGGTCACATGTCCATAATAAAAGTCCGCTTCTTTCTATCAGATGTAGATGATTCCTACCACTGACGTATCTACTGAAGGGCTAGACGAGACGGTAAACTGGGGCGCCCCGGACTCTAAATTACAAACTATAAACAGAGACAAGAATGAGACGAGCAACTAAATGTAAATAAATTATCCGAGAGAGAGATAGCTGCTGGGCCTTCCTTGTCTGTCTTCAAGGCAGGTAAACGCAGATGGCGCGTGAGTCGACTTTATCGTTTGCCCGCCAAATTTAAATTATATAGTTGTGCTATTTTTGCCCTTAATGTTAGGTACTTGTTTTTGTTTCCTATTAATATAAAATATTGGGGGTTAGTTCAATAATTACACACACCTAATTAAAAATGACATTTATTTGGTTTTTATAAAGATTTTCTTACAGATAACCATGTCAATATTACCTTAAATTATCTGTTGAAAAGCACAAATTTAATATATACACTGTGATCACTAATAAAAATCATTATTCAAAGTCCAATTAAAGGTAAAAAACCACGAAACACACATTAAATCACAGAAAATGTAAACAAACTGTCCAAACAAGTCGGCCATTGAAAAATATCAAACACAAATATCGAATAACATTTCGGCGTGACTGCCTGCGGCAACGTTTGTCAAGTTAAAAATATTCGATTCATGGTATATTTTCTTTCTCTTAATTCGATGTCAGCCAAAAAGGACATTAAAGTTTACATGCAAAAATTGTAAACAACTTGGCAACCAGGGCAAAGCGATGATTGCTCCATCTACGATAGCCTGCCATGATGAAAGACAAAGACATATTTATTGGAACTTGTGTTAAACCAGAAAGAGATAAATACAATGGACAAATTGTTAGGACCAGTTACTCGTCTCATTGTTGTCTCTGCTATAAATTAAACTAGTAAAAATTTCTGCCATATTCAGAATATAAACTGCTGGTGGTAGGGGAGCCTAAGAGGGGATTTCGGGATTTACTACAGCTCGGCAAATTAATATACCGTAGGATACCTAGTACCCAGTTAAGTACCTCTACAAAATATGAGCTCCGTATACAGGGCCGATCATAAAAACACAAAAATATATCCATCCGAAATTGTCGAGCGCGTCAGATTAAGATAGGGTAAGTTAATTACATGTCAAACAGTGTACATTCCACTAATCTGACAACTTGAGAGTGACGTAAAGGAAACAGAGGGCTACAAAGAAAAACGTTAGTTTAACATTTTCAAGCGTGGCTATTTTTTTATTTTAAAGAAAATATTTCAGGGATATCGAAAAATATATAATCCGATACAACCCGAACGATTTCCACAAGCCGAAATAATAATACTAATTTTTTGACATGTTTAAAAGTTTATAGCCGCTTCCCCCACCGATAAAAAGGTATACATTATAACGCCTTTTTTTTCTTCTCATTTAAGCTTTGCAACCCAATAGGTCTCTATGATGCTCAAGTAAATCCCCATTTAGCATCGTGGGCTCCCTACTATGGACATTCTAACGGAAAAATTAAATTTTAGGTAAAATTTTAAACTTAATTTTTTCCAAGACTACAAAAAATAATTTACTGCAGTTGTTGGTAATTTGAACGCAATTATTAGTCCATATAATTATTTACATACATTGCAGCCTTGGTATTAAACTTATCATTTATATTATACATAGGGGTAAATATTTCGTCGTTTTTTTTTTTGGAAATTTGTTCTGCAACTTTTTAAATAAAAGAAATTTTTAAATATTTAAGTTTTTGTAATAATCAGATAACTATTTGGGACAAATTAATTTGGCAGATTTTTGATTTTCCTCGTTAATTTTAAAATATGATGGTTTTACTAAAAAAGTGACATTTCAGCGTTATCACCCTGTATAACGCCGATTTTTAGTCCTATAAACTACTACTGTTTGATTTTTTATGCAAAAGCAATACCTTTTTATGTTTTGAAAAACCTATATACTGGGCGAACAAAAGTAGATCTATGTGTAAAAGTAATTTTTTCAAATTTTCTAATTTTTTTTATAATTTTTGTTTTTCTAATGCCATAAACTATAGATTTAACTTTATAAACTTTAAAATTATTTTTGGAATCTAGGATTAAAATACCGGGACGTTTTTTTATTTTTTTATTTGCGTTGCTTAGCTTTTGAATTTTATGGTTATTCAATGAGTGTATGTGATATAATAGATTATCGTTATCTTTTTTATCACATCCAATCACGGCACAACCATGCAATTCTAAAAGCATTATTACGCAAACTAAGCAACACAAATTAACAAATAAAAACCGTTTTGGTATTTTGATCCCTAGATTTAAAAATCTTTTTAGAATTTTTAAAACTTAATTCTGTAGTTTATGGAAGAAAACAAAAAGTTATGGAAAAATTTAGAAAATTTTGAAAATTTTACATTAACACATGGATCTACTTTACACTCTACAACGTCATATTTACCACTCTGTATATAAGAGGTAAGTTTCATACCAAGGCTGCAATGTAGGTAATCATTAAAACCTATAATTGCATCAAAATTTGCCGAAACCGAAAACCGCACTTAAATATTTTGTGTATTCTTTAAGAAAATTATGTTTGAAATGTTACCTAAAATTTAAATTATTTCGTTCCAATGTCCAGCAGTTTAGGTAAATCAGAGTTCAGGAAGAGTTGTTTGTATTAATCTAAGGCCATTGGTACATTTGCAAAAAGTATAGCTAGAAAAGGATAGATAAACAAAACTTGGCATCGCTAAATAGATTGATTTTAATGTTTTTGATACATTAGGGTGATTCATTACCGCAAAAAATAATCCGATGCTCAATAAAAATTTTAATCTACATGTTAAAAAAATTCCAATAAGTTTGACCTCTTATTATTAATTTTAAGTACTAACCATTTAAATTTATTTTTTTTTAATTCCAATGCACGTATTTCTTTCTTAATGTTTAGTGCTTATCCACTTTTACTATATTCAGAGACAACAATGAGACGAGCAACTAAATGTAAATAAATTATCCGAGAGAGAGATAGCTGCTGGACCTTCCTTGTCTGTCTTCAAGGAAGGTAAACGCAGATGGCGCATGAGTCGACTTTATCGTATGCCCGCCAAATTCAAATTATATAGTTGTGCTATTTTTGCCCTTAATGTTAGGTACTTGGTTTGTTTCCTATTAATATAAAATATTGGGGTTTAGTTCAATAATTACACACACCTAATTAAAAATGTCATTTATTTGGTTTTTATAAAGATTTTTTCTTACAGAGAACCATGTCAATATTACCTTAAATTATCTGTTGAAAAGCACTAATTTAATATATACACTGTGATCACTAATAAAAGTCAATATTCAAAGTCCAATTAAAGGTAAAAAACCATGAAACACACAATAAATCACAGAAAATGTAAACAAACTGTCAAAACAAATCGGCCATTGAAAAATATCAAACACAAATATCGAACATTTCGGTGTGACTGCCTGCGGCAACGTTTGTTAAAAATATTCGATTCATAGTATATTTACTTTCTCTTAATTAGATGTGAGCCAAAAAGGACATTAAAGTTTACATGCAAAAATTGTAAACAACTTGGCAACCAGGGCAAAGCGATGATTGCTCCATGTACGATAGCCTGCCATGATGAAAGACAAAGACATATTTAATGGAATTTGCGTTAAACCAGAAAGAGATAAATACAATGGACAAATTGTTAGGACCAGTTACTCGTCTCATTGTTGTCTCTGCTATATTACAAATCGTTTAGATGGAACTCAGTATATACCAAAAAAAAACAGATTTTTTATATTTCGGTTTTGTCAATTCAAGAATAATATTTACTTTTGTTGTCTGTTTAATTCAATTAAATCTTGGAGTTATTTTGTATTGTTAATGACTTCTTAATAAATCATTATTATTGTATTATTTAAGGGTAAACCAATTCTCAAATTCCCTTTAAGAAAATTTCTAGGCCCTAATTAACCAATAGGAAATGTGGAAACTAAAGTTTAGTATTAAAATAACTAATACCAAAAGTAAAAGAAACATTAGAAAAATCTTTAATATAATATTTTCTGCTAAAACAAACACCTTGAAGTATTTTTCAACAATAGGGTTATTTTCCCGTAACATAATAATCCTTATTGTAATTGACTATCCATCGACATGACAATAATTATATTCAAAATAAATTATAATCTTCCTAATTACGTTAACACTAACAATGCAGCTACTGCTACAAACTACATTATCTTCTCATATGCATATTCTGATGGTAATTAATTTTACGAATGGAATAGTAGGTGTCATAGATGTAACTCTTCGTTCAAGTATTAATAATGATATGATATCGCGTTTTGATTTGTAATCCCCAACCATTTAATTAAAAGTTTATCATATAATCAGATTAGATTAGAATAGGGCCGGAATAACTCATGCACTGAAGCTGCTCGGCTTATTGTGCGCCCTGTCTTTTACGTCTGGGTGATCTCTCTCTCTCTCTCTCTCTCTCTATTTTTTTCTTGGTTTTGGTCCCTTCAGGTCCAATCCACCACTCTCCCCTTCCGGACTATGCTTTCCAGGGCCTCGTCGGCGGAAAATCTGGATAATCGAGCTCGTAGCTCCCAGAAATTCCAAAAGAAAACAAATAATCCAACAATCGATGCAATGCATAAATTGTCGGCTGTCAAACCAAGATCTGCTACTGGTATTACGTATAATCTTCACTTTCACTACTGACAGTTCCCATGGCACGCCCATCCATTTCCCGCCATTTGAGAAATACCTCGTGTTCACCACCAAAATGGATACCATCAGCTTATAGGAATCTTCGCTCACAGCGCTTAGATCCAGAAGAAAGATGCCGTCAATTTAGCGTGAATCTTTCCTTGATCCCCGAAGGTAAAAATGTTCGTGCGACACCTCTAGCCGCCACTCCGGGAAGAACTTTGGCTCTACGCACGTCCGCACTGTCCGGAGGTCAAACAAAGAGTCAATGCCGAAGCACGGTCCTATGAGCGACAACTTAAGACCTCGTCCCCACCCAGGGGGCACTACTGAACCTACCAACTGAGTGGGGTCTGCATGTCTACGTTTGCGCAGGACACGGTAAAGTGTGTTCCGGAGCCCTGGTTCTTTGGTGGCCTTCAGCGTCGATAAATTTTGCACTTTGTTCGTCTGGTGTTGAGCTAACCACTAAATTTCCGACCAACTTATAAATAAGTATTTGGCCTCAGCAGGATTCGAACCCACCTCACGTCCGTTGTGCGCTCAACGACTTAACGCCTTACACGCTAAGCCATCACCGGACTCATATAATCAGATAGTCTAAGATCTAAATAGGAAGCGCCGGATTTACGCTTCGGCGGTCCATATAGGCAAAGCATGAGGTGGAGGACACCTCAAACATTTTTATGTACAAAAAGTATTCACGAAGACCTTTCTTATTTTCTTGTAACATTTTTCGTTTTTAATTCCTTTCCTTATTTTTGGTGGTGTGGTGGAGGCTTTCTTGTGGTGGCAGCTGATAGGCAACTGCCTATGTTGCCTATGCTTAAATCCGACACTAAACTGTAAGGAGGGTCCGTAAATGCAAAAAAATTAATTTCGCCCTGTATGTCAGAAACAAAGAGCCTCCTGTAGGTACATGAAATAAAAAAATTAACAGCTTAACCTAAAGTAAGTATTTGATGTAATAAACTTTAAAAATAATTTTATTGTATTTACACAATTTAAGTATAAACTATTATAAAAATATTTGGAATATTTTGTAAACTAAAGATTGTATTTTTAGTTATAAACTGTTTAATATTATTACCGAAGAAACCTTAAACACTGAAACTTTCCGAAATTGTGTTTATATGTCATAAACTAATAGGCTATTAGATAGTTTCGAGATAATTCATAACAGTTATTTAAAATTTTAAACCAAACAGTATTGTTAACCAGATATAAGGTAATAATTAGTCCCTAAATTTGTTTAATAACAAACCTATGTAAAAGTTTATTAATAAGATATAGACAGTGACGGCGCAAGATTGAAAATTTAAAGTTAGCAAGATACATTTTGCGAAGGCCTCATATCCGCGAGGCCCATTCTCATAAAGCATTTAATATAATTAAACGCCTCTATCAACTTTATCGTAGCCTGTTATAAAAAATGGGTGCGTACTGACCTGCAAACGAAATTTTTCCCCGTTTGGGGTGATGGTGAAATAGTAAATGATGATGCTTTTTTGGTTCGAGACATCGCACAAATGTAAAATGTGTATCGTTTGATATAGAATTAAAATACGAGTTTATTAAGTTTAAAACCAAATATTCAGATTGGTAATTGAGTTTATTAAGGTAAAAACCATGTCTAAGCATAATTTTAGTATTGAAGTTGGCTCACTTTTTTCGCAAATACGTCTTTTGGTTGGATTTATTATTAAAAATTTTAATATATATTACTTGGTTTTTTCTATAAATAACTAAATTAATCCTTGTATTCTAGAGAAGAATTTTTATAGTTACCATTAAACGCTGCTTTTTGAAAAAATGTTGCGTATTACATATTTTAGATAATCTTACAAATACCAATACATGTTTAAAAATAAAATATTATCAACGTGGAAAAATTTTTACGCTTTACTGCATTTATTGCATAAACAACAATTTATAAATTCTTTCTCGCGAAATAATCAACGTATCAATCAATATCTACTCTACAGGCAAATTCGAGGCTCACTATCATCGACGTAACTAGGGAAACCTGGGGGCCGACCCCCAAGTGTAGCCAGACCCAGGACAAATGTATAGTAAGAACATTTTAAAAGCGCAAATTCGGTACCCTTTGAAAATAATACAAAAAACATAAAAAAGGCCGCCTGCAATCGGACTATTTTATACAAAGGCGCCGCTATCCTTTACAGCGACGCGCCGATATACTATGGAGAAAGAAATCCATTATTTTGGCCAAAAAGCAACTTTGAAATTTTAATGGCTCATGCTGTGTATTTCAAAGTAGATACTCCAAACCACATGTAAGCAAAATTATAAAAGGATATGACGACTTCTATTGGGGTAATAAGAAACTTGAAAATGTATTTTAAGTAAACATAAATATACAACATTTAATCTACTTAGTTTATTATTAGCCTTGTTTACTAAAAAAAAGTAAAAAGAGTTTAAATAATAAGAGCTATTGTTGTGTTTCCGATGCAGTCTCGCGAAGTCTCTGCTACTTTTGTCAAAGATTTTTTTTTACCTTTTTCTTTATCAGTTTTTGTACTTCACAATTGCCTTTCTTTTTTTGCTACTTCTGAGTGTAGGAGAGATACAATATTTTTTTATAATAAATATCCTAAAAGATAAAAGCATTCTGATGAAAGATATGGATTCCACAGAATCTACCCAACAAAACAGTGTTTTTATTTATTTTATACGTTAAAAAATAAAAAAAGTGGGAAGATGTATCTACTATTACGCTTCTAAGAATAATTTAAAAATATTTTTCAGATTTGGATGGTCATATTTCCGAAACTAATTGAGATAGACTACATCAAATGTAGTATTTTTTAAAGCATTTTAAAAGATTTTTTGGTGGTATTATAATATTCAGGGTATTCCATTTAAAAAAAATCATACCTATTGTTGTACCCTGTATATCATATGAGATAATCATCATCGGATTACTGGTTAGAATACCACCGAATTAACCAAACAAGCTGACATTTTAGTTTATTTTGTACCATAAAAAATAATAATGTTACGGGGAGTGTAAATTTATAATAACATATAATAAGTTTAAGGTTTCTAAAAAGCATTTGTAATAATTTATAATATTTTTCCAGTAAAAAAGCACCCCATTTTAAGTTAGATTGGTAAGTTTCAGAATTTGGACCAAAAAAATTAATTTCTATCCCATAGAGCGATGACCAGCTGCATCAACCGGCATATCATAAAAGAAATACAGCAAAGGCGGCCGCAAGAGACAAGCATGCCGATTTATTTGCTTTAAACTTTTTATAATTTTTTTTCTTATCAAAGAGCACCGAATTTACATTTTTAAACTGTCCCTTCTATACAAATATCACATAAATCATAAATGTGAATTGTTTCTTAAATTCAATTAATTTTTATTACTTCAGGTATAGCCGAAAACAACGCAAACTTTTCAATTTTAAATGAGATACGCAGTATATTTGTACTAATTTAAATGGAAAATAACATATCTGGGTACAATTATTATTACTCTCAGAGTAATAAATTTTATATTTATTAACCAATATCTATTAGAATAAAAGCCTCCAATTAGAAATTATTGCCTCCATAAAACATTAAATAGCTCCGCAATTAAACCACAGAAATAAAAAATTGGTATTGATTGACAATTTCAAAATTATTATTTTAATGTTAAAGGAGGGTGGGCTTTTCATACTAGGTGGTATTTCTAGAGAAAAAAAAAAAAATATATACTACTAGGGGGTTTTACTTTAGCTGTGATAAAATTTTGTAATAGTTTTGGTAAGGTATCTAACGGAATACACTGAAACCTGATAGAAGATTCTTTATTAGATAAAAACCTACAAGAACATGGTCAATTTAACAAATACCTTATTTTAATACGTTTTGGTAAGTCATATTGTTATATATTTTTTATTACTTTAACTTGTTAGTTGAACTAGATATAAAATATCTGGTAAGATAACAAAACCCGATATGTTACTTTTAGTAAAATGTTCAGGAGAGATCTTTTACCTTTGATGTCTTTAAAAATCACATTTTCGGTACAATATTTAAATTTTGCAACTAACATAAAAAACAATTAGTTGCAAAATTTATATATTGTAATAAAATTGTGATTTTTTTAGGACACAACAAATTTAAAAATATCTCTTTTTGAACATTTTACTAGAATAGTACGAGATCTGAATAGGAGGTGACCTTTCGCTCATCTGATTACCGGATAAAAACTGTTTTATATTAAAGACGGACGGAGGTAAACGGGGCGCGAAAAATATCTCTTTTACCTGCACGCCTGTAAGGTTACGTTTATATCATAGGTAAATGGGGCGCCAGCCCTTCCCGAGAGGGGGTGTGGGTCAGGGCAGGTAAGAATTCCTATAATTGACACTAATAATTTGTATACCACTTAATCAGTTCAGTTCTCATTGTAATAGTGAATAGATGTGCGAAAAGATTTCCGCTCAAGATTTTAATAGTGAGAAAATGTCGGTATCAGTAATTGAAAGTGTGAGTGGAAAAGATTTAATAGCCTACAAAAATTTTACATTTTCCAAAGACAGTAAACAAAAGAATGTAAATATTTTTGATGCAATAAATGTTTCGTAATTAATAAAATTTTTAAAAATAGACCAACATTTTATTTCGATACCTTTACTTTAAAGAAAACATTTTGCGCCCCGTTTTACCTTTACGATTTTATTGACCCCAAGATCCCTGCGCCCCATTTACCTGTTCAATAAAACTTTAGTGAAGGCCTTGCGCCCCGTTTACCACCGCCGTTTTATTGACCCCAAGATCCCTGCGCCCCATTTACCTGTTCAATAAAACTTTTTTTTTGCCATTTTACCAGAGAAATAATACATAAATAAAATAAATAATAAGACATAGAAATAGAAGGAAATTGCAAAGCATATTTTCCTGCGAACGGAAATGTCTACGAAATTCTGAGATAAAATGGAAATTTTTCATAGTTCAAAACGTCGTAAAAATGTTAAGTGTGATATCTTTTTGATTTATAAATAAAATAAAAATTTGGTATGTAAAAAGAAAATGTTTTAACTCTTTAAAAATACAAAGACAATGATGATTCCTCAAAAACGAAACATGGGGTCTTAAATTGATTATCGTTATTTTGTAGCGGAAAAAAGTCGCAATGTAAATGTGAAATTTATTTTAAAATCTATAGCGGGTGATGCATCGACTGATCATAGGAAATCCTATGTAAATTTTAATACCTTCAAATACTGTCTCACCTGTTGAGTCTACAACCATCAGGGCCGTTCGTAGGGTGACTTGTGCCGTGATGCGGAAAATTATTGGTCCCCCTAAAAACAAAAAAAAATTTTGAAGAGCAAAAAAGTCGCCACTTTTACAATAAATTATACTGAGTCCTCTATTCAAGTATTCTACATTGCTTTTCTTTTTTCATAAAGAAAGGTCCCACTTTAAAATTACACTGTTTTCGATTCCAAAAAGTTTATTCCTTAATACTGCCCTTTATTTTAAAAATTTTCGCCCTTTATTTTACAATTTTCCGCGCCCGCAGCGTTGCGCCCTGGTACCTTGCATCACTTGCAGCACCCTTAGGCACGGCCCTGACAACTATTAATGAGATAAGCTAACTAAATTTCATTATTATCTAGAAAGTCAATTAAAAGTTATTTATCAAAAATTATTTATTTTTAAGATCATTGCATATCTGATACATACCATGATAAATCCACCAGTAATAATAATGTTGTCATTTTTTTTTAATTTTGCAAATAGCTTTTTTATATATATATATATATATATATATATATATATATATATATATATATATATATATATATATATATATATATATATATGTATTTCTATTATGCTGCTATTCAGTATCCAGTTTTTTATAAGTGAGTACTGCACTTGTAAATCCATCATGAGCATTTGCTTATAATCATAAGCAAAGTATTTACTTCAAATTCTATAAGTATTTGCTTCTTTTTATTCATATGGCCACCGTCGGCGTCGCGTCGTCGTAAAATATCTTGTTTATATCTGCTAACTTTAAAGTAGAATTAATTTAAGAAACCTAAAAAACATAATAAAACATAAATATTTTGGCTATTCCATCACATATTTTATTTTACTTTTTGTTGTCACTGAAGTTACAACATTACTCTGCTATAAAATTCTCATTATATGTTGTTGCATTTGAAGATCATAAATAAAACAATATGTTTTTATACACAACTTATTTCAATATTACATTTCTGAAAAAAATGTTATTTGGAAAATTTTATATATATATATATATATATATATATATATATATATATATATATATATATATATATATATATATATATATATATATATAATTATATATTTATATATATATATATATATATATATATGTTTGTGCGGCAAAGCTGCCCCTAGTTGGTATATGCTCATGTAAATAGGTATGTGCTCCGATAATAAAGAAAAGAGGTCGGGGACGCAGTCAGAATAGACAAACTTGGGGTAAAATTTAAAATTTACCCTTTCCACAGAACTGAAAGAGAGACTACATTAAGAAGCTTAAAAATGTGTAATTTGATTGATTTACATGGGGGTCATGGTTAGTTCTGGTGATTTAAATCTTTTTTTTCACTCTATTAAGAAATTAAAAGATTAAACATGAGTTTCATAAATTTTGAGGTCGGTTAATTTTTGTTTCAAGTGTTTATTACTTTTTAATTTTACGTTATTCTGGAAAAACTGTTTTTTATATTACGGGTAGATACGATTAAATTAAATCAAAATTTATAAAAATAGATTAAAAAGATGTAGAGCGTGGATTATTGTATGTGTATTATACAAACCTGTAAACATTGGATATGTGCCCATACTATTTATAGGCAAGCGCCATAAATTTGACGTGCTTTATATTTTTATATAGGTAGTGAAATTACTTAATGCCAAACGGTAAAATGAAATTTATGACTATAACATTAAAATATCTTTAATAAATAATTTCTGAAACTACTTGAAACTCGTATAAAGTTTAGAATGTTTAGTTTGAAAATGTAGCAAAAGCTTTGAAACTTCAGTCACAATGTAAATAAATACAGTGATAGAAAACAAAGTAATTTGTCTCATTTTATTTTTATTATTATAACGATTTTCGGTTCTTCTTTTTCGATTCTGTCAGAAAAAGACACGGAGATGACGTTCAGGGCTAGGTTCAGGTGCACCAAGTGTTCATGAGCTCGTTGCGAATGCAGTACCACACAAAACGTCCCCATAATGATATTTGGCTTGCTATTGGCACTCTAGTGAGAAAAATTCTCGAAGATGACATCTGCGTTCAGGTTAGGGCGCACCTGGTACCCGTGTGGTGTCTGCCAATGCCATACTTGGATTCAGTGACCCCAAAAACCCCCGGGCGCTGTGTTTTTCTCCTTTTCTGCATTAATTTTGGGAGAGCTCTACGAAAATGACATTCGTCGGCGTTCCCAACGTCCAGGGCCCGGATTCTTAACTTCTCGATAGGTGACGACTCGGTCGGTATCGAGTTCTCGATATTCCTTTCGAAACCTATCGGCCTTATTTTCTCATCTATTTTTACGTAAATAAGTAATAGGATAAAGACTTATTTATTAAGGATAGTGCCTAGTTATGGAACTCGGGAGATATCGACTCGGAATTTCAAATAAGTTAAGAATCACCATTCGGTAGCGACTCGATACGTTCGTCTCGAGACAGCGATTAAGAATCCGCCTGCAGGTGTTTGGGAGATTAATTTGAACATCATAATCGTGATCAGCAACCTCAAAAATTTCCAAGGATCCGACTTGGGCCAGTTCTGAGTCTTATGTACAGTTATTAAAATTTTTAAAGGACGTCTCAAAGAAAGCATTTCTTAAAGACATTTTTGGCTGTAACTTTCGGTTTGTATAAGGTACAGATTAGGTATGTACAAATTTTACAAATAATTTTTGGAAGCGAATGCAAAAACCGCCTTCCGATCCGTCCTGTGTCCTTAAAAATTCCAAAATTTTTTGGTTCATTGCCTCGACTATGGTTTTATTTTAAGATCTGAGCTTGCGCATATGTAGGGTGGGACAAGAACTCCCTTAATAAGAATAGTTCCTGGCTTTATTTACGCCGGATTTAGGTCGTACCTTATTTTGGTCTTATTATACCATTATCTTATTTTAACTTCGGAACTGTTCGTTTTACTGAACGGTCGAACCACATAATCGTAAAATCTTTGGAGGGAAAAATACTAAAAACCTTGCTTTTCCCTTGTAGCTGTGTAAAACAAAAGTGTATAGGGTCAAGTGGGGTAAAAATAGGACAATTTTAAGACTTTTAATAAAATTGATATTAAACTTTTTCATTTAGCTGTTAGAACATACTAAAGGGGGTTTACTATCAAGTTAGACGTTTAAATTTAGGCAAAATTGCTTCTATTTTTAACACGCTTTTATTAACTTGGGTTGTAACTATCTATCTATCCATCTGGCTGCCTATGTAACGGAATCTTTGAGCCTAATTTTAACCAACTTCCAGCTATTCGATTTCTTTGAAACTTTGCACACGTATCAAGGACCCATGACAATGCAATAATCTGCAAACAGTATCCCGTTATCTTGTTTTTGATCGCCAGGAAAAAAATTCCATTATATTATAAAAACAACACCTAGGTTGCCATCTGTTGGCAACATTTCAAACTTTGCTATTAAATGAAGAAGAAATTTTTAGTGGGTTGCAATATGTTGGCAACGGTCCAAACATTGCCTGGATTGCCATCTGTTGGCAAAATTTCAAACTTTGCTACTTAATGAAGAAGAAATTTTTAGTGAGTTGCAATCTGTTGGAAAAATTTTAAAATTTGCTACTCTTGTTCATTAAAAAAATTTTTCGCCATTTTGTCAAGAGTAGCAAAAACCAAAAAATGAAAAATAATTAATAGTTTAAAAACTAAAAAACACGCTTTTATATGCAACCGAACTAAAAATTAGAAAATAATTTTTCATTAAAAAAAATATTGTCATTTCATAGTAAAAAGCGTGGGGAGCTTAATATATTAAATGTTATAATTATTATATTTGCCAATATCTATGATGGAAAAGTTATGAAAAAATAGTAAAATGCACCCCACGCTTTTTACTATGAAATGACAATATTTTTTTAATGAAAAATTATTTTCTAATTTTTAGTTCGGTTGCATATAAAAGCGTGTTTTTTAGTTTTTTTAAACTATTAATTATTTAAAATTACTGTCTTTTTTACCCAGAAAAACATAATAAAAATGAGATACTCAAGGTAAAAAAATCCTGGGATTTTACTCAGTAGTTTATTAGGATCACAATGAATTAATGTAAATGTAAATCGTTTGTCAAAAAATTAAACACCCCTTCTGTTTTTCTGTTTTTATTATTTAAAAAAAATCTAAATATAGTAAGAGCTTTATGCTGCGTCCAGAGTGCAACAATTCGCCGCGCCGAATAGCGCTCCACATAGCGCGGACGTGGACGTGGACGGAATTCACGTCGTTCCAAGGGCTTGGCAAAGGATTTCGCGGTGATTCAGAGCTTTTCGGTTTATTGCATCAAAGGAACGCGCAAATAGGTTGGTTTGTTTGGACGGATGTTCGGCGAATTGTTGCAAGTCAGGACGCAGCTTTAGATTTAAAACTACACAAAAGAATTTGTGATTTCAGTATTAGAATCATTCTTAACTTTTTTGAGTTATAAATAACTCGATCAATTATTTTAGAGAACTTTGGAAACAAAATAGCTGGTTGGTGCCTACTTTTGTTATCCTTTTATGATTTATGGTGTTTTAAAACAGGAGGTGTGCTAGTGCGACGTTAATTTATTATGCTGGGGCACACCAATATATTCTTAATTACTTTACTATCAACGTATATACAGGGTGTCGCTAATTAATGGTACACAGAAAAATCACAGATTACTTGTACCAAAATATTATAGATTAAACCAGACATATCTATATCCAAAAGTTCATAATATGATAGATACAAGGTGTCAAAGTAAAAATATTTTAAATCTATTTCGATAACTTATGATACGTTTTACATATTTTTATAAAACTCGATATCTAAGGGTTTTTTGACATGAGCTATTCAGACCTGATAATAATTTTTATGTGTAAACTATATATTTTTTTAAAACGACCTAACTTTTTTGTGCTACATTGTATGTACCATGTACCATCTAAGTAAACCAGTAAACTCCCCAACGATTTCAACACACAAAAGATATTCTTTATAACAATAGCTCTGAGCAACAGTTTTTAAGATATTTGAATTTAAGTGTTTTAGAGCAACCAAAAATGCCTTTTAAAATAGCGTATTAGCGTTGTATGAAAAGAAACCTTTTTATACCACGGTATTAATTATAACTACAACTACCTCATGATAAACTAATGATTTAATGTATTCTTCCATATACTTTTGGTTGCACTAAACCACTAAAATGCAAATATTTTGAAAACGGTTGCTCGGAGCCATTCTTACAAAGTGTACCTTTTTTATGTAGAAAACATTAGGGAGTTCACTGGTTTACTTGGATGGTACATACAGAGTAGCGCAAAAGATAGGACGTTTGTGAGAAATTTAATTAGCGTAGCTTGACCCTTTAGTTAACACATAAAAATTAATATCAGATCTAAATAGCCCATGTTAAAAACCCCTAGATACCAAGTTTTACTAAAATATTTCAAAAGTATCAAAAATTATCGAAAAAAATAAAAATATTTTTCTTTACTTTGACACTCTGTATCTTCCTTACTATCAAAGGGATATTTTTCCAATTCTTCTGTCTTACAGCTGCTAACAAGCTTGTCTAACAGCTGACGTCATTGTAATGTGAATCGAAAAATAAAAGCGCTTACCGCCAATGACAAATGACATATAAAAAAATAATTTAACCTAAAAATCTCAACTCCAGTTTTTAAACAAAAATGCGCGATATCTTTAATGGCAGGTAAATTAATCCTTCACACTGTTTTCCACACATACTATTGTTATTGTTCTTAGTGATCATTTAGTCAATTTTGTTTGACTTTTAACCTCAAATTCGGCTATATTTCCCCCTCCTTGTTTTTTCATCCTGTTAGACAGTGGTTAGACATCTCCCGACGCCGCTAGCAACCGCTGTGAGCTGCTGTAAGACTGACGTCACTGATTTGTTAAAAAAATGAAAGTGCTTACAGCTGCTGTAAGCAGCTAACAAAGAAAATATCCCTCAATTTTTGGATATAGGTATGTTTTAAACCTTAATATTTTTACATAAGGAACCTGTGGTTTTTCTGTGTACCATTAAATAGCGGACACCCTGTAGATATTAAAACGCAATTTATAGTATCAATAATATTGACAGTTATTATCAATACCTTTAAGTATATCTACAACTATTTTGTTTTTGTTTTTGCCTAATTAGAGTTTTAGTTTACTTACGAATGCATTTCCTTTGTTTATAATATAAAATAAGTAATACTGGTGTAAGCTTATAAAGTAAAATTTTTATTACATGTATACTAATAAATTTATACATTGGTGAATATTTATTTGCAATTTTGGTGTTAAGTGCATTAAGTTCAAGAAATCAAAAGGTATTTATTTTTCCTAAGAACCTAAGGTTCGTTTTACACATACAAGAATTCTAGCGAAATTTATAGCTGAAAATTACTATCAAAATTTTCTTTATTATTTTCGTATGATTTTTGGTAATAGTGCATTTATTTCTGTTTGATACTTCCAACAAATTTTGCTAGAATTATTGCAAGAATTCTTGTGATGCTCATGCGCACTTTTTAAAGAGTTGTAAAGCCTGCTTTACAGGGCATGGTTTGCCCCAATTTATATGTTGATAATTTAATTTTTTTTTTTGGTATTTTATTGTAAAAATACGTCTTTAAAATTTGTTATTGATAAAACTGACGTTGTTGTCTTCAAGTTAGTATTAATTCGCTTTATTTGAGTAGAAAAAACAGAAAGTTATAACTGTTTGCTGTTTTGTTGCTGATATTATCGTGCTTTAAAATGAATGAGGCTGGTATATAGAAAAAGAGTGGTGGGGGTTCGGCTATGTCAAAAAAAAATCAATGTTAAAGATACTCTATAAACAATTGACTGGACTTGACTCATCAAGCTTATACTTTTCTGGGTAGTGGCAAAAGCGTGCTTAACATAGAAAGAAAATAAGTTCAATATTTTCTCTCTTACTCCCCATGCAAATTGGTAGAATTAATCAGCACACGGAACAAGAAAGAAAAAACTGCTTGCACTTTTCTTTATTACGCAAGCTGTTTACAAGGCAAATCAGCAAGGCTGCCTCTAGTTGGTTTATGCCCTAAGATTCTAACTCCAAATATACAGGGTGTTCGAAAAAAAATCATACTTTTTGTCCTACCCTGTACAGGGTGTCCCATTTTGGTTGTCCCTTATGGGAAACTTGGAAACCATAAGAGATATTAAAAATCTGATACCCCATCCTCGAGCTCTTTTTGGAGAAAACATTTATGGTAAAAACAGATCATCGCTATCGAGAAGCGTTTCAGAGATACAGGGTGATTCTCCATTTTTCACTTTTTGAAAAGGCCCTGTAGCTTTGTTGTTATTACAGATACGAGAAAACTAATTGCACATTATAAAGACACTTTTTTCCGTAGAATCCAGTGGCGTAGCCAAAAAATTTTTTGAGCTGTCATTTTTGACATATGACCCAAACATGTTTTTTTTTATTAGGGACACCCTATAAATGATTAGGTAATTAAATTGCTTGTTTTTTTCTGATTAAAATAATATATCATAGTAGGTGGTTTAATAAATTTTTACGTCAAATATTGAAAAAATTATGATTTTAAAGACGCATTGCGGCTTCTATCTGTTTTTTAAATTGTTTTATATTTAAAAACAATACTGCCAGCCCTCAACTCAGGAAACATTTCCGTAGAAAAAAAAAAACAAAAAATTAATTAATTAATTTTTTTATTATATTTTTATTTTTTTTTTATTTTGTCTCCTGAGCTAAGGGATGACAGATTCCTTTTAAAACAATTTAAAAACAGAAAGAAGCCGCAATGCGTCTTTAAAATCATAATTTTTCAATATTTGACGTAAAAATTTATTAAACCACCTACTATGTATATTATTTTAATCAGAAAAAAACAAGCAATTTAATTACCTAATCATTTCCTGAGTTGAGGGTCTGGCAGTATTGTTTTTAAATATAAAACAATTTAAAAAACAGAAAGAAGCCGCAATGCGTCTTTAAAATCATAATTTTTCCAATATTTGACGTAAAAAATTTATTAAACCACCTACTATGATATATTATTTTAATCAGAAAAAAACAAGCAATTTAATTACCTAATCATTTATAGGGTGTCCCTATCAAAAAAAAACATGTTTGGGTCATATGTCAAAAATGACAGCTCAAAAAATTTTTGGCTACGCCACTGGATTCTACGGAAAAAAGTGTCTGTATAATGTGCAATTAGTTTTCACGTATCTGTAATAACAACAAAGCTACAGGACCTTTTCAAAAAGTGAAAAAATCGAAAATCACCCTGTATCTCTGAAACGCTTCGCGATAGTGATGATCTGTTTTTACCATAAATGTTTTCTCCAAAAAGAGCTCGAGGATGGGGTATCGGATTTTTAATATCTCTTATGGTTTCCAAGTTTCCCATAAGGGACAACCAAAATGGGACACCCTGTACATTTCATAAGATATTAAAAATGTAATTATTGACATAGAAACTACAGTATAAATCCAATAAACTGACTTAATTATTTATTTTGTACGATAAAAAATAAAAAAGTTAATGGAGGTGTACATTTATAATTTGACACCCGGTACATGTAACTCTCCTTTCCTTGACTTTTTATTTGTTGGTATTGGTTGGTAGTGAGTAAATTTCAATTTAATAAAAATAAACATTTTATACCTGTGTAAAAGTAAACACTCTTGTATAATACAGATTAAAAAAACTTGGAGAAAGTAAACAAACTTGTTACACACTTTACGTTTTGGCATTAAAAACAGTCATTACTAAAACGAGTTTCATTGCAACCGGCCTTTATTAATAAGGTAATTTAAATCAAAAATAATAAAAAGACGTTTTATTGCAATCCACTTTTTATTTACCTTAATTGGTAATATTTTGTCACAATAAATTTTTTGGTAGGCATTAAATACTGTTGTTATTTACATGCTTTAACAATATGTATAAACATTTAGGTAATAATTTTTGACACTACATTGAAAGTTAAATGAGGTAGAGTCCGCGCGTTTAGTAAAGAGGCCACCGACGTCATCTTTTCCTGCGCAAAATCTCCTCTTATTCCATCATACCGTATTTAAAATGTTATATATTATTATTATATGACGTCGGTGGCCTCTTCACTAAACGCACGGACTTTAGGCCTTATAAAATAGTGTTAGAAAATTATCATCTACACTAATCTACAGTGTGGGTCAAATTAAACTTGTACACTTTTTAACTAATAATAACTTTTTATCTGTTGCGCCTATCTTTTTATTTTTGATGGGCTAATAGGTAGATATGTTTTCTCTAGGTTTGTTAATTTTGATCAAATACATTTAAACAGGACCGGACTTATGAGACTTTTTCCAAAACGATGCATTAAACTTCACTGCAAAAATATGTAATTTTATCTACAATTGGGCTAATACGTTTAATTTTAATAAATTTACTGTTAAGTTTAGTTAGCATCAAACTCGGTAAACATGGTAACCTCACATTTTTTATTTTTAAAGGACACTAAAAAAAGTTCTTTTTAAAAATTGATAGAAATGCATGCTTTATGGGGAGATTGCATCTGGTGACACAATACACCATTATTAAATTTAAAAAGTATACGTTCTCAAGCAAGGAAAGACATGCTGGATAGTAATTTCGTTGTCATCTGATCCGGCACAAATATACTTATAATATAAATACGTAGGTGTTCGAAAAGTTTTGAGATATACTCACATTTATTTGATTTTTAACAAACCAGTCACTGAAAATAGCTTTCCACTTTTCATTTAAAATTTCAGCGCATATTTTATCCCAGGCCTCCAGTAGTGCGTCTTCAGTTTTAAACTTTTGTCCTTTCAGTTGGCTCTGGACAAAAGGAAACAACCCAAAGTCACACGGCACCAAGTCGGGGCTATAGGGCGAATGTTTCAAAAGTCTGAAGCCTACATCTGTCAAAAATTGACTGGTAAGTTCAGCTCGGGGCATTGTCATGATGAAGGTACCAGCTAGCGAGTTGCAAGTTTGGGCGAATCACTCTTAACTTTCGATAAGTTTTAAAAAGGCATACTGTAGTGTACCAGAGAGCATTTACGGTCTTCTGTTCTCGGAGAACAACACGTTTAATTATTCTTCTTGAACCAAAGAAAACAACTATCATTATTTTTTTTACAGATCTTGATTTGCGAACTTCGGTCGGAGTTTCTTCACCTTCCAGAACCCATATCTCATTCTGTTGTTTAGTTGGGACGTCGTAATAATAAAGATAAGTTTCATCTCCCGTGACAATCAACACTATGTCTTTCGATTTACCCTTCTGGAATTTGGACATCATTTTTTTACACTAATTCACTCTTTGTGTCTGCTGCTCGGGAGTTAACTTGTGTGGAACCCGAAGAGTACAAATTTTTCTAAAACCCAAGAGTGTATGATCGTGTGTAATGTTGCTAAACTAATGTTCAATGTTTCTTCTAACTGTCAATAGGTAATTCGTCGGTTTGTTTCTATAGCTTTTGGACGACAGATATGTTTTCTGGGGTAACTAGTTCACACGGTCGACCTGAGCGTGAGGCGTCTTCAAGCGAAAACGAGCCCCGCTGAAATTGTTTATACCATCTGTTTATGGTCGCACAAGATGGACAGTCATCACCAAGTATAGGCTTCATTTCTTCTAAACACTGTTCTTGAGATAACCACGTGAAAAGTTGTATTTCAAAATTGCACGACACTCGACAGTCGTCCACGCCGCCATTGCGCTAAAATCGCTGAACACGAACTGGCGCAAAACTGATAGTTTACTAATAACTATGTAGGACTACGACATTTCATGACATGTACAAACTTTCCTGCACCTTTAGTTACAAAGTATCTCAAAACTTACTGAACACCCTACGTATGTTTAAATGCGATCAGTGTGGTTATCAAACTATATATAAAAAGTATTTAAGAAGGCATTCCTTGCGTAAACATAAAAATTCAGATGTTAATATGTTTAAATGTAATGAATGTAATTACAAAACTATTGAGAAATGTAGTTTGAAAACGCAGGTTTTTCGACATAAAAATGTGGTAGATATTGATATGTTCAAATTCGATCAGTGATACTATCAAAGTATATATAAAAAATGATTTAGGAAGGCAAGTCTTGCGACATTAAATCCAGAAGATGTTGGTATGATTAAAGTTATTGTATTATCAAAGAAGATACTAAAGTTATTTTGTGGCGGTGGTGTTGGTGACTCATTTCATGATGTACTTTATTTGAATTTTAGGCCCACCTATATTTTACCTTGGTTGTTATTAAAATATCAAGCAGATTATTTTAAAGCTTTTAAACATCTATATTATATCTGTTTTTGGTTGTGCCCATAAAAATCCCATAAAAACCGCAAGTTCCAAACATATTAGCAGTTATCATTATTGTTTTATTACTGGTATTTCTTAAAATGTAATAAATATATGTACAATTGTGTATTTTTTTAAAAATTCCAAGTAAATCATTTAATTATGGGATTTTTACAAGGCTAACATAATACGAATAAAACCTAGTAAACCAAAAAAAAAAATGGGGTAAGAAGAGGCCAAAAAAATGTGTTGCTAATCAGAAGTATAGTTTTTCGGTGCCATAAAAATGTTTTTTTAAATATTTAACACACCGTAGTTCAAAAACTAAGACGTTTAGGACATGTGTTTATATGAAGTTTTTTTCTGTTGTAGAATTACCCCGTAATGTTTTTCGGTTAAGTTACTGGACACCCTGTATGTATGTAGGTAATTTGATTGAAATTTAGAAAACTTTGATGTCTATTGGTGCCTAAACGGTGAGGTTTATCGACTTTAATAAAGAGTACCTTATTTTTTAAGTTTTTGATTGTCTATAAAATGGCGCCCCTAGCTTTGCGATATCTGTCAAAATAAAAAGTTATGATGTAAATAAATCTTAAGTTTTAGGTAAAGTGCCCTCTGGCGGTATTTAAAAGAGTACTTTTGTCTTAAAATTTTACACACAAAAAAAGATATCTTAACTTAAAACAATTTGCTTTGACTCAAGACACGTTGTGAGTTGTATATAACGAAAAGAATATATTCTTCTTATCAGTAAATGATATTCTTAAAAACATTATTTTAGTACAAGCATAAAGGTAGATTCAGTTAAGTAAACATATTTTTTTAAGTTAAGAATATTAATGATTTCTTTGTAGATATTTTTTGTCGACGCGATTATCTAGCGAAGAAAAGCACTAATTTCATTGGAGAAAATATATTCTTGTCAAGCGATCAATTTAAAACATATGTTTTCTTCGGCAAAAACAAATTAAAACTTAAGTTAAGAATACATTTCTTTGGCCAAGAATATATTACTTTAGGGTTGTCTTGGTTAAAGAATAACATAATTAAATACTTTCTTCAAATAAAACTACTTAGTTTTCATTTAAAACAAAAGATTGTTATAAAAATTTTATTATTCACAATTATTATTGTTAGAGTACAAAACAAAGTTTTTAATAGTATAATAATTTTATGATATTATGTTAGACCTTCTGGACGTCTCTTAGAGCCAACTCTGCTGAGGCGTCTAGGATCCTATTAATGGAAATCTCCCTGGTACAGCTCTGATGTTAATAAAAACAAGAGGTTTTGGTGCTCCTGCATCCGGCATTTCTAGTATATTCTCCAGTACTTTCTTTGTGAAGATTTCACGGAAGTTCCCGATAGTCCCGGCACGATAGTAGCTTTAGTGTGGATATTTTCAGCACGGTGATCCAACTACCCCATAAAACTACAATGTGTAACCACGGATGAACTTGACTATATACCTGTAAAAAAATATATTTTTAATATTTCGAAAAAAGTTATTCTTCATAAATTTTTTTGCTTTATCCGAAATGCTAAAAGCTATTACAAAAATTTTTGTAGGATTTACATGGTGGTTTATAACTGCAAAATCAAGACTTTAAAAATAAAATTTTTGAGACTACCTAAAACCTTTTGAGACTAGCAGAAAGTACTTAAAAGTGTATAACAAAAAAAATTCCTATTGATTATGATTTTCAGTAAAAATTGAGGTTAACTAACTAAAAATAATTTTAAAAAAATATGTTTTACAGTTTATTAAAATATATTTTTTTGAACAAAAGCTTTAAAAAAATCGTCTGACTTACTATTTAAATCCAAATCCGGTAGTATAACGCGCCTGAGGGACGACGCGTTTTTCTCCATTTCTACAAGCAGGATCGCACTAATCCAATTTCGTTGGTTTTTTCGGAGTCTACACCTCCTTTCTGTCAAGTTTATTACCATTTATGTGGTGTTCGTTAGCACTTAGGCCATGGTGATGCCGACGTTTTTCTCAAAATCCTCCTCGGTCTGCAGCCATCTTACTTTTTGGCTATCTAGTCAACCTTTCTGGACAATTTTTTTAACTTCTTATAATCTTGCAGTGTGGAAGAAAGCGTTTTTGTGTCCTGGTTCGCCGATACGCACCTCCCTGGGCAACGTTTTTTGCAAAAATGAATAAATGAAATACCTTTGGTACCTAATTATGGTGACCAAGAATATAATATTTTGGTTTAATAATACAAAACCTATATTTTCTTAAGTAAAAGAAATAAATATAAATTGTTTTGACTGTAAAATACTTATATTTTTTAGTTTTCTTTTAAAAAAGACATTGTCTTTAACAAAAATAATATTAAATCAACAAGAATTTTAGTCCAAAGTAAAATTATGTTTTAAGTAGAGAATAAAAATATTACTTTGTCTTGGCTAAAGAAATTTAAATTTTCCTGTAAGAATAGGTTTTCTTAAATATCTCTTATCATAATATTCTTAATTTCAGACAAATTGTGTCTTATTTTAAAAATATATACTTGCTTGAAGAATACATGGTAAGAATAATATTATTTAATATGAAAATAATGTAATTTCTTGGAGCAAGAATATTGTTTTCCTTCAAGAAAATTTGTTTTTAAGTTAAAAATAGATTTTCAAGAAAATCCATATTCTCTTTGCAAGAATTTTATTTTTGTGTGTAGAATCTGCAAAGCTCAATTTGTGTGTCAAGTACAACTGGATTGGTTAAAAAATAAATGCAATATGGCATTGGAAAAAACCAAAATACAAATTGAACTTTGACGGCTTGTAACTCGAAAACGAATGACATTTTGAAAAAAAAATTATATAAAGCTCTACCCTTATTTTGTCAAATAGAATCAGCCCTTTAAGTTTCGTGATCGATTTTTGAATAACCCTATATACCTGTATGAAGAACATATGGAAGGAATTAAATTAAAAATATATTTTTAAGAAAATCCATATTCTCTATATATTAATTTTGAATGTAGCAACAAAGCCGAAATCACAGTTTAATATCCTTACCTTTTTACCTTTGATATCGGTTTACCTTAACAGAGGCTCCGATTAATATTTAATAGCCATGATGACAACATCCCAAAATGACTATTATTTTGTACTTATTATATACAATAATATTTATGGATTGTAAAAACTTGTTTAGTTTAACAATGTAATAAAAGTTTAAATTAGTTTTCATAAAATAAATCTATAAAATAAAAAGCTCACCATAAATCTGAAAAAACCAATCAGAGGGAGTGACGTCACGAGTAGATAAAATGCGTCGAATATTACAAATTCAATATTATCATTTAGGGTACCTTTAGAGCATATACCTTCTAGAGGTTGCGTTGCCGCTTTGCATACTAACTGTTTTTGTGGAAGAGAAACGCCAACCAAATATTAAGAGGTTGGTTGTCAAAAGTAGCAAATTCTGTTTACCCGAAAAGTCATTTTTAATTCTAATAAATATAAATATACCTGGGATCTATTTAAAAAAAAAGGAAGTTAGGTTTATTTTCAGCTAAATCGGAAGTAACGGAAAACATCTAAATCCATGAAATATTTGGGTGATATACCTACATACCAAATTTTATTTTAATATTTTTAAAAACAAAAAGTTATTATTTTAAAAACTCTCCGTTCGTTGAAGAGGAGTTTAAAACACTTTAAGAAAAGGTATTACCTGGCCCCTCTTTCCATTTGATCTTTTTATCGTTTGTGTTGGTGGGGGAGGGGTAACCCCGAACGAACAAGTCAATTTTGACACAAAAATATGCCCCCTAAGAATTAAAATGACATGTTTTAGGATTTTTTGTAGGTGAACTAATAACGTTATTATAGTTGATGGCTCGTTTTGATTGGAACGCACTGTATATTATTATGATTGAGCAACTTTTATTTTAAAAGATTTTTTTTCAATGGTTTTTAGGTAAAATCAAGGTTTTTTTATCTTTAAACAAACCACGAAGGCTAAAAGCCTAAATACTAACGTACCGTAGGTGTCTTCAGCGAGGTAAGAGGGAGTTTGTTGACACGGGACTTAAATACTTGAAGATTTGGGGGAAGAAAAGACCTCCGCGGGCAGCAGAATCCACAATCTAGAAACTCTAGGGATAAAAGAACGAACAAAGTGGGAAGTTCGAGACTTGTCCAGTTGGACCGTATAGGGATGCATACTCGCGGAACCACGAGTTTCTCTGTTGGGAACCGTGAGTGGAGGAACTATACTGGACAATTCTTCAGAGCAGAAGCCATGAAAGTACCTTTAAAAAGCGATAAATCCCCACAGCCCGACGATGGGCAAGAGAGGGAAGCCTTTCTGTAAGTAAAGGATCATTAATGGGACGAATAGCCCTTCTTTGAATAGAATCAAGAATGCTTAGGGTTGTGGGGGAAGCCATGCCCCAGATATGAGAACAATATTCCAAGGGAGGTCGGATTTGGGACACATATAAAGTGTATAAATTAGAAGCGGAAGCGGAAGGTTAGTTTATATTTATAAGGTTGCGACACATCCTCAACTTTTAGGCGATTCTAGGTCGGGGACGCAAGGAAGGGCACTCCACGGAGAAAAGTTAGCAAGACTGGGTAAAATCAAAGCTGATGATTAATCCAGTGGCGTCTAGAATTTGCGCATTTCATTTTGCATTGTTATGGAAGTGATATTTGTTGAAAGATGTAATTCCAAATGTTTTTTATTTATAGTAAAAGAATTTACAACTTAATAATAATTAAAAACTGTTGTGTAAACGGTTGTTCTACTAATACAATAAACTGTATATCTCCGGCACTGAACAACATCGCCGAAAAATGGGAGATGTGACGTCATAACACGTCAAAGCAATATGGCCGAATGTCGCGACCCTATATAGACCGACTTTGGGTAAAATAAAAAATGATGCCCAATTAGTTTTTATTACCACCTTGTTAGGTGTTTCCATTTTTATTTCATTTGAAAAACAATGCTTTGTTGATAGCATAATCAGTGTTTCGATAACATGTTATTAAAACTATATTGCATAGTAGTAAATAAAGCAGGAAACATGTTATTGTTATTAAACCTTAATATGTATTCAATAATTATAATAGGTATAGTTATGACAATTGCATTTCATTTTTATGTAACAAACAAAATAATTAGAAATGTTAAAGTGCATAAACTAATATTTCTTTTACGAATGGAAAGTTTGACAGCCCGTAACAGCCGCCAACTGCCCTAGGCTAGAATTCCCTGAGCGCCTATTTCGCCAAAAAAATTTTGAAGAGCAAAAAAGAAGGTCCTTTCCTCCGTAGTGCCTATTTTGAGTGCCAGGCGCCGACCTAAACTTTTTAAAAACTCCCCTGTCTAGCGCCTATTACTCCCTGTCTGGCGCCTATTTTTTCATGGCGCCCTTGGCTGTAGCCTAGTCAGCCCTAATGGTTAAGACGACACTAATGAAATTCACAATATGAAGAGAATATTTTAGGACGGCTTTTAAAAGCCAATTTTTTATCAAGTTTCTTACATTTTCTGTTTTACAACAATTCCAAAGAATACCAATCCATAGAACTCCACAAGTGAGATTTCAGCGTACCCTAAAAATTTTTATTACCTACCGCGACGAACAGATGGCGAAAGTAGTACGATGTCGCTTTGCTAATACGATTACCATCAGAAATTGATAGCAGTCGCTGACGAGCAGTCGGCCCGATCAGTTAGAATGAGGATATACGCAACATTTAATAAAAATAAAATTCTCGATAAATGGACCCAGTATCCATAAGATTATTAAATTTATTATTTCAGAATAGGATATATCGATGCGTTTTTACAAAACATCGTAAGCGACATTCGCCAATTTTACGGGAAACGATTTTTCTTCCCATCGCGTTATTTTTAAAGAAAAACCGAGATCTGAATGTTTTTATTTTAGATTTCTTCTTAATTTGAATTACAAAACAAACATATTTAACATTTAATGTCAAAATTTTTAGAATCTCCTGAAAAAAATAAAAATTTTAAAATTATAAACCTAAATAATAGTTAATTTTTAAATTTTTTATTTTTATTTAATATATCTTGACAACGGTGACAGACTTGCCACCAAAACGTCGATTTTTAGTCCTCTATTTACTTGCTTTATTTTTTTAGTTTTTGGTACTATTAATTTATTTTTTGGCGTGTACCCAAATAACTATTATTAATTAAATGAACCGCCGAACCAATATAGAACATATCTTCATCT
This sequence comes from Listronotus bonariensis, assembly GCA_014170235.1. Classification (NCBI taxonomy): domain Eukaryota; kingdom Metazoa; phylum Arthropoda; class Insecta; order Coleoptera; family Curculionidae; genus Listronotus; species Listronotus bonariensis. The sequence goes on along the minus strand of JACEGR010000040.1, from coordinate 14,093 downwards.
GAAATAAAGCCAATGAAAAAAACGTTTCCCGTAAAACTGACAAATGTCGTTTTCAAAAACCCATCGATATATCCTATACTGAAATCATAAATTTAATAATCTTATGGATACTACCATTTATCGGGGATTTTATTTTTATTAAATTTTGCGTATATCCTCACTCTAACTGATCGGGCCGACTGCTCGTCAGCGACTGCTATCAATTTCTGATGGTAATCATATTAGCAAAGCGACATCGTACTACTTTCGCTATCAGTTGGTCGCGGTAGGTACTAAAAATTTTTAGGGTACGCTGAAATCTCACTTGTGGGGTTCTATGGATTGGTATTCTTTGACAATACCTTTATAAAATATTTTAAAACATAAATATACAAACTCTTGGGCATATCTGGGTTAAATCATACAATCATACAATTACTTTTACCTAAACTTGAGTACCAGAACTTGACAAAATAATTACCAGTTAAAATTCTTATCAAACTATCAAAATAAATTACATGAAATAATTAATTAACATTGAATGGATTATTATATTTGTGCATTTTTACTAAAAAGATAAGATTTTAAAAAAGTACATTTGAACTCAATACGGAATATATATATATATATATATATATATATATATATATATATATATATATATATATATATATATATATATATATATATATATATATATATATATATATATATATATATATATATATATTAACACGCTTTATTAGCTTGGGTTGTATGTATGTATGTATGTATATAACGGAATCTTTAAGCTTAATTTTCACTAACTTCCAGCGATTCAATTTCTTTGAAACTTTGCACGCGTATCAAGGACCCATGACAATGCAATAATCTGCAAACAGTATCCCGTTATCCTGATTAGGATCGCCAGGATAAATAAATTCCTTTATAGACATTCTGTAAGAGAGTAACAGAGAAAAAGCTAGTGCGCGATCTGCGCATGCGTGCAGTTTCGGACGTACTCTCAGCATAAGGCTGACAGAAACTTGTTCGGAGTAGTTGCGTGCTGAAACCCCATTAAGACAATTAAAAAATAAAATGTTAAGAAAACGTGAAGCTATAACTTTATATTAACCATTGATTTTTACTGTTAGCAATAAATCCTACGGGGTGATAAAAAGAAATTGAAAAAATGGATAATTTTTAATCGCTCTGTATGATGTGCTGTTGAAAGGGAGTAGTCAAATTTGTGATTATAAAATATCAGAAATGGGTAAGGGTATAAATTATTAACAAATGACATTTCTCCCTTTTAACAGCACATTATATAGGGCGATTAAAAATTATCCATTTTTCATTTTTTTATCACCCCGTAGGATTTATTGCTAACAGTAAAAACAATGGTTAATATAAAATTATAGCTTCATGTTTTCTTAACATTTTATTTTTTAATTGTCTTGATATCTTAATAATTAAAGAGATATGGCCATTTTAATGAAAGCATTTTTGTATTGAAGCTTATCGAAGAAATCGAGCATATGCGATAATTCTTTTGAGTAGTGTAGTTCGTGAAACATTTCAATATCACATGTCCGCAGAAAACTAATTGATATATCGAACTAAAAAATTAAAAATAAGTAATAGTTTTAAAAAATTAAAAAACACGCTTTTATGTGCAACCGAACTAAAAATTAAAAAATAATTTTTCATTACAAAGAGTTTGTATTACAGTAATAAAAGGTCCAACAATGAATCATAATTATATACCTCAAAATAGAATTATAATAAAATTTAAGATAATAATAGAATAATTCACTTCAGAGTAAAAAGCGTGGGGTGCATTTTACTATTTTTTCATAACTTCTCCCTCATAGATATTTACAAATGAAATAATTATAACATTTAATATATTAAGCACCCACGCTTTTATTCTGAAGTGAATTATTCTGTTATTATCTTCAATTTTATTGTAATTCTATTTTGAGGTATATAATTATGATTCATTGTTTGACCTTTTATTATTGTAATACAAACTCTTTGTAATGAAAAATTATTTTCTAATTTTTAGTTCGGTTGCATATAAAGCGTGTTTTTAATTTTTTAAAGTATTATTTATTTTTAAATAAATAGATTAATTGAAGAGGAAGGTTTTAATGTATATAATAATATTCACAATCTTCACGATATAGGAAAGGAGAATTGTTTTACTCCAAATTTAACGCGTGCGAAGCCGCGGGCAAAAGCTAGTATCAAATATAAGGAATTATTGATATTTTCACTACAAAAATAACTTTAACTATATTTTAATGTTCTAGTTCTTTAAAAAAATTGTCCAATGGTGTTACCTTTCGGTATAATAAAAATAAAATGGGTCTAGTTAATGCATTTATAAATATATCTTCAAAAAATTAATTTAAATTTTATAATTACCATATTTTTATTATGTCAACAATTTGTTGTTGACCACAAAATTTTATGATTCTGGTTTCGTTTACCTGATTTAGTTTTATTATAGGACGTCATGGCGAACAAGTGAACTATTATTTATTTGAACCCTTAATCACTTCTCTTGAAGTGGTGGCTTTAATAAACTAAAAGATAATGTACTAGTAATCACGATATTGAAGTGCATATTATCTACTTATCTCTTTGATTTTAATAATAAGTAATAAAACTAACATTTCATAGTGATGGTTTCCTCTAGTTCTCTTTCGGAAATATCAGCATCGGATTTTAATTCTACATCTAGTGATACAGTTAAATCTGCAAAGAAAATACGGAGAAAAAAATATACCAAGAGGATAAAAAGGCAGTGATTAATACAAAGGTACCTTTTATTTATTTAGTTAGTATCTTGGGTAATTTTATTAAAACTTCAAAGTCCGATACTTTGCAAATTCCGATTCAGTTTTTAGATTTTTATTACCTCTTAAGATATACAGGGTAGAAAAAAATGTTGTTTTTAATGGAACACCCTGTATAATATATCACAATTTAAAATATTTTTTAATGGTTTAAAAAATATACCTTTTAAAAGGCTCTTAATCAAAAGAATCATTTTCATTTCCACTAAAACAGTAATACATTTACACCCCTGTAACGTTTTTATTTTTAACGTATAGAACATAAATTACGTTTTGGGTTGATTCTTTAGTATCCGTATTTGTTATCAGAATGCTAATATCTCTAAAATATACGAGGTACGACAAAAAGTATGATTGTTTAAATAAAATATGTTGTATATTAAATTAACATTAAAAATTATGTTCAAAAGCTAATACCACATTTGACATGTGTATTTTCATTGCTTTTGAAAATATGACCATATATCAAATGCTCAAATATTCCTCCATTAACTGCCAGACAATAACCCAAACGATTATAAAACTCATTTCTTACGTTGGCCAGTTGGTACATCCATATTCTGGCACATTCAGCGGAAATAGCATTCCTTAGCTGGACTAAATTTTCATATTTTTTATTGATTGCTTAGTTTTTAAATGTCCCCATAGTAAAAATCGTTTGGCAAAATATCACGGCGATTTTCTTTACATTTGCAAATATTGATTACTGTGCCTGTAGTTTCAAATTTTTTATCGTCCGTTCTATTGTCGATTTACTTGGTATTGGCCTATTGGGAAAATAGGCTGCAAACATGTCCGCTACTCTTCGATAACTATTTCCCTGGTAAAACCATTTTATAATAGTGTTTTTTTTTCTTGATTTAAGTAGTTCATTATTTAAGAATGATCTGACAACTTGAGAGTAAGAGGTTAAATAATTTTTCTAGTATTCTATTATAAACTTCTAATAATACAAGGCGGGTAAGAAGATAGGAGATTCGTAACTTATTTTAGCATTTATCTCTTAGCTGGCGGACTGAGAAGAGCTGAAATTTGTACACTGGTTACAACTTTTCATGCTCTTTAAAAATCCTAATTATATTTTCTTCTAAAATAATTAGGGGAGCCAATATTGGACCACTTCAAAATTTACATGGGATTCCCTATGTCCCACTCGACGGAGCAACACCCGGTATAGTTTCCTAAATACTTATTTTTCAGATTTATATGGCCATTGGCCATTCTTAACAAGATTTTGATTTTGTATTGAAATCAGGCATATTTTTGTGTAAAATGCTGCATACGGACGTAGAAAATTTCAAATTTTTTGATCCAAGTCTTATATTTAACCTGAATATTGTATTTTTTTAGATAATACTCATATATCTAATATATTCGCGATATAACCCTTCTGTCTTTTCATATTAGCGGAAGACATAAATACGAGCAAAGGACCAAACGCTATCGAAGTGTATGTAAAGGGGCCCACAGATGATCAATATTATTGGACAAAATTTTGTGCAGTAATATTGCTAGTCGTCCCCAAACAGTGCAACATATTCGCGCAATGAACATATTTAATATATTGCACAATAACTAGTTTTGTTTTGTAACTACTGGTTAAAACATGGATAAGAAAAAAGTAACTGCTTGAAACATGTTTGAAAATAAGAAAAAACCTTTATTTCTTTCTCTATTGCTTTTAAACCTATATTTGTGTAATTGCTTTTGTAAAACAAATATTTTTTCGTATTTTAAAACAGAAATAGTTGTGCAATATTACCCACACACGGCACAATAAATCACTATTGCACAATCAAAGTCAAAATGTTTTTGATTGATACAATATACTGTAAAATCTCCCAATATAAAGCACAAACGGTCAATAATATTGTACAATATTAAATTTTGCGCAGTAATATTGACTGTAAAAGGCGCTTAGGGATATATCGCGGCACAAAGATGACGGAAAAATATTGTTTTTATTTTTTTAATTTTAGGACAGTCCCGTGTCCCGCCGATTTTTGAAAATTTCCCGATTTTTGGTGGGACTCGCTGTTAACAAAGAAAACAAAAGCTTTTTGTGGAGGTGCTTTTTATTTGCTCTTCAAAAAATTGGGAGATAAAAATAAACTTAATTATTAAGTTTACCGATTTATTTTACTTATCGATTCCCATCGAAACATTTCAAACCTTTTTTTTTGCTCTTTTTAAAACATTTCCATCATATTTAAATTTTTTCTCATTTGTTCCGATTTTTATCATTGAAAATGTAGTCACTTTAAATTGGATAGCATTGTTCATTATTTTTTGTCTTCATTTATAGTGTTCTTAGAAAAATTAATAATAATTTTAATAAATTAAAAATCTCAAACAAAAAACTTTTTTGCATCTATTTTTTAACACAAACAATTTTTTAAAATAATATAGATTTTTTTTTATTAAGCATACAATTTGAAATGTATGTCATAGTTATTTTAGTTTTTAGAACAAGGTAACAAGATGCGTTTTAGGTACTTTTAAATTTGTCATTTCTATCGGGACTTCGTGATAAGATTATTTTTCTTGCATAAACTCTTGAAATTATGTTGTCAGATCAGGCTTTTGTTTACTTAAAAATTAACTAAATCGTTCTTTAAAATTAAGATTTCTGTTCTATTTCATATTAATAACCATTGTATCCCTGAAGGCTATATTATGATAATAATATATGACAAAACTCTGAAATCCCTAAAAGACGCCTCATGCTATATTTAATCAAAAAGTAGCCAACAGGCTTAAAGAAACTTTCAGGCATACAAATTAAGGTATTTAAAAAAGAAATCATACATTATAATAAACATGCGTAGGCATAAGGCTATATGTAAAATATGTGTTCTTAGATTTTTAATTCAGTCGAAAAACAATCAATAATATCTACATATTTTGCAAACCTCAGACCTAATGAGAAACCTGAAAATAAAAATTCAAGCTGTTTAAATTTTATAACGACTTTTTTATATCCAGAGGCACATTTTAAGGACTGTACGAAAAGTATTAATTAATTAAAGAAAAATATTTTTTGCGGTCCACCTTAATGATCAGCTATCCTAGATTATAATGTTTTGTCCCTCTGTGTGTTTTCTATAAAACTTTAGTGTATGTCAAGGTTAGTTTATATTTATAAGGTTGCGACATATCCTCAACTTTTAGGCGGTTCGAGGTCGGGGACGCAAGGAAGGGCACTTCACGGAGAAAAGTTGGCAAGACTGGGTAATATCAAATCCAGTGGCGTTTAGAATTTGCGCATTTCATTTCGCATTGTTTTGGAAGTGATATTTGTTGAAAGATGTTATTCCAAATGTTTTTTATTTAAAGTAAAAGAATTTACAACTTAATAATAATTAAAAACTGTTGTGTAAAGGGTTGTTCTACTAATGCAATAAACTGTATATCTCCGGCACTGAACAACATGGCCGAAAAATGGAAGATGTGACGTCATAACACGTCAAAGCTAATATGACCGAATGTCGCGGCCCTATATAGACCGACTTTGAGTGTATGTCATGTTTGTAGGTATTTTATATGCAGATGCATTACAACAGATTACGTACCTATTTGTGTCAATAACAATAAACTCAAATAAATTTATAAGGTCAAGAGCAATCACTAAAGTGGTGTGAAATGTATGTACTTTTATCTTACGACCCTCACCTAAAAATATGATTCCCATAAAATTTCCACAATTAATATTACGATTTTTTTCAAATAAGCAATAAAAAACAAAATTAGTATATTACATTACAAAGGTGGAAACTGACTTATTTCACACGAGTGTAAGAAAGTGATTTTCACACAAGTAATGTACACTATTTTTCCTACGACCACAAGTTATTCTCAAAAAAAAAAGTTGTTTGTCTTCACAGAAAAAATAAGAAAACAATTGAAAACTTTGCATCACTAGGGTGATATACAGGTTCAGTTAAATAACATAACATATTTATAGGCAATGTGAGGAAAAAGACAATCTAACTAAATCTCGGCATGTAAACATGCGTGACTAATAGTGCTTGTTTTGTTATTCTATTGCTTGCCGATGAACCAAACAGCGTTGCTCATATTGTATACTTTTCCTTTCTGCGATATATTATACTGTTTAACAATATTTTTATATTAAAAATTACCTACCTACCCATATAACATTTTTTGCCGGCGTTGTACATTTAATTTACTGGCATTGCCAACACTTTTTAATGGCAAGGCATTGGCAAAAAGGTATCAAAAAGACGCGAAAGTGGGCAATTGGCCGTTATTAGGCCACGTGTTGCAGATAAAGTGATGGCATCCGTCATTAATAAGTTATTGGCAAAAAATGTATTTAAGATGATACCATCCATCATTATTAAGTTATTGGCAAAAAAATAACAAAAAGACACGAAAGTGGGCAAATGCAGATACTCCGAAGCAGCAAGCTGACGTCTTATTGACGAAAATTGTCGCATATACTTTTTTAAAAGCTAAAATGATGCGATATTTTATTTGAAAATTAAAATAGGAAAAACTCCTTACTGCATGCAATTTCCTTGCAATGCAAAGTACCATCTCTCGGAACACTGTCCAACTTGGAGATGCAGATTTTTACACTAGCCGAAGATATTTCTTTCAAAGCTAAGTGAGATCACCTACCGCAGACTACTCTCGTATTATTTTTGGTCTAATGGGTACGGTTTAGACGATAAAAAGCGAAGATATTGCAGAAACGTAGTAGTTTATTGTCCATTACGCCATCTATCGGTATGTCAAAAAACTATTAAATATTTAATAATGTTTTAAACAAAATGTTTACAGCTCTAACAGTCTACTTGAATATCTTGCTTTCTCGACTAGCCATCACCAATTAATCACACAACACACACTTATTAGGTAATGAATACATTTAGTTATGTCTATTAAAAAACTCTTTTCTTTAAAAAATAATTTAAAAAGCTAGAAAACCACGTGGAAAACAAATGCACAAAGCAGTCACTTTCGGTCGAAATTAACGTAGCTAATGTTACCATTATTTTATTTTTATTCGCTCCAAAATACATAATAACCATTTTGTTTGACCTAATTTTTATTTGCGTGATTTTTAACAATAAAATGTTATGAAAAACCCATTTCCCTTAAATTATGTAAAAAAACATAAAATAATGTTGTTTAGCTGTTATTATAAATAAAACAGATCAAAAAAATTGCTTTAATGTTAGTTAAATACCAATGTTAATAATATGGTTTAAGAAGTATAAATATGCGTTGAAGATTTGCCTTCAAAAATCCAATATTTATTTGCCTGCAACAAAAACGCGTGCTTTATTTAATCAGGATTGGTATGCCGCCATTTTTGTATGCTTGCCGGCAATTCGCCTGCATGTAAAATTTATTGGCAATTAAGTGTTTATTTAGGGTTGACTTTTTAATGCGTATAAGATGTTGGCATAATATTGCCACCAATTGCCAATGCTTTACCATCAATGCCAATATGAAAAATGTACATTGCCGGCAAATAGTGTTTGCTGGGTAGTAGCTTTTTATCATTTTAGAATTAAAAAGGTCCTCATTTAAAAAATTTTGCATGGGTTTATCAATGTAAAGCCCATTAACAGGCTGATAACTCTAAATTTATTTTTAAATAACAATGACAGCCATAACAGCTTCATATTATACTTTGCAACACTAGTGTTGTAAAGTACTTTGCAACACTAGTGTGATAAAACGCATTTTCTATGCATGAAAACAGTGTGCTATTTACTATTTTCACATGTGGGCGTAGGAAATAGTTATTTTTGTACCAAGGGCGTAAAATAGCACTTTACGCCCGCGGCTGAAAGTTGTTGCCCGATCTCCGCGAGCAACATAAGGAGCAACCATTTCATTGTTGTTCTAAATGTCCTCCTTACCATTACATATCATTAAACACATAATTTTTGTACATTTTTTACTTAAGTACATATTTTTTTAAATGCTCAAAATAAAAACTATTTATTTAATTTAAATTAAATATTTGTTTTGTATATTAATGCTTAAAATAAACTATTAAATTTACCAAAATAATTTTTTTTTTTATTATTTTAGAATAAAATGAATACTGGCTCAGGAAGCACCGAGTCTAAGCGATTACCGCAGTACATAGCCGCCTTGTCTGGTAAGTAGAAAAAATAAATTTCTCCTGGAGTAAAGAGCCTTTTCCTTTCTTGGACAGTTGCTGCCCTTCGCTTCGTGTTAGGCATCAGACCATCCCCGGGAGAAAAAGTGACACTTTCCTCCCTCGTTATGATAATAGAGACATTTTGCACCTCTTATTTTGCAATTCCGTTGTGGTTAACGTTATTCTGAGTCCGCGCAGCATCGCAAACATGATCCGTTATCGTTATTAACCATACCGAACTCCTTTAATTACGGATGCATACTGAAGAGCTTATCGTTATCGTTATCGTTATTGTTAAACTGCTTGATAGGATTGTAGAATTTTTATTATCAATTATTTAAGAAGGTTGACATTTTAATGCCGTATTAATTAAAATATCATTGATACATAGGCTCTAATTAGCGAAAAATCCATAGCAGTAAGAAAAATAAAATAGTGTAAAGAAATTAAAACGGACTTGCATTTTTAAGGATGTTTTAAATCAGTAATCTATTTACATGTTACAATCTGGCACACTTGCTTTTTATTCTACTACCAAACCTAACCTTACTTTTTGTGTTTTGCTTATACTGTATTGTTACATCTACTTTGAAAAACAAAATCAAGAGAATTATTTGCATATATTTAAATATCAATATATAACTTATGGAGAATAAAAGTAAGTACTGATTTTTCGTAAACTTTAAAATCGGTGAACCACAGGTAAAAATAAGGTTATATGTCGAAAGCGCAGACGCAAGATAAATTTATTCGAAGAGGCTGCAAAATCTCTGTCTAAAACTGCTGCTGTAATCGTTATGTTTAATAACGATAACCATAAGGAGGCCAAAAAACGTCTGTTATTTTAAGAGGTGCAAAATGTCTCTAATAACTAATGCATTCAGCCTTAGCGTTAAACTTAAATATGTAGTTTTTTAAAATACGCTTTTTGTTTAGTTTGCTTAGGATCAGTTGCTGCAGGATCAGTGTTGGGATGGACAGGTACAATTTCGAAAGCCTTACAAGACGGCGATCTAAATGATATTACAGTTGATGATGATGTTTTGGGATGGATTTCAGGATTCGCTACTTTAGGAGCTATGCTCGTTTGTTTTCCAATTGGGTAAGTATAGGCAATATTTTTGTTAAATAATTTTTAAATTTTTTTGGTGGGTTTCAGTTTTAATTATTACTTTGAACCTTTTAACAAGCTGTTGCTTATCGGTTTAGAGGCGACCTGTTGTTACAGCTCTATTAGTAGTATCAAGGACAAGCGTCTGGAGTAGGGCCAACAGCTTTGTCGTCCTACCAATTAACGAAGGCAAGGGCACGTGGCTCTTACACATACATGACCTATGATTTATACCGGTATGGAAACAGAACTGGTGACCATAGGTCATCCATGCATTTAATCCTCTCCATTAATCTATTATGTACTCTCCTACAATTCACCGCTTCTACCTTTCGTCGGACGGCGACACGACTCAGGCACACCCCACTTTGAATATTGTCACTGCTTTAATATACTGTGTAATTTTCTATAGTCGGCCGGGTCTTTTCCATACCTGTATGTTACCGTGAATTCTTGATCTATAAGAATACTTAATATTATTTTTGATAAACCGCGTCCAGATTGCAACAATTCCCAAACATCCGTCCAAACTAACCAACCTGTTTGCACGTTCCTTTGACGTCAAAAAACTGACAAGCTCTAAATCACCGGTGAAACATTCGCCGAGCCCTTTAAACCACCTGAATTCCGTCCACCTCCACGTCCGCGCTAGGGTGCGCGGTATGCGACGTGAAGCAGCACGGCAAATTGTTGCAAGTCTGAACGCGGCATTAGAATATTTTTGCAGCTGCTTCAAAACAACATATTCAAATAAATACTCTTTACAAAAACATACAAAACAGGGACATTCCCTTGATTTAAATAATATATTGGTACCCGCTGAAGTAAATGCGAAAACAAAAAAATAATATTTGGGAAATGTAACACAGAATAAATTAACATTTAGATTAGATTAGATTAGATTAGATTAGGAGGTGGATTGCATATCCTCTAACACAGCAACCTGCTCAGGTTTATTGTGTGTCCTCCGTCCATAGGTTAGAGCACGCTATCCAAGCCGGTCTGTTTAATCAGACTCCACAAGCTTGAAACTGGCCCCTTGGTATATCTTGCCGCTTTAGGTTTTTCTTCACCCAGCCTTGCAAACGGCAGACGACAAAGGGCTTCGCAGTAGCACCATACGTGTTCTGCGGTTTCTTCCTCCTCCTGGCAGAACCTACATAGGTTTTCTTCTGCCAGGCCCATAGTTTCCAGGTGTTTATTCAGTCTGCAATGACCTGTCAGACCCACTATTATTCTTACTGCCTTCCGGTTATAATTCAGAAGGTCTTTTGTAAATTCTGGCGAGTAAGCCTTGATGAACACTTTCGCCTGACGCTGTCCTGGTGTTCTCCTCCACCAGTCTTGTGATTCCCTCATAATCCATGATCTAATGGATGACCTTACCTGGCATGATGGAATACCACAGTAGGGCTCAGGACCTACCATTGTCCTGCCAGCCCTCTCCTTTGCCAATTTATCAGCTTCTTCATTGCCTTCGTGGCCTTCGTGTCCTGGTACCCAGGCAATGGTTAGCTTGTTGGACGCACCCACCTCTTCCAGGGCAAAAAATTAACATTTGGAACCTTAACAAAAGATATAAAAAAACCGTTAAATAGGATGAAAATAATTGTGAAGAAACCAACATGAAACAAAAAAAAATGACATTTCAGAAGATTTATTATTAAAATAAAAACATGTACTTATACCTATTTAAATAAAACTTAAATTGCTTGACAAGTTATATATTTTTATTACTTTAAAGCTAAGAAAATCCTATTTTGTTTTCGTTCAAAAACTTTATTAATTATTATAAATACTTTTATCGATATCTAAATAAAATAATTTTTCATTAAAAAAAATATTGTCATTTCATAGTAAAAGCGTGGGGTGATAAATATATTAAATGTTATAATTATTATATTTGCCAATATCTATGATGGAAAAGTTATGAAAAAATAGTAAAATGCACCCCACGCTTTTTACTATGAAGTGAAAATATTTTTTAATGAAAAATTATTTTTTAATTTTTAGTTCGGTTGCATATAAAAGCGTGTTTTTTAGTTTTTTTAAACTATTAATTATTTTTCATTTTTTAGTTCGTTATATTGCACAAAATTCTTAATATAACAGTAAATTAGAACATACTATTTAATTAAGCAGCAAAAAGAAAATAACCAGCCCCCTATGAAATGACAATGGTAGCAAATTTTAAAATTTGCAAAAGATTGCAACTCACTAAAAATTTCTTCTTCATTAAGTAGCAAAGTTTCAAATTTTGCCAACAGATGGCAATCCAGGCAATGTTTGGACCGTTGCCAACATTTTGCAATCCACTAAAAAATTTCTTCTTCATTTAATAGCAAAGTTTGAAATTTTTCCAACAGATGGCATCCTAGGTGCTGTTTTTATAATAGAATGGAATTTTTTTCCTGGCGATTAAAAAAAAAAGATAAAGGGATACTGTTTGCAGATTATTGCATTGTCATGGGTCCTTAATACGTGTGCAAAGTTTCAAAGAAATCGAATAGCTGGAAGTTGGTTAAAATTAGGCTCAAAGATTCCGTTACATAGGCAGCCAGATAGATAGTTACAACCCAAGTTAATAAAAGCGTGTTAAAAATAGCTTTTCAATGACCAAATATTTATAATTGATCTTATAGATAATTAAATAGTTTCAAGTTTGTTTAAAATACTGACCTAATTCTAATTCATAAAATAGTTTTATATTGTTTAATGATTAAATATAAAAAATCATCTAAAGTACAAGGTCATTTTATACATCATGTGTCTTTTATGCTGCGTCCAGAGTAGCTTTCCAGTGACGAAAATTTTGTGCGTCACGCTCCAGGAGCTTGAAGCTCTTGATCTGCTATAAAAAGTTAGTAACTGGAACGCATCCTTAGACAAGGAAAGAGAGATAACTTTAAGAAATTTTAAAAATATCGTTTTTTATACCTTTCTTGGCTTTATAATAATAATCTTTTTTTAATATCTAATTCAATTTTAAATACAAAAATTTTAAAAAAATCCATCCTTAACCATAAAACACACGCTTGAAGCACAAAAACCAAAAGAGGGGCTGGTGCATGAGGGGCAAGGGGAAAGAAAAAGGAGTAGTTTAGGTGCATAACATTTTCCATCACTGGAAAGCCATAAAGTAGAACGAAATGCTCCTGAGCTACTCCGGGTGCGCTCTACTTGCGTCACTGGAAAGCCTCAGACCTGCAACCATTCGAGCGCGCCACATAGCCCCACATAGCGCGGACGTGGACGTGTACGGAATTCATGTCGGTCCAAGGGCTTAGGCAATAATTCCGCGGTGATTTAGAGCTTGTCGGTTTTTGCATAAAAGGAGCGCGCAAATAGGTTGGTTTCTATTATTTCTATTTCTATTTTTTTTTCTTGGTTTTGGTCCCTTCAGGTCCAATCCACCATCTCCCCTTCCGGATTATGCTTTCCAGGGCTTCGTCGGCGAAAAATCTGGATAATCGAGCTCATAGCTCCCACAAATTCAAAAGAAAACAAATAATTCAACAATCGATGCAATGCATAATTTGTCGGCTGTCAAACCAAGATCTGCTACTGGTGTTACGTACAACCTTCACTTTCACTACTGACAGTTCCCATGGCACGCCCATCTATTTCCCGCCATTTAAGAAACACCTCGTGTTCACCACCAAACAGGATACCATCAGCTTATAGGAATCTTCGCTCACAGCGCTTAGATCCAGAAGAAAGATGCCGTCAATTTAGCGTGAATCTGATCCTTGACTCAAAGGTAAAAAACGTTCGTACGACACCTCTAGCCGCCACTCCGGGAAGGACTTTAGTAGTCCCCTCTACGTCACGTCCACTGTTCGGAGGTCAAACAAAGAGTCCTAATAGGTTGGTTTATGGATGGATTATTGGGAATTGTTGCAACTCTGGACGCAGCTTTAGGTGCCAATAGATCGGTAGGATGAAAAAGCCGGTGGCCCGATTCTTACTTGTAGTAGTATTAAGAAAAATAATCCTTTATCTATCATAACCTTAT